>CM062196.1:6232500-6700000 GCA_031216445.1 Lateolabrax maculatus | reverse complement strand
ATTAAGCCTTATACAAACTGCAGGTGACCGACACTTTAGCAAATTAATGATGAACTAAGTCTGGGCAACATGTTTGAAATTACTAACACAATACTATTAAGAATTCTTTTCACATGCCTTGAAAAAGTCATTTTTTGATTTTAACAACTTACAATTTGTTTTTAGAATTTTTTAGATTTTAGATTTTTAGAATAGAGTATTTTACAATAAAGAAATATAACCAACAATATACTCACAATATTAATCCACTGAAAGTCAATTAATATTGGATTATTAATTAATTATTAAGTCCATTAAGACATATTTATTTGGAATATGGAATGAACTTTTCAACACACAACATGTTTGCACTGCTGATTCTTAAAAGGATGCGATACAAGGAAAGCAGTTTTAATTAGGCTGAAAAGAATTTTCTCCTGTTTGATTCCTGGGGAGAAAAAAGTTGAAGAACCTTTGACCTAATATGTACTGTAGGTCATGTTCATATGGTGGAGCACCCTTAAAGCTCCGGTCCTGTGTGTTGCTGATTAATCACAGCATCATGACATTTGTCTGGCTTCAACCCAAAAGAGATGTGTGAGGCATGCAATGCCTCAGCACTTCTCCAGGAGCTCCTGTGAACAGGAAAGATGGGGGTTGAGTTGGTAGAAGGAGACGGGTGGAGACAAGTGGACAGTTGCGTGGACAGACTTGAGACTCTGAATGCAGTCTAATGCAGCTCATGCGGTATTTACGCTCCGACGGCTGCGGGATCCGAGAGCCGGATATATTTAGCCGCCTAGAGATATCACGTCGAGATGAGATTTCAAAGTGAAGTACCTGTTTGAAGATGCATGGCATTCCACAAGGGTGGGCAAGGGCTACTGGGTATAAATCTAGCACCCCTGCACCTGGTGTGAAGACAGGAAGGGAGTGTGACACCTAAGATTTAGAATGACTTACACACAAGCCGTACATGTGTAAACTGCACACTCATCCATATAAATTTACACACTACCAATGAATGGAAAAGACAGGACACTTCACGTTTTAGCTCTTTAACATCCACTCAGCTTCAAACACATTTACACACACACACACACAGACACACATTCACAAAGACACACATTCACACAGACTGTGCATATTACATTTTCCTCTGTGTCTTTCCCTTTTTTGTTAAATCTAATTCTCCTGGATGTTCTCAGTGTCATCCATCACGGTCTGATCTTGGCTGGAGGATATCCTGAGAACCACAGGGTTAGAGGGAATAGAAACGACACTTTGTGGTGTATCACGGCCATCTTCTTCAGTACAGCCAAATTACACAAATTTGATAATATTGTCATGGAAAAGAGAACTGGTTCATACATTGACATTGTGTGTATGAGACTCAGAAAGCTTAAGACGTCAGTACTGAGCATATGTGTAGCTTCCGTAGGCCTGGAAGGGAGGTAACACATTAAGAAGTGCCTTCTTGCATTATATATGTCGTCAATGCCATGAATTTCGCAGTTGAATTATATCATTAATCTTGTATTACATGCACTTATATTGAGAGATCTGCATTGTTCTTGTCTTCACAGGTTTGTCAAGACTTTTACAAAGATAAAATTGTTGACAAACTCAAAACGTCTCATTGCATCCTACTTTTGACTATAAATGAATAAAGAAGATAGAAAATGATCTTTGTACAAAGTATTTGCTCCCATGTTCTGTAATAATATCGGAGAACTTAACCTCAATACCTTTAACAGCTTATCTTGGTATCAAGATTCACCCAGCTGCTCTCAGGTCACAACTTTGCTTTCTGGATAAAGTCCTAAAGGTCTCCTTGTCCCAGTGAATGCTGTAGGACTAGACCTAATCAGCGGTTTATTCCAAATACAGGTATGATCTTAAGATATTAGAAGACCTTACTCGATACCCTTTGCTGTTGATCCCTCTAAGAGCTGCATGCCACAAGCCATTTCCTCCTGTGGATGACATCAAAATCTTTATTGGGTGTCTTTGAGTCTTTACGGGCCCCCCCACACACACTCTCCATCCATCTGTGGAACAGAGGAATGACTCTCATGGACTAACTCTTTGTGCGGAATTTGCTCGGCTGCAGATTAGATTTTCAGGAATCCGCAATGTCAATGACACTTTGGGCAGCTGTGTTAAACGGGATGGCATGGTGTATGTGTCTGTCTGTCTGTGCGTGATCGGCTCGCTTTGTAAAGCCACCACTCGCTTATTGCATTTCCCCTGAGCCTGTGACTCATTAATCAAATATTCATACATCCCCTGTAAATACATGGAGAACACAGTCAACCCTCAGAGAGCTGTGTGCCCCCTAGCACAAATGCTCTTTCATGTTTCTGACAGAAATCCCCAAATGTCCCATCCCCTCCCTACGCCCCCCTCCTGTCCATTCAACCCTTGCTCTTCTTTTCCATCTTCCAAAGTTGAAGAATGTCGCTGGTGCTTTGCTCCTGCATACTTGATGTTCCCGCTCTGTCCACACAGCTGGTTGGCCGTCCACTTACAAAATAAAAAAAGACATAGACGAACACAGAGATCAGACAGGGGATCTAAATGATGCCTTTATGTGTTTGGCCATTGCTTCTCCATGGTAGAGAAGAACAGATGAGGGATTCTTCTTGCTTTCTGTCCACCCATCCTCACCCTTGCCCTGGCTCTCTCACAGAAGGGACAGTTCCCTCCTTTAAAAAGCAAGGCTCATCATAATACAAGAATTTGTATTGTACAGGAAAACAGTCCGGCATAGCTCAAACTAAGGGGGCAACACACAGATTATCCATGGTAACAGAGCTTTGCACACAAGGATATTTTCTTTTCCTCCACAGAGGAACACAATTGCCACCAGTGTCACTGGGTCACATTTTTTCCGGTCCCTGGTTAATGGGCTGTAGAGATGGTTAGCACGTACGATTAGTTTTAATCTACTACATTTGACTGGGAGAGAAAGGGATTGAATGCATTTCAACACACCACTGAGGTTTGTATCTAGCACTGAAAATGAAGCAGCATTTTTTTTTATTCAACTAGAATTACTTCAAATTCTCCAAGTGGCCCAAAAAGAAGCAAGCTGATAAACTGAGTCAAATATTTTGACTTTAATCAACTTCTTTTCCCGGCAGTGTTATTTACAGATACATTTTGTTAACAGTTAATTTCTGCAAACAAACAAGCAGGTGTAGCAATTCAAGAAAGCACATGAAATAAATACTTTGTGTGTGTTTTTGAAATGATAAATCAAAGTGCATGATCAAGTTTTGTAGCCTAACATGTGTTCTGGTGTACTGCTTCATGTCTAGATTAAGTGTAGTTATTGTAAAAGTATTTTGTAAGAATGGCAATACATCATGTAGTTACTCACTGCTGGAGACTAGAATAAAAAAAAAAATCAAAAGTAGGAAATATACTGAGGGACATAACATGAAATGTTAGAAAATTGTATTTAAAAATACCTCTCAAATGCTTTTACATCTAAAGAATTCTACTGTAAAGGGTGATTTATAAAAAATAGTGCTTAGTGAGGTATAACACATGACATTATCCCTTTGACAAACTCTCCTGTCACCACTGGTCACTTGCACTGTGATGCACAACTTAGTCAATATTAACACCACTCAAAAACCCACTAAGACAAGCAAACAATCATATCATCACACAACACCATCATATATTATTGCTCACAGAAAGAAATGAGCTCTAGCATGAATAAAAAGAAATGTTGGAAGAATTATGAAGAAAGTATCCTTCCTTCAAGTGTGCCATATGCTTCTGTTGTTGAGGTGTTTCAGACAGATGAAGAATTCATCTTGTTTAATCAAATGTTTTTGGCAGACAAAAGTTGGCTGGATCTTCAGAGAGCCCTTGGCCCATATTAAGGCTTTTACAATACTCCTGATAGCCCGGTGGTAACCACACTTTAGAAAATTGTCTATATAATATAGGTGTAGCCCTGTTGAAGTGGGACAACACTGATTTTAATCATAGTTGCTACTGTTCTACGACACTGTTAGCCTTAAGAGTATGGCAATGTGGGAGTGCTGAACTGGACCTAGTGTTCCTTATAAGCAAATGCCTTTGAGGCTTCTTCAACATGATGGTGCAACACAATCCTGTGTGTTGATGTAGTTGCTATCAACAGCTTGTCCTAAGTCCATAAAATAATAATAATATTGCAAATAATGGTGCAAAATGAATAGTGTTCCCCTAGATGTTCCTCTTCGCTGGATGAGTAAATTAGTAAATAAAAATATTTAGGTCAGTAAATTAAGCAGGGCACCAAAAACAAAAGTCCCAAGGCTTCCTGACAAAATGTTCAGCACGCTCACATTGCCAGGCAACAAATACAAGACTGACCAGTTAAAAACTGTTTTGGCAAAAATTGCACAGCAACAAAGTTTCCAGGACGTATAAAATGAATTACTGTAGTTTAAAAAAGTTCCATAACCTTCAGTGTCACAAAAGGCTCAGACATGAGGCTTTGGATATCAAGCAGTTTGATTCATTAAAAGCAGAAGTTCTCCGTCAGAAGTCTTTTTTTAGACGGTGCTGTCAAAGCAGCACAAAGTCCCCGGCAGTGGTGACCGTCCTCTGTGGGTCACGGATGAAGGGCCATTCTCTTTTCTCCGGGGTCAGGCCTGCCGACAGGTCGTAATCTCTGCCATGACCTTGCACGAAAGTGAACGCGGGGTATTTCTCTTTTACTGACGGTTGCAGCACCTGGAAAAACAACAGACTGGTGGTTCAGAGGAGTGCTAGTGTTGCACCATACTGTACATTTCATAACAGTTTGCTTTCATTGCATCACTTAGCCTAACGAGGGGCATCTTCCTGTGCCTTATTTGTTCTTATATTGCCACCAGAGAAATTACAGTTTATAAATTTCAATATAATTTCTATAGTGTCTTCTAAGCAGAAGCATGACAGGCTTAAGGAGGGAAGTCTCTGGTTTTAAAACATCCACCCAACATGTTGACTGGTTTGAGAAGCAAAGTAAGAACTTAGATTCATGGCTAAATGGTGCCACCTAGTGGTCAGTTTTTATCAAACATTTTCAGGGCACAAAACAGAATTAACATAGCCTTATGATACTAATAATAATTGTGACATGTTGGCAGTGGTGGCATTTCTAAGGAGTCCTGTGTTAAAACACTACTTTCCCCTACCTTAGACAGCTCTTGGCTTATTCTCTCATAGTCTTGCACACTTCTAGAGTAGAAACCTATGGTGCAGCTGGGGTCCATCTTGCTGAAAGGCATCTTCTTTGGTGAGGGGCAATGATATGACTAGACAAAAAGACACAAAACACATCAGAAAATATTCATCAAGTTGAAGGGCCAGATAATGTACAACAACTACGGAGCATACATACACTCCATGGCAGCGTCAACAGCGAATAAGATGTATTCTGTATCATTTGATGAATGAAATCCTATTTATCTGCTGTCACAGCATCCATAAATTTACAACTCTGGTGTGTTGTCACATTGTATAGCACTACATGCAAAAGCATAAAACAAAGCTGCTATACAGTGCTGTGTGCTGATTTTTATGTATGGGTCCTGAAATATTCAGGCTTGCAGTACCTGATCCGATATTTGCTGTATTTCTCTTAAGTGGCAGCTTCGCACATCTGAGCAGCAAATAAATCAGCAGATAGGGACTCGGTAATTGGGCCGAGGGCTGCTTTAAGATTCATACCCTTAAGTACTAACAGAAACTATTAAATTCACATTACTGGGGCCCCAGTCAGCTCGCCTGTGTAATTTCACATTACCTGGAGAGGGAAATTGCTGGTGCTGACATCCACAAAAGACTGACAGTAATGAGGGTCCATGTAAATCAAGCTGTCATCTGCAAGGACAAAACAAAAGACAAGTTATTCAAAAACATCGGATTATTACAAAAACGCGCTTCTCTCCAATTTCTATGCAGAGTAGCTCAAAGTCACCCGCTTGGCCTACTGTTAGGCTTGTGTGCGTCAAATATGCCTCCCAGAAGGTTGTTGCTTTTTAATATCCACCAGGGTGGATTAAATTCTGCATAATCAGATGCGTTTGTACAAGCACATTCTTTACACCCACAAAAAAGAGGCTGTCATTTAATTTTTGTGTGGGGGAATTACTTTTACAAACACGCAATTATATTCGGCCATTTGCATATGATAAATGCTGCACTGAGCTGCGCCTTGGCAGGGAGAATGTATTGCTTGTCATTTAGACATCATCCACCACTGTATTTCAAATTGGTAAAATGTAAATGCGTAAATATTGACTGCCAAGATGTACAACTGAAGGTTCCTCCTGGCTCCTGAAGGTGATGAAGAGTGGCTCACTTTGGGGCCCGGATGAAATTTAATGCATGCCTCCTATGGAAATCAATTACAGCTCACAACTTGGGAGGTTTACTTGTGATAAATGGGTGAGGCTTTGATGGGTCAGAGAGAATAAAGTAAGCCCTGCTTCACTTGCTTCCATCTCCACTCCTCTCCGTTTTCCTCACGCAAACAGGAATACATTAACTTACTTTGTCTCTTCACATAAGAAGGGTATATTATGCAAAATAATCTGCTATTCACACCAACCTCTCTCTGTGTGTCTTTCTCTGTTTTGCATTACGCTAACACTAACCTTGAAATCCTACAAAGTAGCAGGCCTGTTTGGGCTTCCCTCCGATGATGCCTATGCAGTACTCCAGACTCAGTATGCTCTAAATGCAGAGAAGGACAGAAAAATACATCTGACTGGGAGCCTAAATATTTTCATTTTGTTTCCCACATACTATATTTCAATGACAGTACAACATTTTAAACTTGCCATTCCCCACAGTGACCACTTTGTATTTACAATATGATAATTACTCTTACTAACCAATGTGATTGTACATGTAAAGCCTTGTGATCAAACACCAAAATATGACATTATCTGACTAAAATAGAAAACTACCTCTGATCTACATGTATCGCTCACCTTCGCAAAGTTAAAATAGTCGGGGTTTGTCTTCTCCCCTCCCAGCCGCACAGGGATGAGGATGATGACAGCTCGGCTGTCTGACAGGGTGGACGCAGACACTGGTTGGTCGTTCTGTGGGGAAGGCGGGGCATCTGACCTCTCAGTGGAGGACTGCCCGGCTCTCTGTGCCCTGTGGCTATCGATGACATCAGCACTGTACACTACGGAGGATCAATAACACAAAGGTCAGATGTGGGTCATTTGTCTGTCCTCATGTCTGCCCTGTTTATCTGTCAAACTATCAGCAATTCTGTGTGCTCATCAGGCTCCAAGTCCTTTCAGCAACATTGTCCAATTATGCATATTTTATCCATATGCCAGTAAGAGTTTGTTACAGGTATCATAAATGTCACTTCAACTTGAAATATTTCACAGTACATCTTTTAAAATGAACAGCAACAACTTGTCTCTCTTACCTGATCACGAGTTTCTCTGAAATATATTTTTGGCAAATATGCTATGCTGTGTTTTTTTGTGTTAATCTATCCCGGTAAAAATGGTTTCACTCTGTTTTTGCTCTGTCCAGATAGTCTAATTAGGACCCATGTAAAATTCTATTAGAGTTGCCACTATTTTTAATATGGGTTAATCTGTCAGTTACTTTTACAATTAATCATTTAATGTTTCAAACTCTAATGAGGGGTAGGTAATGTTTCCAAATTGCTTGTTTTGTTGGACCAACCGTCCAAATACTGAAGAGATTCAATTTATAGAGATACAAAACAGAGATAAGCAGCAACTCCTTACATTTTTTAGAAGCAGGAAACTGTGTTTCGTGGGAAGATGAATAATTGATTAGAAAAAATTAATTTTCTGTTGATTGACATTAGATTAATCAAATAATTGTTTCAGCTTCAAATTCCATTATGTACAGGCAGTCATGGTGTTGCACAAGTTAAATTCACTCCCATTTTCTCTCTGAAACTCTCTAATATCAAACTCATAACACACCAAGACACTCACTCTCACACCAGCTATCTTCTGCTCTGGCTATTGAGAAGACAAAGATGAATCAAAACCCAAGTTATTGGGGTTAAGAAGAGGTTGGAGTGGGACGTTATAGATTTTTGTAGTGGATGTGTTTGTTGGGGAAGAGACACAGTGAGACTCCTGTCACCCTTCTAGGCAGCTCCATAGTCTCCCAGCAGCAGAGAGATAGTGGAAAAAGAAGGGTCAGTTTGGGCTTTGTGCCCAGTATCCTGTTTTATCAACAGCAGGCTCATCTTTCATACCTGTGCAGTCCTGGGAGACATAAGCAGTTATACCCGCCAAGCCAGGGTCCATCGCTTCCTCAACAGCTTTTCTAAGAGAGAGACCGAGGACAGAAATAGAAAGGAGACAGAGAGGGTTTTTAAAAGTTTACATGCGTATGCTATATATTACCATGAACTTAAAAAGAGAGCATGTTGTCAAATAATCACAGTCATGAATACACACAATACTGGCTTGATAAAGGCATCTTCATCTCTACTTAGATACATTGATATTCATGCCCCCAAAATTTCTGGCTGAAATAATGGGACATTAATATTAATAGCGCTGAAACAATTAATTCGTTGGTCAACTTAATTATCACAATTTTGTTACACTGATTGATTACTTAAGTAATTTATCAAGTAAAAAATGACAAAACTTTATTGGTTACGGCTTCTCGGATATAAGTGTTTGCTTGCTTCATAAAACTTACATTTTTTAATGACATTTTAGATACTTCATTATAGATCAAAAGAGTATGATTGCCTAGAAATCTGTGGATTAATTAATTAACAAACATAATTGTTATTGCTGTGTCGTAATAAACCATTATGCGATCAAAGCCAGAAGTGGGGTGCATGTGACAAGGTTTCAAACTGTAGTTATTCTTAAATCAAAACGTTTAAGACTTACTTGAGGATGTGAGCCACCACAGCAGGCCCATACCAGTCCCCTGCCTGTTTCCCCATCGTCAGGCCCAAGCGGACCAGCCTGTGGAGGCCTAACTGAGCCGAGGGGCTGTCCCCAAACCAGGATACCAGAGTGCGGTGGTACATCTCTTTCAAATGTGCATCTGCCTCCTCTGCAGATCCTGGGGCCTGGGCTTGGGGCACGGGTGGTGATCCGTGATCGGAGGAACTGGGGGAACCTTGAAGAGACGCCTCCAGAGAGGCCACCAGACGCTTGGCTGCAGTGGTTGTCCACGTCTCTGTGTCTAAAGGCTGGAGTGTCGGCGCCTCCGACCAGGTCCAGTCTGTGTAGGAATAAGTCATGTATAAAACATCCGCTACAATCAACATTAGAGGCCAAACACAAAGTAAAGCTTTAAAGTCACATATGGATGCAAATGTTATTAAGCCTAAGAAGTATATTAAACCACTGATCACAGATTTCTGTGGATACAATTCTTTGATATGATTATTTGAAAATTTTCTTGGCAAAATCTTGGAATATTTATGCTAGATGATGTTGGTGTCAAGCAAGAAATCACCAATCAAGACAGCAGAGTTTCTTAGAAGTTTGAGATGAATACATAATACTATTTTTTAGAAATAGTGGCTGCCACTTCCTAAAAAACACCTTTGACAAATTACTTCTAGAGATGAGATTTAATAAAACATATTGAAGGAAAGTAAAAAATAGGATAGGCTCAAAACAGCTATAACATGACAGCACAGAAAATAGATCATCAATGCATGCATAAAATCAAGGTCTTACCTGTGGTGCAAGAAAGAAAGGTTTTCAAAACCTAATATCAGTAATGGAAAATAACTAAAGGCCCCTATTTGACCAGGTATCTCTGAGGCTCTCTGGACTTGATCATTCAACACATCAAAGTCCCATTTAGAGAATCAGCACTGAGAACAAAGGCCCTGCTCAGACCTGGCATTAGAAAGTCTTTCAGAACTTGTGCAATTGAAGGTTTTTGCCTTAAACAGACAGAACCTTGTGCGCTTCAGTAACAGAATAGATGTCATTCTGTTCAATTATAAGTTTGAGTGTCCCAGTATTTCACTTTAACATGCCTTAGCCTTACAAACAGGGTGGGAGCCAAAGGCGGAGAGAAAGGGAGTGGCCCAGGCTATAAAATGGCCAGAGTAGAGTCTAAGGCATTAACAAAATGACCTTGATCCAAAAGTGAATCAAAGTGAAATAGATCAATAAATATCCTTGAGTGGCCATTAGTCATTTTATAGAGAAATATTTCATTAGTGACATATTCTAAATTTGACAGAAGAACAAGTTTTAAATATTGTTTTCTAAATGACTGCATTAAACTGGCAGTCATCTCATTACGTGGACCCATAAAGTCTAGGACACTTCACAGACAATAGATCTGACAAAGATATGAGGAATTCACTCATTTTAAATGCCTTGCATCAACTAAATTAAACTTTCACTTTTAGGTTGAGAATGAGGAAACTCTCAAAACTGCCTACAAAAGGCAGGAGATACTGAACTTAGATTAAATAAAGAAACTTAACATAAGATACAGTTGTAGTGCATTCCAAAATTACTTTCATTATCTGACCTCATCAAAAATTACCTGTAGTCTAATTTACAGTTTCTTTATAACGAAAACATACCACATCTCCAGCTACTGTAGTTTACCTGCTGGTTAAATTGTCTCATTTCAATGTCTTTATTATTAAATGGAGACAAGAAACACCTGGGAGCTGCAGGGCCAATCCAGATATCTGCCATACTGACCAGCCTCCCCCTCTCAGTCGCTTCAGCATTGGCTGTTATATAAGAAAATAGATATACTATTTTCCTTTTTCACAACCAAAAATTCCCAGCTAATCCGAGGATCCAAATCAGTGACTTTCCAGCCACAAGCCTAACAAGCCAAACTTAATTGCTTTTGAAACAAAGTAATGTTTGTGTGAAACCCCTCGTTAATGGTTCAATATGTCTAGAAGTCATGAGCAGTTTAACCAGAGGGGTTTTCTCTTTCAAATTGTTAAATAAATATTTATGCCTGAAATGCTAAAACAATCTAGAATTTCACAAGAAATGTGAAATTATTAGAGTAAAGCCTGAAAAGAATGAACATAACTTTGTGTAGAAGAAATATATTTTGCATTCTCTCCTTTCCCATTGATCATCTCATCATCCCTCAGATTTATCTTATCTATCTCCAGCTGTGACTTTGAGCTGAGAAGAATCAAACTCCCCTTTTGGGATTTTTGGTCTAGACTTCTAATACATCTTGTTAGATCATTGCAAGGTTTTTTTTTACTGTGACTTGGTGTGGCACCATCACGCCACTCACCTCTGCCCAGGAAGTGCAGCGTAAGTGCCTGAGCCAGCATCATCTGCCCGGCCCTCAGCATGCAGCCCCAGCCGCAGTCAGAGGTCAGGGTGGAGCCGGGCAGGGGAGGGAACTCCTCCCTGTAGGTGAGCCACACCCGGGACGCAAAATCCATGCGGAAAGCCTCCACATTCCCCATGACGAATTCCTCATCAGAAACATCATTGCAGGCTTCTGTAGGACTGTCGTCGTCTGAGGCAAACAAATGACATGTGATCCACTCAGGATTTGCAGTTAAGTGTTTTCATCTTGTGTCCTGTAGAGATGATAAATCTCATTTAATCATGTATTACTCATTTTTTAGATTCCTATTACAGTTTTGGACCTAATGTATAAGCTTGTATCTCATGTCAAGTCAGACAAGTGCACAGTGGGCTTTTTTTTAACGTGCACAGAAAAACCTAATGACACAAGTAAAATATTTTCCTTTCTTTTCTGAATGTCATTACAGTCAGTGTGTAACAGTGCATTTCAGTTGTAACTGCATGTGTTTGAGCACCATACCTTCAACCTTAAAATGGTAACATTTTCCGAGGAGAAGCACGGGGGAATTTCTACTGAATGAGGTCTTTGATTTCAGAGCCCAACCTAAAATACACAATAAAAAGACAATGTGTCACGACAGAAACAAACTCTGAGACGTCCTATTACCTCTGTTGACTGGCGCACCTACTCCACAACACCCGTGATTCAGTGCTCTGGGTCAGTCCCAAGATCCCTGCCTGCTACAGTATTCTGTTTTTCTTCACTTCCTGTTACAATAAAGGGCAGGCAATAAGCCATTGTGTTTTGAAGTAAACAGAAACATGGCAGAAACTTTAGCCTCAGTGAGCTGAAAGAATACAACAAAACAAACCAGCGCGGACAGTATGACAAATAACTATTTTAAGGGCTGACTCAACAGCAGCAGGCTCTTGTCTCACTCAATTTTGATGCTTGCTTTTATTTGTGCGGTCCCTTGTGTCTTCTGTACATGTTGTCGTTGATCTCTCTGCATTTTGCTTGCACAAATTCAAAGTTAGGCCATAACCTAATTCAAATTTAGTCAAGAAAAAATATTTGTGGACTATAGCAGTGATGCATGACAGCATTAGAAACAAAGTGTGTAGGCTGTGTGTGTGTGTGTGTGTGTGTGTGTGTGTGTGTGTGTGTGTGTGTGTGTGGCCTCAAGCAAATGACTTACTGTACTTCACATTGTGCCACACTGACAAGAACTTTGTCTTCAATTTTTCCACCTCGTCGCTCCCTTTATTCTCCATTTGGACCAGCAAGGGATGGGACCCATTCCCACACACCCCCAACACCCTCAACACCCTGGTGCACAGAGTAATCACACACGCACACACACACACACACACACACACACACACACACACACACTGAGCAGTAGCACTTCACGGTTAAAAATAACATGAAATCTCAGACTGCATTTGGCGCGTCGCTACCTCAGATCTTCTTCGATGAGCGCTGAGGAGCTCCGTGCAAAAGTGAAGGCGTCACATTGTGTTTCACGGGTCATTTAAGACACATTGTGTCGCCCGTGACGAGCCGTGTAACTTCACGATCGCCACTGTTTACACGGAGGAAGTGGAAGTCAGGTCACGTGATCCGGAGCCGCTTCCGCCCGGAGGAGGGGATCCATTTATTTACTACGGTAGCCCGGGCGGGCGGCGTTTAAACAGTTTCCCACCATTCACCCTTGTCTTGACTGAAAACTCCGCTTCTTTGGGTTATTCTCTGTAACAAAACGAGCGCTCTTTGTGGTATAAAGGCAGGGCGACGGATAAAAAGCCTCAAGCGAAGCTATGCCACTTATATCACATCACTTCTAATTAATTCTCCTGACTTGCTGCTATACAATGATATGTTAATGTGAAAATTAGTTTCTTTATTTGTGTGTGACTAACTCATCATGGTTACATCACACATCATAAAATCGGTTTCCGGTGCTTAGGAGCTTACCAATAAAGGTGATACATTTATGCAAATAAGATTTAAATAAAAATTAGATATTTGTATCAGTGACTTTAAGTACAATAGATTTTTAAATACAGATTAAACTGTCTATGCACAATAATGTGCATGCTTGTGCATTGCAGATTTATCCTCTTGAAGTAATTACTGTAGGAGTAAAATCTGATGCAGAATACAAAAGAGGGATAATAATTATATTGAGTGATCAGAAAAAGGCTAGGCCTGAGAGAAAATGATTAAAAAACATTGACAACAAATTAAAAAAAAACATTACTGAAAGTTGACTCATCAACTCTTTGAAACTCTTTTAAATTTGATAAATACACAAAGGAGATCTAGATATTATATTACTAACTTCAGTACAGAAAAAAAGTCTGTTTAAATAAAGATTAAAAAAATGTATATTTAAACTTGGACTTAATCCTTTATATTGTCTTTATTTTTCATTGTCTAAAAGGGATACGATGCCTTTAATATTTGGTCTTGTGTATGTCTAATCTTCCAAGTGAAATCATAAGGTTTAAAATAAAACTGACAACATTTCCATCAAAGTATAGGAATTGCTGTCTTCCAATTAATGTCTAGAGTGACCAGCTTTCAAGAAGAAATAATCACAATCAGAATCATCTTTATTGGCCATGTATGCCTACACATACAAGGAATTTGACTGCTCTCCACGTACATACACAGAAATAGACAAATAAAAAAATAAAAAAAACAAAGACACAAAGGTAAGCATAAACATTTAACTGTACAAATATAAAAATAAATACATATACAAAGTATATATATGTGAACATAAACACAACAACAATAACAATGAAATGGAGAAATTGTACAATAATGTAGAGTGAAAAAATGCCGGGAGATTGTCACAAGATACCTAATTTACATGAGGTATGTGGGATGTGTATAAATATATATATATATATGTGATTATATGATGAAGGGTTCAACGAGATAATGAGACAACAAATACTACAATTTTTCCATCGGTGATGCATTTTGATAAATTCCAAATATGAGGGTGAATATTATGTAAAATCTTTAAATAAAGTTCCTCACAGCACAGTACAGTACAGTGCAGTGCAGTGCGCAGGGGCTTTTCACTGGGTGTGTTCTGCCGCACAGCACCGCGGTCATTACGGTAAAGATCCCGTTGTGCCCGTGGCCGCAGCGAGGAGCGGAGCGGAGTCTGCTGCCTGCCGCCGGCCTGCCGCCTCACCGGGACCCGCGCTCACTGCTCACCAGCGGCCGCTGCCATGGCTGAACGCCGCGCCTTCGCCCAGAAAATCAGCAGGTAAAGACTCGAGAGCTCGCCCAACAACAACAACAAAAAAAAAAATCAAAAAAAAAAAAGGGGGGGAGCGTTTTGTC
The DNA here is from genome assembly GCA_031216445.1 of Lateolabrax maculatus. NCBI lineage: Eukaryota > Metazoa > Chordata > Actinopteri > Acropomatiformes > Lateolabracidae > Lateolabrax > Lateolabrax maculatus. The sequence goes on along the minus strand of CM062196.1, from coordinate 6,685,351 downwards.
GCTTGTGTAGAAGCTCGGCCGCCCTCCTTCCTGCGCGGAGGGAGCCGGGAGAAGGAGGAGGAGGAGGCCCGGAGGAGGAGGAGGAGGCCCGGCCGGCCGTCGGGAGCTAACCGCTCGTTAGCCACATCGGCGGAGATGCTCAGACCCGCCCAGACTCACACGGCTAACCGCGGCTCTCTGTTTTTATTCTCCCCCCTCTCTCTCTCCCTCTCCCTCTCTCTCTGAATACTAACAAAGGAGCGGCATGTTACGTCGCTGTACATGTATTCACGTATTAAAAGAAAAAATATATTCGTTGTAATCTTCGGAAAGAGACAAACTGTTAATTTAGAAACCGTTAGATTTTTTTGGACGGTTGGTTAGCCACCGGGGCTAACGATGGGCAGCTACGTAACGTTGCTGCCGACTGAACTTTGCAGAGTTGTGTTTTAAACAAGGGACCCATCGCGGGGGTATTTGTAGTATAGCAAGACAGGGAACAAAAGTCTCCCTCGACAGCTATCAAATAGCGACGTTATAATCTCCTCTCCGCCCCTCAGACGGATCAAAGTAATCTCTTTAACAAAGGGGCTTTGTGCTGGCTGTCAAATACCATCATCCCCGTGCGATGGAGAGATGATGGAGAGATGAACTGTTGTCTCCCGGAGCTTTCGACATAAACATGTTTCACCTAATTCACAATCTTTCCAAAGTCTTTGTAGTTATTAGTAAGCCCAAATAAATGTATATTTGCCCTGCATTTTGGTTCAGTTTTTGTCTGTACTAAAGTCAGACGTCTTAACTTTCACACCTTTCTGGAGATTTTTTAATGATGATCTGGAAGAGTGTCTGTTGTCACTTTCGTTTTGATTTTCTTATGGGAAAAAGGCACATATTATTAAATGTTTTTCTTCTTCGGTTTTAGAGTTGTTGATCTAGTCGAGCCCACCTTTCTATTTTTTACACAATAGTTTGGATACTGAAGTTGTAGCTGCTGTGGCCATGCAGGATGTCCATTTCTTCATTGGTGTCAGGACTGCAGGAGTGTGCATTTCTATTATAGTGTGAATCCAGGTCCCATTAATCAAAACCACATCCATGTAGTACATTTTCATATTGATTTAGGCACTGGTCTGGACACGCCCTCCTGATGGCAGGTTATTCAGACAAGGTGATCCAGAAATGTCTGATTGGATTGTCAGCTAACACACTAATAGAGAAACATACTTTACAATGTAATGCCACCAATAACCATGATATCAAACGCTATGGCCTTAAAATTTGCCAAAGAGAAGGCAACAACTCTCTGACACAGTTTCAACAAAAACCTTCACAGTGGGAAAATTTATGGTTGGCTATTATTGTGCATTATTGTGCAAGTCTTTGTGATATTGTATCCACTGTATGATTTTGGGCAGTTGGCATCTCAGTGAAATTTATAATGAAATAATCTGAGATAAGTGGACACTGTTTACCTTTCTCATGTTATTCATTTAGCAGTGAAAAAAATGCCTGTGTTGTAGTTGTTTAAACGTGATGACTGTTAGTAATGGAAGTGAATTAGCTTATGTCACACGTTAGTGACTATACTTGCCAGCTGCTTTGCCCAGAAGTTGAAATGACATCCTTCAGTTGGATGTTTTGTTTATATTATCATCTTCAACTGCCATCCGTTTATTTTTCTGTTCCTGGGAGTTAGTGTTTTTACCATCTTGAGGGCGTGTTTTTGTGTAATCAAGTTATTCCTCTGTGCAGTGACCAGTGCTAAGTAAAGGTCTGGTAAGAGGCATTGGGGAGGACTGTGGAATGTGTTTGTCGGTTCAGCGCTTGTGCTTTTTTCTCCAGTGGTGACAGCACTTCAGTGCAGAGGCCACTGGATCTCTACTACAGTAAATTATCATGTTTTTAAGGTGGGCTGTTGACCCATGCAGCTTTTATTATGCTGTCCTGCCTAAAATGATAAGATCAACCCTTTATTTTGCAGCCTTGCCTCAGGCTTCAGGAACATTTCTGTTTGTATACAGTGTTTTTTTTATGATGGAACAGTGATAAACTCAGCACTATGTAGTAGCTTCTAAACCAGACACGGTTTAGACGTTTGCGGTTTTGTGACCTCGCTGACTGGATCACACCTAATCCGTGCTCACCATTTCTGTAGTAGTGGCCAAGACTTTAAAGAAACCTAGACTCGTTTTTGTGATACTGCTTTCAGGATGAAGAGCAGAGAGAGACAGGTAAATGGGACAGCTTGCTGGTTATGAAGAAAAGTGTACTGAAAAAACACAGTTAATCACAATTATTGGATCCTTATAGCCTCTGTGTTACCGGTTTAACTTAACCTTGAGTCTTCAGTGTCTAGCATTTATACTTGGTTCTAATTTAATATTTGTTTGTGTCACTTTGGGCTGCGTTGTTGTTTTGTTCAAGGCAAAGGTCTGAGTGGTTTTGGTGGTTGCTGTGATTTAAAGGACCTGTGTATGTGGTTGAACACCAAGAGCTTTGTGCTGACAACTGGGGTACAGTGGTTTTTATTTCTTTCCTCTGTGGTATATATGATGCTGTCTGAAGCGACACAGTAAGACTATAATGCAAAAACACAAAGAGAAAATACTAAAAGGACAAGACATGTAATCCTCAATGTTAGTTAGCCTCCTCTTTGACAGTTAAGGCACTTAAGTGGACATTTGCAAAATCCAGCAGTATGAAGGAGTGTTTCTAATATTTCAGTGTATTTTAGTTGAATAGCAGTGAGTCTCCCCAGACATCAACTTTGAACTGAACTCATATAAAATGTCATGATACAATATTATTATTATTAATATTAGCCACTTTGTGATAACATTGCAATTCCCTATGTTCTCCAGGAATAACTGTTTGATACTGTTATGAATATTGTAATTCATTGCTCGTATATATGTAATTCATTTTCACAGCTAAAATGTTGAATATCACTTATGCTTACGGCTTAAAATATTTAATTAAGCTGTGAGGTTAAAATTGTCTTTGAAGCGTTACAGTTAGTTTTCAGTGCCTGTTTATTCTCAGCCTTAGGGGTGGGACAAATACCATAATTGATATTGTAATGTGTCTTGTAATACTGTTAGTGATACAGTGTTGTGTTTTTTTTGCGTTTGAGATTTACAGATGTGTGTGTTTATTTCTTTTACTGCACACATGTGACATCTGAACTATTTTTAAAGTTTATTTTGTTGGCATTTTGCCTTTATTTGACAGTAAACAGCGCAGAGAAAGACAGGAAACAAGGTAAGAGAGAGGGGTATGACATGCCATGTATGTTGATGTATGCTGTGATTCTCAGCCCAAATTACAAATCAATCAGCCCACTATGTCTAGTTTGTGGATCATTACACAGACTTTTAAAATGGAATGTATTCACACTCTCTCTTCCTTTCTCGACCTATCGCTCCTCTGTTTGCAGGACTGTGGCAGCAGAGGTCAGGAAGCAGATAGCTGGCCAGTATGGGGGCTCCCCACAACTCTTCAAAAACCTCAACGTTGGGACCACAACAAGCAACACTGTGAGTGGTCTCAAAGACCATTGAAAGGCTGGAGCCTGTTATTGACATCCTGTCTTGGATCATCATACTAGTGTGACAGCTGCTGCTACTGCATTGTCTGAAAACGTCAAACAGGCTAAATTACAGTGTCAGTGTCTGTGGTCTCAACACTGCAGTATTTTAACCTTATACCTGCTGACATCTAAGTGTACCACAATATTACAACCCAAGACAAGGATGTCATTTTTATGTCATTGAGTTGGAGGTTATTTGAATGGGTGCACAACTGTTGTCTACTGTCTTGCTAAATGCCATGAAGAATAACCACTGTCTGGCCTGTTCACCACATGTTGTCTCTGCGGCAGTGTTTCTAGGATTACAAATGTATGAGGCCAGACAGTATGTTTGTTAAAGGGGTAGTGCCAATTGACCTTCAGTAGTCTGAGACAGAACACCAGCAAATACTCCCCCTGTCCTCCTTAATTAGGCTACAGTTGGCTTTTAATTAAACTGTGAAAGTTATTTGTGTTCAAATTCCTCGAGAGAGAGAGAGAGAGAGAGAGAGAGAGAGAGAGAGAGAGAGAGAGAGAGAGAGAGAGAGAGAGAGAGAGAGAGACAGACAGACAGACAGACAGACAGACAGACAGACAGACAGACAGACAGACACATTCACACTGAAACTGAATCTGCTGAAACAAATATTCCCCCGGCTTCATCATTTTAGAAGCAGACTAAGACCCATGAAACCATTAGTCTAAGCTTGATGTAGCACACTTGCTAATCTGGTTACTTGTATCAGCTTGGGGACATTTTAAAACATTTTGCCCAAATCACAGATGCATCTTTTTTAGCACTGATTTCCCTGTTTGGAATTAAAGATGATCCATAAGCTAGAACTGCTCTCTCAACAGAAAGTAATTGCGTCATACTTTTGATGTGTTTCTGCTGCATCTGGTGCAGATTCATATAATGACTCATAACCCTAACTTTCATACTTTCCTCAAAGGTTGTATCGGGAATCAACTCACTTAAGCCTTTACTAAAAACTAGAGGCTTTATTAAGTCATTTATATACAGTTAAAAAAAACGAAAAAAAAAAAAAACTATACACTGTGCAACATTTAGTTGATAATGGAGAACTGAACAGCTGACTTATGTCTTCACAGCTAATTAACTATTCCCATCCCTCTGATATCTCCCTGTCATCGCCTACCAGGTTCCCCTCACAGAAGCAGTGGAGCCAGTGGATTTTGAGGAGTACCTTATCACTCACCCTCCCATCGTTGAGTCAGGTCCCCTGAGAGACCTGATCGAGTTTCCCCCAGATGATATTGAGGTCATCTACACACCTAGGGAATGTCGCACAGTGGCGCAAGCTGTCCCTGAGGAAGGGTAAGGGTGCTGTGTGGTTGAAATACTGTAAGTGGTAGTTGCAAGTGTGGAGTTCAGTCTCACACCATATTTTTGGGACAACAGAGGGATTAAATGTTTTTTTGAATAGCTCCAACCATATATTCACTCTTCAAGTTCTATTAAATCACAAAATATATATATATATATATATATATATATATATATATATATATATATATAAAAATTAATTAGATATTTACTAACTTGAATTGATAACAAACTAAATAAACGTCCGATAAATAGATGAATTATACAATTTTATAATAAATACCTGAATCAAATGTGGAGTCTAGAAATTAAATTGACAGTACTTTTCACTATTCAAATTAGTTTAGGAGCACTTTTATTTGGAGGATACTTTAACATTTGCATTTTGATTTGTCACTTGGTTCCACGTTTATTTTCCAACTCAATGCGAAACCTTATCACTTGCCAAGTCGCCCTCTTTAAATTGTATGCCACATAGCCATGAGCCTGTGCTAACTCTATCTTTTCAGCTGACTGCATTGTGTGATGCCTTCAGGATTTTTTTTATAATATTAATGTAACCTAATCATACAAATCAACATCCTATCTAAAGGAAATAAAGAATGATGTTTTTACGTATGTTTCTATTATATTTTTCTTTTTTTAATTTTGCTGTTATTCCCTTTGGACTTTTGGAATTTATAGTGACTTCAGAAAAAGGTGGCAATTTTTCCAAAGTTTGCAAGTGCTGATTTGTAGTGCTGATTTGTAGTGCTGATTTGTCACTATACTTCTTTATGTGAAAAAATAGAGTGTGTAACTCTGTAATGTGTGTTTTCTGTAAGACTTTATTATTGCTGTTTTTAACTTTTTACATGTTGCGCCACACGTTTAAAGATGAAAGACCTGTGGGCTGGATGTCATTTCTTACTGTAGCTCTGGCTCTTAGTATTTCAGAAGATATAGTACAAACACTGCAAGTGTACTTCACTGTGTGATGTACCAGAAAGATTAAATGACATCAGTCTAATAGCCTGTCCTCTTTATTCACTTAGACTAATGCATTTAAAGTCTGACTCTTGCTATTAAAATAAAGCTTGTTTGATTGATTGAGTCTGTCTGGCTGCAGGGACACTGATCCTCACGTCAGAGACTGTGTCAGATCCTACACAGAAGACTGGGCTGTCGTCAACAGAAAGTAAGGCTTCACTTTGTGGAATTTTTCATGTTTTTTATCACCCAATTTCACTTGTTAACTCTTTAAAATTGGGATTATATCTGTAAAATATTACAACTTTCTTGAACATTAATATTAATAGTTTATGGTGGTGTCCTAAATGACTGCTTGTCCCCTCAGATACCACAAGCTTGGTACAGGCTTTAACCCTAACACTTTGGACAAGCAGAAGGAGCGTCAGAAAGGCCTGCCCAAACAAGTGTTTGAGGCTGATGAGATGCCAGACAACAGCAGCTACCAGGATGACCAGGTACCAAATCAGTCAGTAGTAAAAAAAAAAAATTGTCTTCATTTTGGATCTCTTCTCGAAAATGTCAGATTGGCGATATAAAGATATTTAGATGACCATATATATTCTGATATGAGAGTTTACCAAAATGCTGTGCATGGTGTTTGTCCTGTAGGATGATCTGAAGCGGCGGTCGATGTCTATAGATGACACCCCACGCGGCAGCTGGGCGTGCAGCATCTTTGACTTGAAGAACTCCCTCCCTGATGCCCTCCTCCCCCACCTTCTCGACCGTGCCCCCAATGAGGAGATTGACAGGCACAATGAAGACCAGCGCAAGGCCAACCGCCACCGCGAACTGTTTGCTCTGCACCCTGCCCTTGATGAGGTGGAGTTTACCTTTACCTTTGCTGGAACCTTTTTCTGCTATTCACCATTACATTTGCAATGTAAATTTAGTGATTTTTAGTAAAAGTTTTGTAGGTTACTCAGTCACAGTTAGCCAATGAACTCGATTTCTGTTTTGAAAACCCAGCACATCAGTAATTTTCTTTGTAATGAATACATTTGTATGAATTAAATGTTTTTCATCACAACGTGTACACAGAAATTCATGTATGATAATTTGTACGGATTTTTGCATGTGTGATGTTCTTTGTGTAGGAGGAGCCCATTGAGCGCCACTGTGTGCCTGAAGTACCTAAAGAACACTTTGGCCAGAGGCTACTCGTCAAGTGCTTGTCCTTGAAGTAAGTGGTGGACAGCCTTTTTCAGAAAAAAGCCTTTTAGGTCTTTTATTTAACTGCTGCTTTCTGCTGACCCACTCCTTTTTCTCTCCCCTTGAAGGTTCGAGATCGAAATTGAACCCATATTTGCTAGTTTGGCCTTATACGATGTCAAGGAAAAGAAAAAGGTAAGCTGTTATGCTTTCCTCCGTGCCACCCCAGCCCTGAGTTGTTGGGTCACTTCTGCAAACCATTAAAATTGTTGAGAGGCCAAAATGAATTTGATGAGTGGACTATAAAATTTTATGTTGTGGCCCTGTTATGCTTGTAGGAATGCAGTTAAATCATACACTGGAACTATGTATCTATCTGAAGAAGACCATCCAGTGCTGGTTCCTTCCACTCCCTTTTAGCTGACAAACACTAGAGGGTAGCAGTTGCCTTGATAAGTAGATGTCTCATGTATATTGCTCTGCACAGGAGCTCCAAGTGGGTCATTTGTCATTGAAATGTTATCATGTTTGTCAGCCACCATGAGCCAGAAATCAAGTTGCAGTAACACCATCATTCATTCACTCAAGAATTATGATTAAATACTCATGGTTGTCATGTTGTTGCCATAGTATTAGATTTAACATTTATGTTATGATCATGTTGTAATTATCTGTGTGTCTGTCTGGATGTGTCCCTCAGATATCAGAGAACTTTTTCTTCGACCTAAACTCTGAGCAGACAAAGGGGATGCTGCGTCCGCACATTCAGACAGCCGCCATCTCCACACTGGCACGCTCTGCCATATTCTCCATCACTTACCCCTCCCAGGATGTCTTCCTTGTCATCAAGGTCAGACAGTTGTGATATAATTCCCTTGTCAAGTCTTGTTTTGCAAATAAATAAATGAGTAATAATACCATATTGCCCTGAATGTAAGACGACCCTGATTATAAGATGGACCAACATCTGTTTTTGGGAAAAACCTTTTGAATACAACAACTTATTTCCAGAAGAAGGTGTCATCTTATATGTGGGCCAATACTGTGATTTACATACAGTTGGTTTGTATTTGACAGTCAGTCTTTGTCCTGTATGCTCACTTTATTGCTGCGTGTGACGGTGGTGACAGAAAGTATGTGCTTTGTCCCCAGCTGGAAAAGGTACTGCAGCAAGGTGATATTGGAGAGTGTGCTGAGCCCTACATGGTCTTCAAAGAGTCCGATGCTGCAAAGGTATTATTAGATGTTGAATGGCACATGAAACATGGCACATGGTTTTGAGGCTTGTCTCAGGTGTATTATAATATTTATATGTATGTTCTTTTTTTATCCATTATGTTCAGTTTTGAATCTACATCCCTGTTTCTGGCCATTTTATTAAATAAATGTTGCACAGTGTATAATCTCGTTTAGTGAATTAATGAATAAGTAAACTTTAATATAATTTGTAAGTGTTTTTTCGTTAATATAAGTCACTAACTTTTATTTAACATTTATTTTTGTTGTAGAATAAAGAGAAGCTGGAGAAGCTTCGCGGCCAGTCAGAGCAGTTCTGCCAGCGCCTTGGCCGCTACCGAATGCCCTTCGCCTGGACCGCCATCCACCTGATGAACATCGTGAACAGTGCTGGCAGTCTTGAGAGAGATACGGAGCTGGAGATGAGCCTCTCAGGTCTGATATTCCCTTTTAACACAACCCTTTGGATTGTAACTGTAAACATACTAGTCACCAGTCACAGTGTGGAGGCAAAAAAACCTTCTTTAATGTTTTTAAACTTTCCCCATTCATAGCTTCAATGTCACATATAGTTAGCAGAGGACAGAGACTGTAACAGACCCTCCAGTCACGTATGAGGCTCGTGGGCATGTCAATACATTACCACACTTTGAAATCTTTATCTAAAACCAACATTTCAACAACAAATAGAAAGAAGGGCAAATTCAAACATAGGTCAACAGAGTATCCAGCCGTATTGATCCTTGGTGTGTTATTTTGAGTTTGCCCTTTGGTGTGTTTGCCCTTTGGTGTGTCTTTTTTGTTGCTAGGCAGGTCTGAGAAATGAGTATTCTCTGTCACATGGGATTGAATTATGGGATTAATATTGAGCATCCCAAAAAGACAAAGCGGGCAATAAACAGCTTTGAAGACTTTAAAATGCTGTTGTTGTTTTGTTTTTTTGCCTCTGTGCAGAGAGAAAAGGATCATGGTCAGAACGGAGGAACTCGAGCATCATGGGAAGGCGTTCCCTGGAGAGGACCACCAGTGGAGATGAGTCATGCAGTCTGACAGGCTTTAGACCTGCAACACTTACCATCACCAACTTCTTCAAACAGGTCTCAACAACCACATATACTACACACACACACACACACGCACAGACACACACACACACACACACACACACACACACAGTCTGAAATATATGTATTTAATGCACCTCTTGGGATACACACACACACACAGCGGAGAGGGATATATCGTCTGGTTTATCATACAGTGTTCTGCCTACTTTACATTTTTACACGCTGCACATGTGTGTTTTAGGAGGGGGACAGACTGAGTGATGAAGACTTGTTTAAGTTCCTAGCTGATATGAGAAGGCCTTCTTCAGTGCTGAGGAGACTCAGACCCATCACAGGTACAAACATAGATTGAGTGTTCTTTGATTTCTTGATGCTGTTGTTAGTTGTTAAGAAGAAGAACCACTTGTGTTTTAAATTAATATACCCCCCTTTCTCTTTTTTGACCTCCCTGTACACTCACTCCCTCCTCATTCTGTCCTGTGTGACTGACATCACAGCCCAGCTGAAGTTGGACATTTCTCCAGCTCCAGAGAACCCCCACTATTGCTTGACCCCGGACCTTCTGCAGGTTAAACCTTACCCAGACAGCAGGGTACGCCCCACCAGGGACATCCTGGAGTTCCCTGCCAGGGACGTCTATGTGCCAAACACCACATACAGGTACAGAAAAAACATTTTGATTGTGGAAAACTGAGCTTTTGTTTGTTATCTTTCAATTTTGTCTAGAAAGTATATTAATTTGTCAAGTTAAAGATTTCTCTCCAAATTACCCATCAATAGGTTGCAAATTGTCTTTTTTTGGAGAGTTATATTGATTTTGTGGAATCACATTGATTGCTTGCTAAAAAATATAGGTGAATATATGAAAAACGCTTCATAAGCCGAAGACAAACGCACATTTAAGTGATCATTTAGTCAGCAAAGGACGAAAACCTCATTCAAACCCTAAACACACTTTCAATCTGTAGAAATCAGGACACATCGATTCAAACTTTACACAGTGATGACACTGGCTCGTTAATGTTCACCCAATGTCTGCTAGTGTCCTGCGTATATATTCCATCTGAACAAGTGCTATTTTTGTCAAGTTCACTTGGAGACACGTTCTTATTAACAGACTTTACTTCAGACATGGTCTCGCTACCACAGGCCTTGTTAGTCTGCAGATAACCAGGTGGTTTCCTGTTGTAGATTAACTAATGCCAGACCTAATTGATCCACCACCGAAGCTAGCAGAACTGGGTGAAAGGAAATCATAATGTTGCATTTTTATTCTGAATGTTCCTTTTTTTTTTTTTTTTTTCTTAATTACTGTATTGCCAAAACAAGGTTTTGTGTGGAATCATACGTTTTCCAGAAGCCTTATTGTTTGATACTCTTTTCTAACACTACTTTTTCTTTAAAGTTAATGTCAAATGCACACTCATTGAATCTGAAAAGTGCTACCAGGTCACTGAATTATATCAATCAACCTGTTTTTTATAAGCTGCAAGCATGAAGATACAGGCCCTGAGCTGGATAGTTTAACACATTGTAATACACAACACACTATATGTAGTCATGTTAGATAATACTTTGGTCACAATTTTTATTTTGTTGTCATAAATATGATTTGTTAGAACACATACCTACTTGTCAGGGTAACTTATTAGTATGAGGCACATTTACAGTACAGGTGGTTATGTTGTGATAATGGACAAAAGTCAATATGACTCAATAACATAGGAAATACGCTAAATGATGTTTTTCTAACAATACCAGCATAAATCATATAATAGCATGAACATGGTTTAAATACTTTACAGAGTAAAAAAATATAGAACAAAGGGGTATAACATCCTCCGTGCTCTGCCACAGCTTTGTATCTCCGATTTCTTGTACTGTATTTGACTGCTGACGCTTTGTAAATTATTTCTGTAAAACAAGGGATGAGGCAGTGTGAAATGCCAGGACAACAATTACAAGGCCTTCATTGGCAAAAAAAATCAACAGGATGGATACTTTTTGAGATGTTGGAGATGCAGTGTTTCTCTTGAACCCTGACTTATATAATTTGCATGCTTTATGTAATAACCAGTTGGTACTTGTGCCTGTAGCTCCTGGGTACATGCAACAGTTTCACATCACAAAGATAAAATGCATTTTAAATAGCTTAAATACTTGACATAAAAGCTCTCAAATACAGACTTAAGTTCACTGAAAAGAAAGCCAAGCAGTCTTATTTTAAGAATTGCTTTGTAATTTCTCCTCATAGTTTTCCTTTTGCTGCCGTGCTGTGACATTTTGCAGCCAGCACTGAATCAGTTTTCTGCTGTGGATCAATGTGTCCATTGTGCAAGTGATTGCAGATGTTGCATAATGACAACTCTGCTGTCTGTGTTGGATCAGACCCAACAGGTTAATGACATGCATGGCATGGTTGCATCATAGCGACAGTTCAGCATTTGCTGATGTGACATATTCGGCCTGTTATCTGTTGGTCAGCACCAGCCGCTTGACAAAATGTTGTTAGGACGCAATCAGCTTAATGTTGCAGATAAACTAAGAATTCTGTGGTATAGACATATATAATGCCTACGTTACTTCACCTTCCCCTTCTATGGAAATATTTGGCTGAGCATTAGATATTATCAATGTTTGTAAAAAATCCCACTAGTGTTGGAAGAAATGGTATGACTTGTGGGGTTCAATTGAAGCTTCAAGCAGTCGGCGCTGGTCGTATGGTGATCTTGGTCATCTTCAGGGAATATGACGGCCCTGTACCAGGCTTCCAGTGAATGCCCTTCCTTCTCATTAAGCGTCCTTTTGCCCTCAACCACAAATACCTTCCGTTAAGGTTGGTCTCTCCACAGCCATTAAACCACCAACCACCTGCCAAAGAGCCAGGACAAGGGACATGAGTTATATAAACATAACATGGTCTTTACCAGTTGGTTTTAACAAAAACTTTGTTTGATAAGTGTTTTTAAACTACCATTGCGTGTGGAAAATAGCAGAAATATCTGCAATGCGGCTAATTATTGTGTTTATGGCTTGTGCCGAATCAGCTTGTAAAACTGTTTACCTGTGTAATTTCGAGCGCAGTTTGAGGTTCGGTGGTTGTTATTATTTCTGTCATTTGTGGAGAATCTCATGCCGGTGCTGTTAGCCATGGCATCAGGCAGGTCACCGGAGAAGTGGCTGACATGAAGGGTGTAGTCCTTGGAGGGACCCTCCAGTGAGAAGCGGTACTCAGCCCAGTGGTTCTCCTCCTTCCAGTCCTCCAAATCAATACGCAGGATGTAAACTCCCTGCTGTGTGAAGCTGTGGATCTTCTTTAAGCCCAACCAGACATCCTCTGCAAAACACACCAGTCAGTTTTTATCTTGGAAAGACATTCGTGGGATAAGGAAGAACTGATAACCTTGGGTGTTCTATGTTGCTTTTGTACCATCCACAGAAGTTTACATTTATTTTCAAATAGGAAATTCCTGGACTTTTTTCTAGTATTTATCTCTCTCAAAACATTTTCTTTTATTCACTAATTTATCAGTTTTTACTTTGTCTCCGCTCATCTTGAATACAGACACCCATTAATCAGAGCAGGCATGCATCTTTATACACTTGTTTCCCTTAGCCTGCGGTTGATTACTGCACAAAACTGTTAGGTATAATCATTAGGTAGTTGTGAAAGAACATAGCAACTAAAATTCATGCCTGCAGGAGCCATTACATGTGACATGACTGCACCCATGAGCGACTGTCTGAGCTAGTGAGTGCTGCAGGGAGAGCTGCCAAAACTTGCAGTGTACTCAGACAATAAAGGAAGTCACATGTCAGTTCATGGCTGATATGTAACAATTATTATTTCCTATGACTACTGACCAGGCCTACAGGAAGTACTTGCAAATGCCCCCCCCCCCCCACCCAACAAAAGTTTGTGCAGGTTAAATTTGTATTCAGTGTAAAGGGTCCTATGCTCCAGTGCTATCCCCAGATTCTTTATTTTGTGATACAAATTACTAACATTAGTAGACTCATATTCCCCTTATGTACTTTGTACTAATGTTTTTCATATCCCCTTTAAGGGTTATTAAGTAATTTATTAAAGTAAGGAAAAAATGAACAAATTCAAATAGTATATGGTTTTGGCAAATGGTAAAAGTGGCATATTTTGAATTTGACACAAAGAAAAAAAAAGTACTCACTTTCCAGATCCCCAAAGCCTTTCTCATACTTGTCCCATGTCTGGTCAAAATCCACTGAACCATCGACCCTGCGTTGGATGACAGTTGAACCCCCATCTATAGAATGGATTAGAAATATACTTCAAGTCAAGTTACTGTTGTACAAGCCACATAGAAATTTACACAAGGATCAGGAAGCCTCCTTATCATAGATAATGTGAAGGGGATATCCACCCCATTGTCTGTCCTTTTGGATAACCTGTTCCTGTGGCCATCTGACTTGATAACCTTTTGATTTTTGTTTCTTACGCCCACTTAGAACTCAGATTGCTGTAGTCTCACTCACCTGGACCCATTTCGCAGTAAACGTTGAATGGCTCAGATTTGTTTGGTTTGATAACATAGATTCCACTGTTTGGCTCTCCTTTGTCAAACAACTCACTGCAGTCCGTGGGAAGGTCTGAAAAACAATCAAGAAAATCTAAATTAATGCATCCAAAAACCTTTGCATTCTCCTTTTGATTTTAAGACATTTTATGTTCACGTCAACATTTTGAATAAATAATAAAAAAGTTATATATATTACCATTTATGTTCAAGCTAGTTGAGTTTTCTTCCAGATAATCAAACATATCAGGAGCCGCAGTGTCTGAATCCATTGGTTTATCGACTGTATCTTGAAAGCTGTCATAGTTTAGCTGCAAGAAAATGGAAATGAATCTGCAATGTTAAATTATGTTGTCAGCCCTAGAAAAAGCAGTTTCCCATATTCATATTCCACTCGCTTATAAGGCAGAATTTGCACAAATAGTTCAAAGTACCAAACTAGGTTTCTCACAGAAAGCAGATGTTTGGCCTTAAAGACAAAATGTAGTAAAATCTTGTTGAACAGTTGTATACCTTTTCCTCCAGATTTTTAATCTTGACTTTCTGGTGGTCAAGCTGATCGTGCTGCTCTGTCACAGCTTTCAGCAGATTGTTGATTGTTTTCTCTTGAGCTTCAATCACTTCCTGAAAATGCCATAATGAAAACAAATAAATAAAGAAAATTATTTGTCCATTATACATATATACATGTGTTGTATTTTACAGTGTTTTAAAAGTCAGCTGTTGAGTCACATGAATTCAACAACTTTTTTGAGGGAATCTTTTGGTGCAGTTTTTATTTGCTCATTGTTCACTTTTGATGTGCACACATCATACACTAACTGATGCAAACTTAAATACAGAAGTCAGAGGAATTGCTTCAGTACCTCTTAGCTGCTTACCTTGAGCGTCATGATTTCACTAAGCTGGTCAGCGGGGACCATGCTCTGCGACAGCCCCTTCAGCCTCTCCTCGAGGCTCCCCACCTTGCTCTGCAGATGTGTACGCTCCTGCAGGATGCCGTTGATCTTAGAGTTGATTTCCAGCGACAGGTTCCTGATCTCCTCATTGTTGGCCTTCAAGAAATTGGTGGTCTTCTTCAGCTCTTCCTCTTCCTCCTTGATCTCTGACGTGACCACTGAAAGCTGGTAAAAAGAGCGGTCGAAAATGTTTAACTTTTGGAAGATGTCGTTGATTTGAGCTTTGGTCTTGTGGACAAACTCCCGTAAACTCTGGCCTAGCTGAAGGAGGCCGTTGGCAAGTAGACGGACATCATCCAGCATAGCAAAGCGAGACTTTGCCTCGGTTGGGCTTGGTGCTGTGGTAAAGGCCTGGGAGGGCAAGGTGGGGTGCTCTCCTCTACCTGCGGATTCCAGAGGAACAGCAGCAGTGGAACTAACAAGTAGCAGCAACAGGCAAAACAGCTTCATCATGACTTTCTTGTCCAATCCTGGATTGTGGAATATATTCTAACACAGTGTTTCACTGCTCTTGCTTTCCTCTACTTTATGCTCTTCTCAACGCTCTTTTCTCTCCCTCTGCCCATAACCTAGACTTCCTTGCTGTTTAAATGATGCGAGAGCAGCAGGCTGCCCTGTGTTATATACTGCCCTCTCAGTAGAGGAGGGGGGGATTAGCTGATCATTAAAACCTACTATGTTTTAGCTCTGTACCCTACAGTACCTCCTCCCAAATCCCCCTCGAGCCCTCCCTCTCCTGAACAAACAAATCACAGCAGTGAGCAAATGACATATACATCCCCCCTTCTCTACTACCCGTTTAACCCCAATCCCCTCTCCATACCACACCCTACCCCGTTCTCCGTCTGTGGTGCAGAGCTTTAGCTGATCAGCAGAAAGCCAACAATGGCCATCGCAGGTTTTTGATGGATCGTCAGTCTGATCAATCTCAAACCATATAACCCTGGCCTGCACACACTTTGCCCTGATTGATAATGCTGTTTGTAATTAATGCTCTTGGTTTTGATTTAGCATCCTGCTGAATCAGCCTAGCACCAGACTCTCGTTCTCTCTCCCTCCTTCTTCTCTCTTTGCGTAGGGAGGGGAGTGAGCCTGTCATCTGTGCCAGGGTTGGGCTTCAGGGCATGAATGATGTTGGAGAGTTTGGACAGTGTGTACTCATCATCTCGGTTTTATTGCTCAGCCTTGTCATCTTTTTTCAAGTTTGTCATGCCTTGTGTGATATTTTTCAATGCCACCAGACATGAAATTGAGAATATATAGTTTACTGATTAGCTTGCAGCTTTTAAAGGATCATTCCTGTCGTAAAAAACAATCTTTATGGGAAATTCTTAGTAAGTTGTTTCACGCAGACTTGCAATGTTAGTGAAATATGTCCACTTTCAGCCAGAAAGGGAGGAGAAACTAATCAGGGAAATTACTTGGTGTAGTATTTAATTGGAATATAAATATTTACACTTTTGGCACTCCATGCTGTGTGGTTCCCAACCTCCTAAAGTAAGCTTGTCCTGTTACGTGGTGTGAAAAACGCCTCCCAGATCTACGATTTGCTATGTCATGCAGTGTTTCATTTCTTAGATAATCAAAACTTAAAGTTAGTTCTTGTTTGTACAGGTGTGTATACATTGAAATTGTTATTTATACTTATTTATATTTCCATTGGTCAGCTGATCAGTCACTTTGTATGGCAAAGAGATTATTACATTTTTATGAAAAGGTTACAAAGTCACAAATAGTATAAACATACTGGAATATTTGTCCCATTGCCTCCAGTTAGCTTTGGTTGAAAATGGAAACATTTTAGCACCCTGGCTGCAGTCATCTTAATGAGCTTTCTCTAGTAATTTGTGGTTTTAGAGATGGATTACCTCAGTTCTCAGTAATGAAAGACTGCTGTTTTTTTCATATGAACAGAGCACAGAGAAAAAGGTTCCGATGGAAAAGAACAAAATTGGCCACGGATTGAGTGAATGTGCCAGGAATTCGCTTGATCAGCAAAAAGCTGGTAATGATATTCAGTATCCTTGATGCCAGCACAGTGGTTAGCACTGTGGTTTAATAGTAAGAGAGTTGGGGGTTTGAACCGACCATGGCCTGCTGGGGTCTTTCTCTGTGGAGACAGGCATGTTCTGCATATGTTCGTGCCCAAGTTCAAATTTGCACTGGAATTTTCACTCACCACCTCAGCAGTCAGTTTAAATAATGGGATGTCCACTGCTATGTTTCAAATTTTTAATTGTCTATACTGTTGTATCTGTAGCTAAACCTATACTCTATTCATCAGGCATACTATCAGTTATTCCTGAGCTATTCTTGTGGTACCATTCCTAGCAATTGTAATTCTATGTATATCACCTTTTATGTTGACCCCTGGTTGAATGGACTGCTCTGATAATGTGCAGTGAGTCAGTCCTTTGTTCTGTGCTTGGATAGTATGGATACCTTTCACCACCGCCCCATCCTTTGTTAATCACCAGGTGAAAAGAAAAAAAGTCATGTTCACTCACTATTGTAGCACCTAATCTGTCATTATTTAGTGGGATGAGGCCCTTCCTTTTTCATATTCAAATTTAGCACTTCAAGAGATCTCTAACTTCATGACCATTTTTTCAGATATTTTTGTACTGTTAAGAAACAGACTAGGGCTGAGTTGACCAAAAATGGTTAAATTAAACTGAATTTAGGGATAATCAAAAATGTGTTGATCCAATATTATTTTCTATTCTAACTACATCTCACAGTTTTGTCTTAATCTTGTAAAATAAAACTGTGTGTAAACCTTAAATTCAGTTTACCTAAAATTCTCAGTTTGTTCCATTTTTTTCCATTGTATTCATTTAGAGAAATGTAGACTGGGTTGCCTATAAACAAATCGTATCTGGTGCTGGTGGGATGTAATCCAGTGCTGCTTGGTCATAAGTGGCACTTATGTCCGTACCACTAAAAGCACAGCCTCTACATTTATTTGTTCAGGAAGAAAAATGTCAAATTAACTGTTCATAAAATTTGTGCTGATGTATTTGACAATATTTGTTTTGTTTTTTTGTTTATAAATTATAGCAAGTTGGACCAGGAGTAACATTTTCATTGACATGGTGCATGAACAAAGCTCTAATACTTGCTATATTTATTTGCTTTGTCCTTGGTGCTTTTAGGAGTTTTTTATATAGTACATTTTTTAAGTGTGTACACTCAGTTTTTAATCGAATTTATGCATTCATCTCTGCAGCTTTCAACCTTTTGAAATTCTCCAACACTGTGTTGTCCTATTAAGAACTTGCTATTTACTATTTCTTCTCTGCATGTTCTGAATTACTATAGAATGATTTTGCCCCCTCGCGTATTGGTGAGAAACGTATGCTGTTCTATGTTTAGAGTCAGTAAACACTGACTTTGTCCCCTTACACTGTATGTAGCCTCTGGGCTCAGACTGGGGAAGGTAGGCAGGTGTCATCTGACATTTGGGACTGTATTGGGAGGTCTGTAGTTTGGAATGCAGAGTTTGCTTTCACAGTATTCATGTGTACTGATTAACCAAAGTTGAATCTGAAGAGATGAACTGACCAATCAGCGAAACTTCCATTTGTGCTTATATGCCTATTTCAGCTTTTCCATCTTGGGGTCTATTTCAGTTCAAATTCAACAACCCACCTTAGTGTTTTCCACAAATACTTCCCATTTTCAAAATATATTAAAAAAGAAAACATTTAACAGTGGCTCCTTGGCCACAGTTCTGATTGTAACAGTTAATGCACTCAAATACTGGCATGTTGTCAATAATAAATAATAAATAATGCATGTAATTAACGCATGCAATAAACACAAATGTCAGTAATGCTTCATCGTAAGTATTCTCTGGCTTGTTGATCATTTCTGAACAACTGCAGCTTGCACTTGTTTATACAGGGGAGCCACAACGGACTGAAATGCACATGTGAAGACACATTGTTGCAGAAATCAAGCCCTTTGACCATATGCTTAAATCCTGTATTCTCTACGACCGAGTATGGTTGTATATCCGCAGTGATAAACACTCCTTTAGCATTAGTTATTGCTTTAGCACAGTCTGAACCTGCAGTGATACCTGCCTGTGGGGAGAAAGACTTGACTTCCTGTCTTTTTTTGTCTCAATCTGCTTATCAACACAGTCGGGTGATGCCGTCGTAAATTTCGTGTTTTAAGTGTATCCACAGACATACATGTTTAGTATGTACGACAATGTCTGCGTACAGTTTGACACTAATCTTTGTGTATTTTCACTGTAACTAACTGGGAAACCGTACTGCTCCCATACAGTGGATCTAAATATCATGGATCCTCCAGCTCTGGTTTCTCTTTTATTTTGTTTGCCATACCGATGGCATTTATACATGAGCTTGGCTAACCTGGCTAATCGGGCTAAGCCGACTGTTTTCAGAATTTCAGTACTGAGTGTACGAGTATTGACCAGTGGTAACGTTAGACATAAATAGACTATTTTGACAGTAATTGTTGGGGTCACAGGGCATACCGAACCGAGGAAGTTGCATACTGAACTGAACATAAGGTCCTGCTGGTCTGTGTGCATTATGAAATGACAGTTGCGCGTCTTGATTGAAAAATGGATGGATGGGAAATGCTGAACTTTAAAGCTGCAATTGTAGCTGTGAGGACATGCTAGATAGAGGGCAACAGAGGAAGAGAGTGAGTCAAATTTTAATCATCACATCAGAGACATTCCCACGCATCCTTTTCAATTGTGGTTCCAGCTGTGGTCTCTGTGGAGCTATCCCCCATAGGATCGACAACGTCATTGCGGTTTGCCAGCTGATCCTGGGTTACTTTGCACTTCCTATTGTGTGACCTCCTCCCTCTTTCCAACTGTGTAGTTACAAGTGTTTTTACAGTACTGTACCATTACTTTTGCTGACAACAATGATCTGGATTGTAACATTTCCACTTTTAGTGTTTTATTAAAAAAATAGTTTTAAACAACAAGTTAATATGTTTTAGCTTCAAGTTGAGAGGCAGAATCAACCATGGCCCACAATACAATTTGTAATATAATTTACATGATGGTTACTCTCTGTATGACCAGTGATCAACTTCTAGTGTTGTCAAGTTTGTGCTACACCTTTTTAGAAAGGTTTATCCTGTAATTTTGAAAAATGATGGTTGGTGTGGTCATGCAAAATTTTTTTCTTTAATGTTACTGGCTTTTACTGTATTATTGATTACATTACATACGATAAAATTAATGTCGTACTTTGGATACATGATGTTTTACTTCAATTGCCTATTTTGCGTATGTTAACCATTAACTGAAGAGTTTTATAAATTTTCGTATTTCTTTGGCGTAGTTCCTTGTCTAATGTCTAAGTCTAATGTTCCTTGTTTCCTCTGTGTTGTATTTTTGTACATGTCTGTCTTTCAGGAATCTGCTGTATGTGAACCCTCAGAGTCTTAACTTTGCCAACCGCCAAGGCTCTGCCCGCAACATCACAGTCAAAGTGCAATTTATGAATGGAGAGGATCCAAACAATGCAATGCCGGTACGCCATGATGAGATGTTCTAAGATAAAAGAAAACAATTCTTGCTTTTGAATTGTATCTTTTGTCTTGTCAGCATCTTAGTTGTATGTGTTGTTATGTTGACGACTAATGACTTTTACCATTTGATGGTAAAGTGAAAACACTGGTCCAGTGTAGTGGCATTTGGTAAGACTGATAACTCATAATTCATTTCAACATGCCGTCATGTCCTTCTGAAAACAAACATTTCTTTATCCCACAGGTGATATTTGGGAAGTCCAGCTGTGCAGATTTCGCTAAAGAAGCCTATACTGCTGTGGTTTACCATAACAGGTAAGTTCTTGGTCTTTTAGATCTTGTAATAGGAATAGTCTCTATAGAGTTCTATAGGGAACCTGTAATTAGGATGATGATGAAATGTAGATGAAAATACACAATCCAAAGTCCATACCAATAATGTATTTTCATTTTACCCAGTACTTATCATCTTTACAATATGATTTATTTGATGACCTTTCTTTGCAATGCCATGTTAACTGTGAGGACTTAAAATCTGACACACTTAGCTTTGTATTCATATGGTTCCTATGATTGTCACGAGAGGGTCGATTGAAAATTAAATTCACAAATATTCTCCTTTTAATTTAACATCAGCGCAACATCTACTCTTACACCTGTATTTCCCTACCTTTGATGGTATTCATTAAAGAAAAGGTTGAGTCAACCTTCTGGATACTGTCAAGTGGTGTCCTTGGCGCAAGTTTCTTCCATCTCTACGTAAGAGCTGAGGGGTCTCTAATATTTTATCACCACTATTAGGTGTTTTTTACGACATCCAGTGGTTTCTCATTTGTCACCCAGGGGTCACACTTTCAAGGCTAAAATTAATCAACCTGTGAATAATGTACCACTGTGACTAGGGCAATCATGCATCAGGACTTAATCCAGCCCTTAGAAGTGCTTATAGGTAATGGTCAATTACAGTCTCGCTCAGAAATGGCACAATATTTCTCTTGTCAAAACTCTTAAAGGAACATGTGAAGAAAATCGAATGACCAGGAAAGAAAGTGTCTCTTATAAGAAATGTTTTGTTATTTGGAAGACTTACACCTTTGGGCTTGCATCTGGTTTTGGCTTTGATGTAATGTGCTCAGTCAATAGCCCATTATCTATTCCACTGTGATAAAAGTTTCTCCTAGTGCTGTTCCTCCTTGATGTTTTTTTTCTTGCTTTGGTGCATAACCCAAATGTTTGTTCCCATGAGAAATGGGGGCCCTTCTATGACCTTTTCGAGCAGTTTTGGTAATTTCCAGCCTTAAGGCGATCCTAGTCGGTTTGTTGATGCCTGCTGTACTTAGGGTTTGTTTGCTTCTCGGCAATGGCCTGCAAAGTTTCCTCCTGGGGGACTATAAAGAATTC
This sequence comes from Lateolabrax maculatus, assembly GCA_031216445.1. Lineage (NCBI taxonomy): Eukaryota > Metazoa > Chordata > Actinopteri > Acropomatiformes > Lateolabracidae > Lateolabrax > Lateolabrax maculatus. Next base: position 6,663,545 of record CM062196.1, on the reverse strand, counting down.
AACTGAAGTGAATTATGATGTGTTATGTAATTTCTTTCTTTTTAAATCACATGAGTCACAACGTGAACCCCAGCTCTGTCTTGAGACAAAGATTCCTATGTTGTAAATGGACTGGAAATAGAATATATGGAGATTTCAAGTGATTTGCATATTTGTACCTGGATGGATGAAAATATACAAACATGCAAGTCTATAACTAGTATGTTAGTCTGTCTAGCCAGAATCTTAAAGCATGTGACAAACCATTATGAATAGTTTTATATTAGTCCTCTGGGAAAGAAATGAGAGGGCCCTGTGGATATTTGTGACTGACCCTATTCACACACCAGTATTGAGGAGGAAATAACCACAGAGCAGGCAATCAGTAGAGAAAAGCAGTTGCACCCTTGTAGCTTTGTAGCCAAAAAGAGACTTTTAATGGATCACACTTGAACTGTCACCCATTAGCAGAACTTTGTCCAAAGTGAGACATTGTTTTGGTTAGTGTTGAGGGAATGGGAGATCCTTAGTCAATGTGGATTTAATTAGAAGATGGCAGCCTGAACTATATGACTTAACCTGTCTATGTTAGTTTGGAAGAGTGAATGTCTCTCCTAATCTATCAATTTACTAATTATAAAGCAACTTTTACCACTGTTGTTTATTAATTATTTATTATTGTTACTAATTACCAACCTGTCAACAGATCCCCTGATTTTCATGATGAGATCAAGATCAAGCTCCCTGCCTCCCTGTCGGACCACCACCACATTCTCTTCACCTTTTACCACGTCAGCTGCCAGCAGAAGCAGAACACACCACTGGAGACCCCTGTGGGATACACGGTAGGTAACCGTAACCAGTGCAGCTACAATAACCACATAGGCTGTTACCGTGGTTCTAGGTAACAGCTATTTGCTTCTCACTATCGCACTGTCCATGCAGGCCTGAGTGTAAACTTAGACGTGCTCATTAACGTGTATTATATTCACATAAGTATACATTTTAAGCCTTAAACAGACCACAGTAAATTTAGAATATGTACTAAATTAAACACATTATCATCCTCCATGCGTTCTCTTTGATAAATTTTTCCTCCCTCTCGCTGTAGTGGATCCCCATGCTACAGAATGGGCGACTGCGGACGGGACACTTCTGTCTGCCCGTGTCTCTGGAAAAACCACCACAATCCTACTCTGTTCTCTCACCAGATGTAAGACACAGTTTTTGTTCAGAATTCAAGTTCAAAGTATGTGTGCATGAATGTGTTGCAGACAACCCAGGTTAAGGGTTGAGCAGAGTACCCTTTGTAATAATAAAACAAAAAAACATCGTCAACACTTACTAACCTCTTTGTTTACCTTTTGGGTGTGATAGAAAGGCCTCGAAACAGCCTTTAAACCTTTTTAATTTAAGCAGAATCCCCCTCCCTCCACACACAGTGACCAATCGTTAATTTTCACTGCTTGTAAAATGTTAATTTTACCACTGCAGCAGAGATTTACTCAGGTATTATTGTACTTCAGGTTCCTCTCCCAGGGATGAAATGGGTGGACAACCATCGAGGAGTATTTAATGTGGAAGTGGTGACTGTTTCAACTATCCACACTCAGGTAACAGTACTGCATCCTTCATTACCTCTCATTCTCCTTACTCTTTCCTATCCTTCTTGTTGTTATCAGCAGTACTGCATATATTTGAACAGAGGAAAAAATGCTGCTGGAAAATTAAAACCTTAAAGCCTGCCTATCAGTAATGAAGAAAGACAGTTTTATTGTAATATCAGTTGCCATATAATCATTTTGATAAGCATTACACACAGGTTATCATTTAAAATTTCAATTACAGCAAAGAGGAGAAAAAAACACAGTGTTTTCACATTTAGACAGTAATTCCTTTCTAGCACCAGTTCATTAGTGGGTGAAGCTCGCCTCACCAGTAATTTACTGGGGTCTACTCCATCTCTGTGTCGGCTGGGGTGTGGAGGGCTTGACTGTGGTCCCTAGGAGCCTAACTGGGACTAATGTGCTCATAAATCACTGCTCCTGGCACAGATTAGACTTGCTGGATTCTACTGTGTTCTTGTAGTAATGTTCGTTTTGTGGTTTCCACTGAGCCAACTTAAACACGAGTAGATCCAAGCTTACTTTTGTTCAAAGACTCCCTTCCCCCTTTTTCTCCTTCAGCTTTGTCTGCCTTTAACACTGTTATGTTTTCTTCCTCTAAGCTTGGTCACCTCTTCTTTTTGCCCTCTTTTCTCTCTATCTATATTTACTGTCTCTCCCCTCTTCTCTTCTGCTCTTTTTCCATCCATGTCTCCCATATCCCCTTTCCTGCATTGTCTTACATTTATTTTGCCCAAAATATTCTCACTCTGTCCTCGCCTTTGCACCTCTACCACTTTCCCTCTCTAGGACCAGTACCTGGATAAGTTCTTTGCCTTGGTACATGCCCTGGACGAGCACATGTTCCCAGTCAGGATAGGAGACATGCGTATCATGGAGAACAACCTGGAGGCCGAGCTCAAGACCAGCATTGCGGCGCTCAACTCGTCCCAGCTGGAGCCGGTGGTTCGATTCCTTCACCTTCTACTTGACAAGTTGGTGTTGCTTGTAGTGCGGCCGCCAGTCATCGCTGGGCAGATAGGTATGATATTCCATTATGTTTAACTAAAACGTTAACTCATCACTCATTAGTGTGAATGCTGACACAGCACTCTTGTTATCCTGTTCTTTATTGATTTTAGAACAGCTTAGAGGTGATGGAAAATCTGCCAAGTAGAGTTTGTTATCAATTATGCCACTTCACCCAGCTCAGCTCCTGTATTAATTTTTAGTTACTGTAATAAACTTAAAATTGTGTCTAAATCAATATTATGTTTCACACAGAGAACGAATGCATGCAAAGGCCATGGTAACAAAAACAACAGTTAAAAAACAACAGTTCTTGATGTAAACAGCCGTCTGAGTCATTACAATTCCAAAAGTATTTGTATAAACAATATTAGGGGACACAGAAATGTCTATATATTTATTTTAAGAAATGTCTGGTTGTGCGATCATGTTTTTGGATGTCTGATTTTGTTTAGGTCATCCTGTGCAGTGTTCACACACATGCTCTGTGTGTATCTGCACTGCTCTTTGTTAATCGCTGCATTTTTGCACATGTCTCTCTGCTTCTGTCTGTACCTCTGTGTGTGTTCAGTGAATCTGGGCCAGGCGTCTTTCGAAGTCATGGCATCCATCGTGAACCGGCTTCATAAGTACCTGGACACCAGCCAGGACATGCATGGCCGCAACGGCCTGCTCTCTTCTTACATCCATTACGTCTTCCGCTTGCCCAGCACTGACCCCAACTCACCCTCCCCAGGTATTTTACGGTCAATACGGTTTACCACCTCACATGTTTCTTTATTCTATATCTGTTTTTCTGTTCTCTCCTTTTAAGTTAAACTTCATCCAATCCCTCAACTCATCTTCACTGGGTGTCTGTTATCAAACCTACCTGCCATAATTTTTCTTCTATTTCTTTTTATCTTTTGCTGTTTTCCCTCCCACATCTATTTTGTCTTCTGCCTGCCCAACACAGACCCCAACTCATCCTTAACAGGTAGATATGGCCCACCTCTGTACATATTAATCTATGTGCAATTGTTCTTCCCTCTAACATTAAAATTGCATTTAGTTCTTAAAGTCATATTCCGTTATGGTTGAGCTTTTCATGTGTGGTACGTCATTTCCTGCAATCATCCCGTATTAACTAACCATTTACTGCCAAGACACATTGGTTGCTTAATGGAACAATAATAATTTATGAATAAATATGTTTATGCACTTGTTACCTGTGTGTTCACCACATGCAAGATGAAAGTTTGTTTGGGTACACTGTTTTTTTTTTTTTGCTAAAAGGTGGGTTTGGTACAAATATAAATGTGGGCATTGGGAGCAAAGTTAACAAACAACCCTCAAGCAGACCTACAGTGGCTTGGTAGATGTAGTTATTAACATCACATCCCCATTTTCCTTCCTCTGTGTGTTCTCCCAGGCCCGGGAGGGTTGGGAGGTTCAGTTCACTATGCCACCATGGCTCGCTCAGCTGTTCGCCCAGCCAGCCTCAACCTCAACCGCTCCCGTAGCCTTAGCAACAGTAACCCTGACATCTCTGGTACACCCACCTCTCCTGACGATGAGGTCCGCTCAATCATTGGCAGCAAGGTAAGGTCATCAAACAATGTCTCTGGTTATACATGAACCTATAACTTATTTTACTTGAGTACTTTTCAGTCGATTTTCTGTTAAGGCATAAAAGAGGCGCTTACACTCAAAATGTTACATGTGCTCCTAATGTGGACAGAACCAGCAGTAATATATATTAATGTTTTTTGGGCTCTTTGCCCTATTGCAATATTTGGCTTGTCCACACTACCCGTGGATGTCTGATATCAGAGTTAAATATTTAACGCTGCTGTAGTCCAGTAGGTCTCATTGATTTGTGATAGTATACGTTAGGCACACTCATGCAAGGTGATGACCCAGGGAACTATTTTATCGACATGTAAACTGTATAGCCTTTGCTTAAACACGAGATAGGACATCTTATCTCTCACCGCTGTAACAGCAACCTGACACACACACATACCCTTGTGCACACAATGCCCAGTGTGTGCAGGTTGTGAAAGGCATAAGAGACATTTAGTTTACAGTCACATCAGAAAGCAGATGCTGTTAAGAAGTTACAATAGCCGTTTCAATAGTCATATATCTTGTGAAGACATTAAGATTAGCTTCGTCTTGTCAGTAACTACTGGTTTTCTATGTTTCTTTTTATTTCATTAAATGTATACTGTTGTCATGTATTGTCTTGTATTATTTGTGATTTCCCACTTGAAGCCTTTTTTTATTTAACCAAAAAGTACCTGGGCAATGAATGAATGCAGCCCCTTGTTTGATGAATGTTCCCTTTGCTGCTAATACTTAACTAAACTTCCTTCTCTTGTCTCTGAGCGAGGGTAAGGTATTTCTTACACAGAGAGAGAAAGGGAGAGAGAGAACCTATGTGCTTTGCTCCTCTGTGGTGATGATTTGGATTTTGAATTTACTGACAGCTAACCTTTTTTGGTCCTTTGGCATCTTCCAGCAGTCCTGACCTCTGAACCTCTTTAACCTGTCATTATTCCTTCCCTCCTCCTTCCCCCGTGCTGCTCGCTTATTCCCTTGCTTCCTGCCTGCCTTGTGTCCTTTGACCTTGGCACACCTAGGGCTTAGACCGCTCCAACTCGTGGGTGCACACCATGGGCTGTAAGAGTGCCCCCTGGGGATCCAGCCCTGGGTCTGCTCCAGAAACCATGCAGGTGGTTTTATGAATGCCCCGTCCTCCACTTAACCGCACTGCAAAAACAACTCACCCTATTCACCTTGAAGGAATACTGGGATATTTGGAGTTTTGGTTTATTTGTGTACTTTGCCAGAGTTACTGAAAGAAAGGTGAGAGTTGGGGCAGTCCATATCCTCCCTAATGAGTATTTAAAGGTTTACAGTGTTATGTCCTTGTTGTCATGATCACATCTTTCATTTATAGACTCAATCTATCGCTACTCCCGGAGGTTTTAAGTCACATTACTATGCTTGCCAACCATTTCTTGCTACGTTTCTCCAAACTAGAGATATTTCTAAACCATATACAACGTGGCTAGTGTAACACAAAGACGTAAAAGACCAAAACTTAAGAATATTACAGTATTCTGGTAAACTTGAAATCACAGCCCTCCCATGATCCCATACATGGGAGTCACAGCCGCCTCCATGACCCTCTATCTCCCATGCTAGAGTCTCAGGTGTCATCCCTTTTAACTAATCACATCTAACACCTTCCTTTTTCTCAGTACTTGCATGAAAAGACACATAGAATAAATCCAAATATTACAGTGCCAGTTTACCAGTTATTCATGGCAGCAATTTCTTGGACATTGGCCTCCCTTTGTTTCTATGTCAAGCGTGCCTGCCGTTTTGGGTTTACAATGGTGAATTATCGCTAAACCCAAAATCAAGACACACTGTGATCTTTTTGTGGGTGTATATTTCACATAGGATTGTTGGAGTAGTAGAGAAAAAGACTAGTGTTAGAAATCATCTTCATCAGCAGAGTAGATTCTGTCTACTAATTTCATCTATTATTTCCTTTTCTCCTCTCTGCTTCTAACACAGTTATTCACTGTCTTTGCTTTAACCTCATCGTCTCCAGTCTCATCTAGTATCCCTGCATGACTATCTACTAACCCTTCATAACATTCACTCTGTGACTGGAGCATGGTATATCTGTGAGTGTGTGTGTGTGAGTGTCTGTCTACATGTGTGAGGTCTTTGCCAGCTTCACTTTCCATCTTCATGTGATGTTATGTCCTCTGTCATTTTAAGTTGTCATAACATAAGCCTTTGTTTGTCACTAATTTACATATCCAGTATTATTAAATATCAAGAAACCCAGATGAAATTAATTCTGCATATTGTTATCATAAACACACAGCTAGTTTACAACATTAAATTAATTATGCCAACATTGACAGAGCACATACTTTATCAGCATTTAAACGGGGAGGGAACATTAATGTTATTCTACCTACCAATAAAAAATACCTTCAATACTGTAGGATGTTTTTTAACTTATGCCATTTTACATGTCTGAAGTATTGTATTCACCTGGAGGAATGCAGAATGGCACATCATTAAGCAACTGCTGTAACATCAAGGAAAAAAAAACAATACGATCACTTGATCTCATGGCCCTTAATGAGCCATTTTGCATCCCTCCTTTAAAGACTACTGTATCTGACTGTTTTAGATTATGGGTACAACACTTTTAAGTGTTGTGGCCGTGTCCTGTGTCTAATTGTTTTGTGTCTCCATGTGTGACAAGTGTGTGCAAGAGATCACAATAGTGTGTAGCATGTGTGTGTGTGTGTGTGTGTGTGTGTGTGTGACCCAGCAGACACATTTTCCCTTTGTGCTGAGGAAAAGGTGCAACCCCACGCTCCTGTTGCTCCTCCACTAACCTTGTTGTCACCGTTCCATTCATCCCACCCATAGGCCATGGAGCGCTGTGGCAATCGCATGTCTTCGCACACTGAGAGCGCCAGTTTCTTGCAAACTTTAACAGGACGGTTGCCCACAAAAAAGGTAGAGCCACTTGCACTGGGGGAGGAGCCAAACCCGCTCACCTCTTTATTCGCCTCCTCACCTGTCTTGTCTGTGGATGTGTGCCTCTGGATTGATGTTGTATTTGGTGGTTGTGGAGTCTTGCTGAATGCTGAATGTCATTGATCTGCCTCTTGTTCTGAATGTGTCAAGGAGTTTTTGATGTGACATGAATGTTGGCTGTAGTCTGGCTAACGCCGTCTGGTTAACGTAGTCTGGAAAGTCTCCTTTGTGCACTATATATCACTACAAGAGATATTGTACCACAAATACAAACACATGGTTAGTTAGGTAGCCATCCGGATACAATCTGCTGTAATGTTTACCAATATTAAAGAAGTTTCCTCTAAAAATTCTCAACACAAGGTCTATTGATTAGCTTTTCTCCTCAGAGCTTTCAACTGCAAATCACAGCCTCGGCAGACGGAAATTGCTTGGTTGTTTATACTGAGCTATACTCAGTTGTTAATACTGACGGCTTTAAAGGCGTAAAAATTATGTTTCTAGTAAATACATACATAAAATCTTGAAGAGATTAACTAAATGTGTCATTTCTTAAGGCAGCACTTAAAAAAATATATAGATCCTGATCATCAGATTCAAAATTTGGATATCAATCCGGTCCTGCGTCTTCCTAATCTTTATGATATGTCAACAAAAGGAAGACTCTCGACAAGACTCAGTGTGTTAGCCAGACTGTGTTTGATGTTGGTTTTGCATAAAAACACACTATTGAGGCATAGAACTAAAGTAAATGAAGAAGAATAAATTCTTCTCTCCATGCACACAGGAAAATAGTTTCACCAGCACTTCAGCCGTTCATACCATTATCAAGAAGTTACATTATGAAATATTATAATTTGCATGGTGATAAGAGTGCATTTTTCATAATTTCACAAAAGTAAAAGTTGTTACACATAACTGTAAATTGTATTTTAAGATTATAATTTGTTTTACTTTTAATGTATTTGTTTTTATAAGTTTTTTGGTTGAACTTCACTTTGTCTATAATGAAGTTAATTTTCAGTGTTGGGGGTGCAGGAGCTCTACTGGACTGTATTATTCTTTCATATAGATAATGTTAGAATTGCTTTTAATCATTGTTAACTAAACCCACTTTACTTTTCTTTCATGTCATATCCACCATTAAGTAAATACACTTTGGAATCCAGTTAACAGTATATTTACTTATTAATCTGTTCACAACACGCAGACGTAGGTATATTTTAATTTAAGATTGACAGTGATACTTCTGGTGCCTCACATTCTCTCTGGTTTTATTGCCTCTCCCTCTCTGTCCTGTCCTCTCCACTTCTTTGTCTCTGTTTTCTTCTTTCCTGTACTACTCAGCTCTTCCATGAGGAGTTGGCCCTCCAGTGGGTGGTGAGCAGTGGAAGCGTCAGGGAGGGCGCTCTACAACAGGCCTGGTTTTTCTTTGAACTCATGGTAGGAAACAACATTTTTACACCTAAAAACAGCTTTGTCTTCAAAGGATATGTCTCCTGTAGTTCTTACCAGTCATCACGGTGAAGTACTTTTCCCATGACAACATCTTGTGTTTTATCCCAATTAACACCTTTACCACAGGTGAAAAGCATTATCCATCACCTGTACTTCACTGACCGCTTAGAGTCACCCAGAAAGAACCGTTTCCCAGAACGCTTCATGGATGACATTACAGCCCTGGTCAGCACCATCGCTGGCGACATCGTGTCTCGCTTCCAGAAGGTTAGTAGCGGCCTGGTGAAGTGTTCCATCGTATATTATAGAGTCCCAATGGGCCTGCAAATTGGGGACTATCATGGTGTTTTAGAGACTATGTGCATACAAGAGAAGTCACAGCATATTTTCCCAAGTTATATTAAAACAGATTGTACTGTACTTGACAATTTTGTTTACACTTTGTGTACGCTTTTGGCTTTCATAATGTGGCACAATAAGTTTGAGGCTCCAAGGGATGTCCCATGTCATCATTTTTGTCCGTTTGTTTCACTTTTTACAGTGTTATAAAGCAGAAATCATGTTCAAACTGTCAACTCTGAAAACTTTGTAAAATAGTGCATCTCATCCAATCAGGACCTAGAGTTGGTGGAGAGACTAAACACTAGTCTGGCCTTCTTCCTCAACGATTTGCTGTCAGTCATGGACCGAGGCTTTGTCTTCACCCTAATCAGGGCATACTGGAAACAGGTACATGCCTTATTTAGATTCACATTATTAAAATTATTTATGGATGTTAATTCCATAACAAGTATTTTCTTTAAAAAAAATGTCAATAATGTGTACTGCTTCCTCTCTCCAGGTGTCCACAAAGCTTTACGCTCTGCAAAACCCAACCCTGGAGTCTTTGAGGCTTGATTTCTTGAGAATCGTTTGCAGCCACGAACACTACGTCACCCTCAACCTGCCCTGCAGTCTGCTCACCCCGCCTGCCTCGCCTTCCCCATCTGTGTCTTCAGCAACTTCCCAGGTCAGACAAAAAGTGGTGTAAGGAAATTGAAACACCTGCATACAAATAGACATTAACCCTGCACTTGAACTACAATAACAAAATCTTATCAACCTAAAAAATGTAAGCATGTATAAGCAAGTCCAATCAAAATGCTTATAAAGATACTCTAATCACAGAAGACATATTTGCTTAATTTACAGCCAAAGTAATCAGTTAAAATATTAAAGATCTTACTTATTTGGATGTTCTGTTTTCTCTCCCACAGAGCTCTGGGTTCTCCACGCATGTCCAGGACCAAAAGATAGCCAACATGTTTGAGCTGTCTGTCCCCTTCAGAGAGCAACACTTTCTGGCCGGACTGGTACTCTCTGAACTGTCTGTGATACTGGACCCAGAAAATGAGGGGTTAGTATGCTATGGATACACACTTGTACACAGTGTAAATGTGAAATAGTGTATCTCTTTGTATCCCTTCCCTTTTTGTTTTTTTACTTTTCTCTTTTCTGCTGTTTCACTGTAGGATGTTTGGCCTACATAAGAAAGTGGTGAGTGTCGTTCATAACCTCCTGTCCAGCCACGACTCTGACCCACGCTACGCTGATCCTGAGGTCAAGGCCAGAGTCGCCATGCTTTACCTGCCTCTCATTGGCATCGTCATGGAAACACTACCACAGCTCCATGACTTTACAGGTAAAGATTAGGCGCTACTTCAAACATACAATAGTTTAACGTACAGTAAAATGTGTTTGTTGTCATATCCAGTTGTTTTCTTCCCACTGTCCAGTAGGACTGGACAATATATATTCAATATATTAGGATATCAGTCATATGTTCAATATGGCAGGTTACCTTATTGTCATATTCAAGTTTTCCATGCGTCCACTGGTCGCAACTGGTCGCAAGACTGCAAAATCTTTTTCTGTATTGTCACTAATTCCAGTCAGTCTAGTTAATTTTCCTTTTTCTCCTTTTTGTGTCAGTAGAGTCCCATAACCAGTGGGGTCGGCCAGGTGGTCCCCAGGGAGCAGCAATGGGCAGCAGTGGCGAAGAGGCAGAGGGAGAGGGTAACAGCATGATCAGCCAAACTGTCGCCATGGCGATAGCAGGCACCTCCACCGCCTCCCCAATGTCCCGACCAAGCAGCTTCTTGCTCAACTCGCAGGTAACTCCCTGTCTGTAATTAATGGAAGACTTCTACTACTGTATACTTTTACAAAATTAAACAAACCTCTTACCTCATACCTCTTTTCTATTCTTTTTGTCCCTCTCTGTCTTCCTCTGTCAATTTCTCCTGGACCGTCTCTCCAGGCGAGTCGTCAGCACGGTAGCTTCACGGCCGAGTCAAGTCGTAGTCTGCTCATCTGTTTGCTGTGGGTGCTGAAGAATGCTGACGAGATGGTGTTGCAGAAGTGGTTCACAGACCTGTCGGTGTCCCAGCTCAACCGCCTGCTGGATCTCCTCTACCTATGCGTCTCCTGCTTCGAGTACAAGGTAACATCAACAGTGAATACACAAGTCACACTGATTACCCACTGTATTATTGTCAGGGGCACACAGAGGGTTGGGGCATCAGCAGTACTTATCTACATTTACGTTCCACAAGTAGGGAGTCTTTGGGCTGTAATATTTCTGAATGAAACAGTATCATCTGGCATCACATGTGGAGACACCAAAGGGAAATTATGTTATGTTAACATAACTCAGTGAGTTAAACTTTGCAGTGGACTTTATTTTGTGCTGTACTGACTGGACAAACATTGTTTTGATTTTCTCACATACAGCATGTTCCCATTTTGTTTTAAATTTCACTCTTAATCTTTTGTGGATGATGAGTTGTGCTCTATCCTCTTACATACAAAACAAAAGCCTCTCTGCACTTAATTTGCTCTGGCCACTGAATGTGCTGATGAAATTAAAGCAGATGACTTGCTGCTTTCTCTGCAATTATCATCCATTTCTTTCTGTGCTCAAGCTGATATGCTGTCTGTTTGCTTTTTTGTGCTTGCACACTTGCTTTTATACAACTAACCTGCTTTGTTTGCTGAGTGCTGTGCTGCAAATAACTTCCCCGCTGTGTTCTCTGTCCGACCACTCACCCTCTGCCTCATGGATACAAGGCCCATGTTGTGTTCACCATGCAGGGGAAGAAGGCGTTTGAACGAATGAACAGCCTGACCTTTAAGAAGTCCAAAGATATGAAGGCCAAGCTGGAGGAGGCCATACTGGGCAGCATTGGGGCCAGGCAGGAGATGGTGCGACGCAGCCGGGGACAGCTAGGTGGGGACACACATTTTGGTACATGCTCACACACTCACTCACACAACTACATATCTTGGGAACACACACAGATGCAAGTAGAACCACACATACACAAATGCAAAGCAAGGCTGTAACAAGAAATACCAAACCAAGGAAAAGAGAGATACAGACCACAAGAATTGGCTATATATATAATATATATATATATGCAGCCGTTTAGCCAATGTTGGTCACGTTTTACTGTGTACACACTCCCTCTTTCACCACCAATAAAAAAGTAAATAAACCTCTTTCCAACATTTAGAGCGGAGTCCATCTGGCAGCGCTTTTGGCAGTCAGGAAAACCTTCGATGGAGGAAGGACATGACCCACTGGAGACAAAACAGCGAAAAGATGGACAAGTACGCACACTCTCACACTCAATCCACTTTCCTAATTCTTATTGTATGTCACAGAAAAACCTAAAAAATACTCCCAAGACACCTCAAACTGATTATTCACTGAACTGTGGTTTTTGTTCTCTGACGTACGTAAAGGATGTATACAACATAATCCATAAATGTGTATGAAAATGTCCATCCCCACTTTAAATCTTCAGCTCCATGTGTGCTTCTTTTCCATCTTCAATCAAGTACAATCAATAATTTAGAAGAATAAACCAATACATTATGAACTGTGTTCAAGTATGAAACTGTGAAAATGACGATTGAATGATCTTATCAGGGTATCACTGCTAAAATCCTTCTAGTAATACAAACCATCACAAACTCTGCCAAAGCCTATTCAATGTTCATTGTTATTGTCCATATGTTTTGCTGGATTTACATCGGAACTGAATAAGACTTATTTATTTAGCTCAGTGTTGCATGCACTCTTTAAAAAAGCTACAGTGTTGTACCTTATCTCACTTTCATCACATGGTGACAAAAGATACGGTGCTATGCTTTATTTGGTTTGAAATTTAATTTTTCTCTCTGTTCTTTTGTAAACTCCGCTCCAGCCTTTGTTTTCTGTTAATTTCCATTTGTTTTCTCACATTGCTGTGTGTTTATGTAGGAGTCACAGATCAGTCAGGTATTGTATGGTCCACATTTGCTGTGTGCCTCTTTGAATTCCCCCCTGCTTTAGTTCCTCATTCATGGTGTATTCACATGCGTGTGGGCAGTTAGACAGTTGCAATGGACACAAAATGAATTTATTAGTTTGTGTTAGATTTCCTCCTGGTTAACTCAGCTTTGAACAAGTCATGATTTCTAATTAATTTTGTTTTGGGTGAGCCACGTTAATTATTCTAGCCACTGATGCACCCATGTTATGATTCATTTCTTCTCCATTTTGACTTCCTAAGCTCACACATGCACATGAATGCACCAACAGAGACCCCCTGATCCTGGTTCTGACCCTTGAACCCCCCATCCCATCAGTCCCTTTGTCTTGGTAACAATGTCTGTCTCAGGGTTGGTAGTGGTTGCAGTGGGTCTGTTTTGCTTTTTAACCAGTGTGCTTCTTGTTTTGGGGTTCTGACTTGTTTGTCTCTCTGGTTGCTGCTGCCGCAAAAATCAAGAAAGATGTTATAGATTCTTTATTTTTGAAAAATATAAAAGTAAGCTGCATAATGACTAAAAGCCAGTCCTGTTATAGTTTCATATGCTCAAATGTAGCAATTTTAGGATGTGTAGATAAACAGCATTTATCCCTAGTGTCCCACCTGTAGACCAGGAATGGATTTCTTAGCTGTTCACTTACTTAATAATGAAGAACAGCCTCCGTAAGGCCTTCAAACCTCTTATCCCTCTGGTGAGGGAAGTTATAGGTTTCCTGTTTACTTGTCGAACACTCATCTGTAGATCATTTGAATAGTTTGAGGTCTTTGCCCTGCAGGTTAAAAGACATCTTGCAGCATAAAATTAATTTAAATGTGGATAAACAAACAGCTTTCTCAACTTTGTGCTGTTACTTTCATATTTCATCAAAGTTTATGAAAGAAAAAAAACATAACCTTTTCTCCTACATTGTTCACAACTTTGGACAATTGCTTGAATGTGACGACTGGAAGCTCATGCAACATTTCAGGGTACATCAACATCGCAATTTGGGAGTTAGTAATCATTTTGTGACGGCGTGTTTTTGGTTTCTTGATTGTAGGACCAGAGCAGAGCTGGAACATGAAGCACTTATTGATGGCAACCTTGCGACGGAGGCCAACATAATTATTCTTGATACTTTGGAGATCATTGTACAGGTATGCAAGTTAACAGGACTTTCTACATTTATCCAGAATGTTGAAGTACTGAAACCATGTTTTCAGTTATGTAGTTCAGCAGCTAAGCATACTTTAACCCTGACATGCTCCGATAACAAGTGCATATGTGTCCCTCGTTCTCCAGACTGTGTCTGTGACAGAGTCGAAGGAGAGTATCCTGGGTGGGGTGCTGAAGGTGTTGCTCCACAGCATGGCCTGCAACCAGAGCGCCCTCTACCTCCAGCATTGTTTTGCCACACAGAGGGCACTGGTGTCTAAGGTTAGACTAATGAACTTTTATTAAAGTGTTAAATGTTAGGTCATCCTTACCATTTCTTACAGGACTTCATACTTGTTTTGGATTGTGTCAATTTGGGTGTAATTCTCTCTGTTTATGTAGTTTCCTGAGCTGCTGTTCGAGGAGGAAACAGAGCAGTGTGCTGACCTGTGTTTACGATTGTTGAGGAGCTGCAGCAGCAGCATAAGTACCATCAGGGCCCACGCCAGCGCCTCCCTCTACCTCCTAATGAGGCAAAACTTTGAGATTGGCAACGTGAGTACAACCCAAAGAGTTGTATTATTAGTTGATAGCAACATTCATTAATGATGGGTTGTAAATGTTAAAGACCCCCCAAGGTATAGCTCTTTATAGAGCTACTACGATGTATCAGTGTTAAAGGTTAAAAGTACCATTGCCTGTACCACACATGCATCCAGAAATTACCTCTAATTGAATCTCACATGTTAAGAAGTGTTATTATAATAAATAAATCAGTTACTATGAAGAACTAAAGTACTGCTGGTTGGCCAGTTCTCAGTTATATTCTTGAACTGGTTTATTCCTATTTTTCTTTCACATTTCATCATCCTATTTTGCACAAAACCAAACACTGCAATCAGTCATCCAGTTTACCCCAAATTGCTGGTCAAGTTTTTTTTGTTGTAGTACTGGCAGACATTTCACACAAAATTACTTACAAGTTGGAAGGAATATCTGCTCTGCAGAGGGCTTCTATTGCAGTCCATATATGTCACATGAAAGCCAGTACCCTTGACAAAATGTTGTTCAAACCTTTCTTCTCTTTGTGGTTGCACTTGCAGAACTTTGCAAGAGTGAAGATGCAAGTGACCATGTCTCTTTCGTCACTGGTGGGAACATCTCAGAATTTTAATGAGGAGTTTCTGCGTCGCTCGCTAAAGACCATCCTCACCTACGCAGAAGAGGACCTGGAGCTGAGGGAGACCACGTTCCCGGACCAGGTTCTGATTTATCCTTCAAATTGTTTAGTTGTCATCCATCTCAGAAGACTGTGACTGAATGACAACTTATTGATTAAATTTTATGTGCTTTGCACGTATGTACTCAACTACATCTTGATTTCTGTCAGATAAAAGATTGGGTAAGCAGTAACTCAAGGTTTTTTTTTTTCCAGGTCCAGGACCTTGTGTTTAACCTGCATATGATCCTTTCTGACACAGTCAAGATGAAGGAGCACCAAGAAGATCCTGAGATGCTGATAGATCTCATGTATAGGTACATTATACATGCACACTCAAGCAAACACCTTTCACTGGCTTTTAAATGTATTTCTACTCTGATCATCATTATCTTGTTGTATGTGCGCGTGGTGTATGTCTGTGTTTTTGCGTCCATCTCCAGGATTGCAAAGGGTTACCAGACGTCTCCAGACCTGCGGCTGACGTGGCTTCAGAACATGGCCGGAAAACACTCAGAGAGGAACAACCACGCTGAGGCTGCTCAGTGTCTGGTACACAGTGCTGCACTAGTAGCAGAATACCTGAGCATGCTGGAGGACCGCAAGTATCTGCCTGTAGGCTGTGTAACCTTCCAGGTAAGATGAGTACTGGACACATGTGAGCATACGCCGGTCTAAATATGTCTGCTGATGTGTGTGTGCCTGTATTGTTTTCCTTATATTTGTTCATGTGTATGTACACGCGCCTGTTCCAGAATATTTCCTCCAACGTCCTGGAGGAATCTGCAGTCTCCGATGATGTGGTGTCACCAGATGAGGAGGGCATTTGCTCAGGGAAATACTTCACTGAGATCGGCCTCGTGGGTCTCCTGGAGCAGGCTGCGGCCTCGTTCTCCATGGTGAGAAGTGGAGATGGATAGATGGGTCATTAGATGAATAGATGTTTACAAGCATGCCAAGGATTTAGTCCTGCTAATGGCTTCCTCTTTCTCAAAAAAAAAAACAAACACATTTTACTATAGGTCTTCTAATTTTTAAGACACAATGTTACTCAAAATAGGAACACAGATGAGAATAAGAGTTACTGCTGAAAAAAGTAACAACATTTTATAGTCAGATTTCTGTGTAACTTTTTCAGATCCTAATTCAGGGTGAGGTCTTGGTATTTTTGGATCACTGATCTGAACTAACTTTTGTCTCAATACCCCTTCCAGGCGGGCATGTATGAGGCGGTAAATGAGGTGTACAAGGTGCTGATCCCTATCCACGAAGCCAACAGGGACGCAAAGAAGCTAGCCACCATTCATGGTAAACTACAGGAAGCTTTTGGCAAAATTGTACATCAGGTAAACACACACACATACACACACACAGTCACTTGCTGAGAAAAGATCACACCTGGGTTACATAAAGCTATAGATGATTTTTTTCCTTTGTTCACATGTAAACTCAGTGATAGAGATCAAGTGTTACAAAGCAAAACAGAAAAGCCTGTTCCAAGATCATCACTCAATATCAACACCCACAGTCACGTGAATGTTTTGCACATATTACATCTAGGGGTGTCACGATTCTCCAAATCCACAATCCGATTCAAGTGTTTTTCCAGCACTGACCGACTATGACATTGTTAGACTATCGAGTTTTTTTTTTTTTTTTTAAGATCCGCACATCATTGTTTTTATGCCGTGACAACTGTCATTTACATTTTTAAATTCTTCTTTAAAAAAATAAGCTACATGGTATCAATGTCTCAGAGTACTTTATATTCTTCACGGTCTTGTCATAAGTAACAGTAAAACAAACACAACTGGAAATATTCCTAAAATGTGTTGCCTAAACACAGCTTTGCATGGTTTTATTATTTTGCATTGTAATTCCAATGTATTTATTTATTCATACTTTGTCAGATACCTGGCATGCTTCATTATATTTGTGAAGTATGAGACTTAGGACGCATGAGACGTGCGAAGAGACTGCTGTTATGGTTTTCCTTAAAGGCCAGTTGTGTGACTCATAATGACGATGTCAAGTTAGAGTGTTGGCAAGGTTACAGTCGTCTGGTGTGCAGAGCAACAACACCTTTTTGGTGAGAAATAATTATCCTTATTAATTCTTTAAAGATAAAAGATAAATAAAAAGGCCTTTTACATTTTTGTCAGAGGTCAGTTGCTCTGTTCTCCAGCTCGACAGCTAGTAACCTGGATTAGTTTCAGAGTCCATTCTCCGTGCTGTAGCATCACCTTGTGTGCGAATGCCACATTGTGTGTGTGGGGGATGTATGTGTGTTGTCGTTCACTTGTTCTGTATTCTCTTTGTCACACAGAGTACTGGCTGGGAGGTAGGTGGCTAAACGGTTCCTGCTTGGCCCTGCTCATGTTGTTTATCTTTTTGTGTTGTTCTTTTTATTTACTCTCATCTTTTATTTGCCGGCTGTGGGCATTCAGTTGCTCTCTTTGCTTTGTTACATACATCCAATCCATTAACATCTGCAGACAATGTCAACTGTCTGCCCCCGCTGGGGACACTCGCTGTATAAACAGCAACACCTTCACCGTTTTCCCTCTCTCCTCCCTCCTCTCACTGTGCAAGAGGAGCTTGTTTTTATAACGTGACCGTGTTGGCAAGCTGTGCATGGGAGCCACAGTGTGTGACACTAATGACAAAAAGTCTCAGTGAATGCATCACCTGCACAATCCGCACTCTCCCTGTCCTCATCTTCTGTCTGTCTGCTGGTGCGTCAGTCAGAACACACTCATTGACTGACACCGTCTGCTGTCACACTTCATCTCATCTCATCTTCAACCACAGGGCTCGATTTCAGTGCACTGTTTTTACCTGAAGGGTATCTGTTAGCCTCCCTGCTCTAGCCAATGGTCATTCTTTCCACCTACTATTGAATGATCCTTTTAAAAGACAAGGTGTTGCAGACTTGCATTGTGTCGAGGCTGGAACCAAATTCCTGCGGCAGTCAGTTTTTTTTCCAAGAGGGTTCAACTCACAGTAATCTCAGGATTACTTGATTTATCCCTTTTGATTTTGATTAGTTGTTATTCTCTTATCCCTTTCTTTTAATAGTTTAAACTAAATCGACCCCTGATTTTTTTTCATCCATTCTGTTCTTTTGTTAACAGTATTAACTTCTGAGTTTTCATGGTTTGTTGCATGAAACGGACAGAGCAGTCCGTGTTCCTTTTGGAAATGCACTGAGAGTGCATGTTGTGCTTCTGAAGGTGGTGGATCTTTAATTTCTCACTTTGTCTTTCTTTTTTCTTCGTACCCGTCTGCCTTTGCATGGTCTGGATCCTCCACAATGAGTTTATGTTCTTTCTCAAAATCAATGGAGATAATTTTGCTGTTGTGTGTTCTTTTGTGTTGTTTTTGAAATTCTCTGGAGACCCAATCCTCATTAAAATTTGTTCTGTTTTCTCCTTTTTTGATTTCCCTGGTTGCCGACCCTTCCTTCCCACTTTACTTAATTGTGTCTTGTGGTAAGTTCCTAAGTTTTCAGGGCCACTTACATTTCTGCTTAAGTTTCTTTTGGAATCAGCTGTTGCAGTAGAAATACAAGATGGATTTGCCTCAAACTTACAGTTACAAAAAGGGTTTACTTATTTATCTTTTAATAGAAGTCAGATGCCATCCTAGACAAACTTATTCACAGCTTCTCTCCTTCTCATATTACACTCACACACACACACACACACACAAACACACACGTACATACTTCACTCACATACACTTGTATCAGACCCTGCTGTACTTTCAGACTTTATGTACTTAAATGTGAAGCTGCTTTCTGGATGGTCTGTGCAGAACAAAATTTGGGAGTTTCTAGATTTAATGGCCATTTTGCCGTTGCTGAACGGTAGATATTATGGCTGGGTTGAGGCTTCAGTTTGAAGTAGTTATGGCTATTTTTGTTCTGCAGAGACTCTTTTCTCAGGGTTTCTCTTGTTCTATTTTTCTGCTCGTGACACATGTGGCTGATTTATGATTTAAGACTGCTTTTTAGCAACCTTCTGTGTTGCTTTGAACTTTGAGCTTACACAAACAGAAAATATGTGCATACAGGCTGGGCGAAAAGAGTATATAATATTCATTTAGGATTATCTTGTTCTTATCCTTGTTAACAACGTGAATATTCTGCTGGCTGTTAAGCATTTTAAAAGAGGTTGTTTGGTGCTGATCTTTTGTTCTCTGTGTGTCGCCCTGAGGTGAAACACTGCACCTCCCCTGTCCTTTGTGTACTTTACAATTGCGATGTGTTTATTACTGTGGGATTGTGATAAGCATTGACTAAACGTGCAGATGATAATCTGGAGGTTGCTGACCGCCTCTTTGCTGCTTTCCACCTGACACTGGCTTCCAATGACATCTCTCAAACCACTTATAAACACTTATATAGACTGAAACAGTGGATACATGAAACTGCTATTAGGCCTACTTAAAGTCTTATCTGTGTTAGCTATATGTTTGCAGATGATGAAGCATTTGTAGCTGTCATTTCTCTGAATGAACTACAACCTTTTCTGCCATCCTTTATCCCCTGTGGATCAAACAGTCTCAACTGGAGCTGAAGTCTGCCTTTGTTGGATGGACTTCCTATCAAATATAAAGCAAAAAAAAAAGAAAAGAGCCTGATCATTTGCTTACTAATCTCACCATCGTGAGAGTTTAGTGTTTTCACAGCATCTCTGTCCGGTGTCTGGTTTAGACAATGGCTTTTTGGACCTTATAGTTTTTAATTTTGACTGAATTTAATTCCTGCATTAACATGTTTCTTCGTCTGCTCACAGGATGGAAAGAGGATGTTTGGTACGTACTTCAGAGTCGGATTTTACGGTTCAAAATTCGGAGACTTAGACGAGCAGGAGTTTGTGTACAAAGAGCCTGCAATCACGAAGCTGGCGGAAATCTCTCACAGACTAGAGGTAAATACCACCATTTAGGCTCGTTATTTTCCTGTAATATCATGATTCATGAAATCTCTTTTTGCTATGTGTGCTTTTTGTGGTCTTCTGCTAAGAACTAATAAGGCTCTGTGCTGCGTTACTTCTCAGGGTTTCTATGGGGAGCGATTTGGAGAGGACCAGGTAGAAGTCATTAAGGACTCCAACCCAGTGGACAAGTGCAAGTTGGACCCAAATAAGGTTGGTGTTGGGAAGAGGTTACATTCCCACAACGTTGGATAAGTGGATGGAAATGGATCAGATTGTCAGTGGAGTTTAGAATGATTATATTCAAGCTTTTAGGCCGAGCACCCATCTTTAACAGAAATAACACAAGCTAAAAACTTAACCAATCAAAGATATGATTCTCTTGATGTCTGTAGGCATTCATCCAGATCACATACGTGGAGCCATACTTCGACACATACGAGATGAAGGACCGCATCACTTACTTTGACAAGAACTACAACTTGCGGCGTTTCGTCTACTGCACCCCCTTCACTCTGGATGGGCGGGCCCATGGGGACCTGCACGAACAGTTCAAACGCAAGACCATCCTCACCACGTCCCACGCCTTCCCTTACATCAAGACTCGCATCAACATCATCCACAAAGAGGAGGTATGTGAACAGCTTTCAACTAGTTCACACAAAACAACCGACCTGCAGAAAACTTTCATTTTCAGTTAAGCCTTTTTTATGTGACAGCGATTTTTTGTTGTTAGTGCAAATCAACATACAGTAGTTTATCCACTTGTGGAAGGATGGTAGTCTGGAGATTAGGTGTTCATAAAAGGGAGTTGTTTTATCCAACTTTTGTGGGCCGCCCTGATCATTAAAACCACTTGTCTCTTCGCATTTTTCAGATTATATCCACACCCATCGAGGTGGCAATAGAGGACATGCAGAAGAAGACTCAGGAGCTGGCCTTTGCCACCCACCAGGACCCTGCTGATGCAAAGATGCTGCAGATGGTCCTACAGGGATCGGTGGGCACAACTGTCAACCAGGTAAGGTTTTAAGATGTCAGGTATATTTAATAAGTTCTTTATTTGCTTTGGGATAAGTAAAGTTGTAGATGGATAATCATGCTATTGGTTTTCCTCAGGGACCTTTAGAGGTGGCTCAGGTGTTCCTGTCAGAGATTCCAAGTGACCCAAAGCTGTACAGACACCACAATAAGCTACGGCTCTGCTTCAAAGACTTCACAAAGAGGTACGACTGCACGATGAATCACATACCTGTGAACACATGATTTAATACGAAAGCACATAATTATGAGAAAAACAATAATATAAAAAATATCTCGTAATTAAGAGAAAATATTTTGTTTATCAAAGGGGATCTCCATCCACAGTAGCAAAGGATTTTAGCATCTAACTGTTTCCCCTATGAAAAAAGATAAAGTGTAGTACAGAATCTACACGCCAGTATTTGATAGACTTCTCTGCCACAGGTGTGAAGATGCCCTGCGGAAGAATAAGAGCCTGATTGGTCCGGACCAGAAAGAGTACCAGAGAGAGCTGGAGAGGAATTATCACCGGCTGAAGGAGGCGCTGCAGCCCCTCATCAACAGAAAGATCCCTCAGCTTTATAAACCTGTACTGCAGGTCAACTCACACAGGTAGGACTGGACAGGGGCTCTGCGTGTGTGTGTGTGTGTGTGTGTGTGTGTGTGTGTGTGTGTGTGTGTGTGTAGATAAAATGTTTGGGATGTTAAATTAAATCAGTCTTTGTTTTTGCTTCTGAAAAAATCATGCAGCAAACGGACAGCTTGACAAGGTAGTTTGGTATTTTCAGACATTTTGTG
Source organism: Lateolabrax maculatus (assembly GCA_031216445.1). Taxonomy (NCBI): domain Eukaryota; kingdom Metazoa; phylum Chordata; class Actinopteri; order Acropomatiformes; family Lateolabracidae; genus Lateolabrax; species Lateolabrax maculatus. The sequence goes on along the minus strand of CM062196.1, from coordinate 6,641,445 downwards.
ATGATGTTTTGAGTCTGTCCTGTGTTTGTATTAATATATATACAGTTCCCACCAGTCACTGAATTTCTGCAATTTAAGGGCAGTTTTTTTGGAGCTGTATTCCAGAAAAATTAAATTAAAAATAGCAGACGGGCCCGCCTACTTAAAGCTTTAAGTCCACTTACTCACCCAAATCACTTTCTTGTACAGTGAAAAAATCTGATGATCTTTCTTCTGTCTTTCTAATTAAAAACATTCTTTTTCTCTTATTTCCAGAGATTCCTTCAGCAGAATGAGTCTTCGCAAGCTTGACATTTGAAGTTGAAGAGAATACAGGCACACACACACACACACACACACACACACACACACACACACACACACAAACAAACACACATAACAGAAATTGCAATATTAATTTATTCTCGAGTGTAAATAGGAGTGTCTTCGAAGTTGGTCAGTGTTTCGGAGAGCGTGCTAAAAGAAAGGCTCAAGGTGTTGCAGCTTGGTACGTCATTCCAGTGTCTTAATTTGTTTACAGACAAACTGTTACACAATCAGAGGGACGAACAAGTGGATCTTAAAGATTAAAGAGATACCTTGGCATTTAGAATTTTTCTTTGCAGGCCATTTGTCACAAGGGAACACATCTTTGTATTTGTCCCCATGGTACCGTAAAAAAAAAAAGCTAATAATGTTATCCTTCCTTCTGAAACCAACAGAATCTGCTGGATGTAAAATAATGCGCCACCGAACATGAAGAATGCTCTGAGATCCCTTTATTGGTTCATTTAAGTGCCAAAAAAAAACAAACTTTTTCTGCCAAATTTTGACAAGTGTCTGCAGAAAAGGTACGATTTTAAAAGTCAAGGTGTCTATTTAATTATGTACTGTGTCAAAAATCTGTATTCAATTTCATGTGTGCACTTTTTTTATTACGGTGTAGCAATGCATTTTACAACTTGAAAGTTTATGTAATTGAAAAAAATGAAAACATGCAAAAAATGGTACCATTATTTATCATGACGCGTTTTAATTTTTAGTTCAAAGAATGTTTTAAAGTTAGGTACTTTAAACATCCTTGTATAATTTTATGTAGTTTTGTTTTTTGTTTATTTTAAATATTTTACTAAATAAATATTTTAATGTTCAGGTGGTGTATGCTGGTAATCTTCTTGCTTCCTAATTTGTTATTTTTGTGTTTATGTAGGATTAATGTTAAGTAGGATGTGAGTAGGAGTATCACCAGAGAGGACGTGTGAAGGTAAAAACTTTATTGCTTATGGTATGAACCTGCCAACATGAATATAAATACAGCTGGAATGAGGTACAGTTTAAAGGAGACAACACACTTATTGAGGCTGTTGTCACATTATATTAAACCAGATCTGTAAGCATTTAAAGTCCAAAGCTTGTTTTGGAAACCTTTTCCAGGTTTATATGATTTATAGTGAAATAACTGAATATGAGCTTTGCCTCCTAAGTAATACCTGATTCAATCCCTGAAAGCTATGCACTATGAGTTACAACAAACATGGAACAAAACCCATTCAACCCTTGATCAATAGGTATTTGAGGGTCCACACTGACAGTCATATGCACAGAACCACTTCTGAGAGCAAAATCCATATTTCGTGTCAAATGAGCACCTGAAAATGAAAGAGAACATGCTTCTCATGCTGGAGAAATGACCACGCCTGAAGGGAGCCCGACGTTTGTAGAAAAGTGCAATAGGATGTTGATTCACTTGAAGTCAAAGCATTTAGTTCTACGATGCTCTCAGCTACAGTTCACACACATTAATACAAACGGCCAACTAGCAATCGAATCCACAGCGCTCAGACGTGTCTGGTTGCACTGGTTTTAGTTTTATAAATCTGTCTCTGTGAACTCTCAATTCTTGTCTGATTTCTGCTCAAATGTCTTAAATTAACTTTCTAACAGAACAAGTAAAAAACTGAACTGGAGGTAGGACATATGCTGAGTCTTAAACCTCCCGTCAATTAAGGAACTCATTTAAATAACAGAACCAGATTTGCTCAAATATGCAAATTGCAGGTTACACACTCAACTCGATATGAAAGACGAACCAGGCAGATTTTCATAATCTAAACATCTTATAAAAACCTGATAGCTTACTGAAGAAATATACATTTTGAAGTACACAATGTCTCACTATCTTCACTCTGAATTGGCACCTTGAAAAAGCTTCTGATGAACTCAGCACCCTGTGAAGCTATCTGAGTTTTAACTGTACCAACTAAATATGTATAAGCTTGGTAAATATTAGATACTTAACATTTTAGTGTGTTTTATGTAAAAATATGCCGTTATTGTAAATGTTACAAGTCAGTCCAATGCTGTAGGTTTTTCCAGCATAGACGGCAACAATTTCAGGCTTCAGATGTAAAAGAAAATAGTGTAGAAAAAAAAAATCTGCCTCATGTTGTTGTCTCTAACCTTGTGAAGCATTTTCTGCATTGCTTTACAAGTGGAAAAGATTTGTCTCATTTTGCTTATTTATAAACATGGATTATAGAAAAGTGTTCGGATAGAAAAAAAAATTCCAACATTTTCACTCAATTCAATTTTAGTTCAAAAGTGCTTTTCCAATTTGTTAAAAGAAACCATACAAACACAGTAACTGAGAAAACATCAAAAACAGGACATGATATAGACAGTGATAGAACAAGTATCAAAGCCAGTGTCTGAGAAACAACAGGACATACAGCGAAGACAGACCGCTGAACTCCGTTTACAGAGGCCAGAGTCACAGCCCAAAAAAAAAAAAAGTCTTAAAAAGCTGAAATTATCCCTTCCATGTATAAAATTAAATCCCCATTTATCTGAGTATTTCTAAAATATGACTTTAAAACATCTCTGAGGTGAGTCCCGGCACACGAGAAGACCTGAGACCAGACTGTTGCAGGTCAGGTGCTAATTTGGCAGCCACGGTATTTTTGGCACAGTTTGTAGTATTTAGAAATCCAACTGTCGTCTGTCTGGGTGCTCGGCTGGTGCAACCCCCCCCCCCCCCACGAGTGAACTGTGATCCCTGTGTTAGTGTCCAGGTTCGGGCATCCTCCTGTAGAACAGCAGGTAAGGTGTCGATGAGGAGCACGTCTCAGGAGAGCAGGCTTGCAGGAACTCCTCCTCCTCAAACAAGCGCACCTCGGAGTCATCGAACAGCAGCCATTTGCCCTCATATTCCATGAGGTTGTTCAAAGCCTGCTGCTCGCTGGCCTCCGCCCCCCCGCAGGGAGTCATCGATGCCTCCTCTCCTACCCCAGGCTCCTTTTTAAGTCCCGCTTCAGTATTTTGGCCCAGGCCGTTGATGGGTTTTCTCCGTTTGGATCCCTCTGTTGCTCCACTGCTGGCTGCTTTCTCCGTGTGTTTGCCAAGGTCACAATTGGACAAACTCCTCTGGCCCCCCAACAGTCCAACCCCACCCTCGGACACTTTCTTGCCTCCCGTCTTGCTGCCAGCTAAGCTCGCACCCCTCTGCCCTCTTGAACTCAGGCTGAACGACACTTCTCCATCATCATAGTCCAGCACTTCGTCTTTCACCCGAGTTCCCTCTTTACTTTCCTTCTCCTCTTCCTCCTCCTCCTCTGTTTCTTTGCTGTGCCGCAGCCAGAGCTTCACATCTTTCAGATCAGACATGCGGACGTAGGCGGTGTAGTGGCCGCTGCTGATGGTGACGCCACTGTGCATGACCACCGCAAACAGCTGATAGCGTTGACCCTTCGCTGTCGAGGGCCGGGTGCACCACTCCTCCAGAGACAAGGTCAGAGGCGTCTGCAAGGGGGTGTTCACTTTAGACAGACCTGCATACGGGTCCAGGCTGGGAGGAGGAGAAACAGGGAGTTAGTATCTGCGATGGGGATGAAAACCACATATCAACCATGTCACTGGAGGACAATTCAGAATGAAGGTGAGACTTTCCTGTTCTAGTCCTGCATAATACGAGGTCTCATCACAGTTCACTGTGAGGAAACTATTTCCTGGTTATAAACAGTGTTTCATTGATTCATGTTTGATTCACTGCTGTATACGTGATATACAGTCCATCTGTTTGAATAAATTAGATAAATGTAATTTGTTTTCTATTTAAAAAATAAAAATAAAAATTGAGTTTACAATCTGATTAAAAAAATTAAATTTGCAGCTCAAAACTGAATTCAATGCTTTTTACTCTGATGACTTGTTGGTGTTTTTCTCCAAAGTCCTCTTCACTGTATTCTAGCAGAAACATATTTTAAGTTGTCCATGTCAACAAAAAAAGTTTGTATTTCTGTGAAAACTGGTCAAAGACCAGAAATGAGCGTAGAATAACTGCAAAATTATTAAGCTTCTTTTACATTCAAATAAACCGACAAATACATTTACAATCTGTCATCACTATAAAACTGCAGGACAGAAGACTGAACAGTACAGGTTGGGTTTTAGCAATTCATCAACTCACTCTAAACTGTTGGCAGAGAAGCGCTTCAGGTGAATGGTGATCACTTCAGGAGTTTTGTCAAACAGCAGACTTCTCTCAGCCTCCGTGTAATGATGACAGGTCTCACAGAAGTATTTGTCTTCCCCGACGATTCGCTCCACTGAAGCAAACTGGGCGATGGCCCATTTCAGAGTCTTGAGCTCTGGTTTAGGATCCGGAGAGACTGGGAAGAGAGGATTTCAGTTATTGACTCATTGTATGGATATTTTTCACTTGGAAGAAAGAGGAAGGGTGCATGACGTGACATTTTTATGCCATTTAAATTCACTGAGGACAGTTTTTTTTTTTGGATATCCAAGAATTGTATTTGGCAGAAGTTCACATTGTAATAAAAACCTTTTTAAAGAAAAAAACAATGCATACTTAGAACTTTAAATAGATCATGGTACGGGGAATTTGTTTTTGACCGGGCGCAAAGAGTTATTGTAAAAATCCTCACCCTCAGAGAGGTCGTCTGGGCTGCTGGGTTGGTCGTCGAGCACTGGGACGCTGATGTCCTGGAAGTCTTCCCTCCTCTCTGTGAAGCTCTCACACTCCAGACAGCGAGTCCTCAGAACCAGCTGACCCTGGAACAGGCGCTCCATCAGGTCCAGAGCCTCTGAATATAACAAACAGAGAGGCGTGGCTGAGTGATCTGTCATATTTCATGTCTGCTACGAGGAATCTGTAATATTCCCTTTTTTCTTTACTCTCTATTCCCATTGTTTGAAAGCTGCTTTTAAAATAAAATAACCCATCAAGAAAGAAACAACAATTAAACCATTATCATTTAAAAGGCAATTTAAGGCCTCTTAGATAATTATAATAGAATAACTTGGCTCATTTCCTGCACCAGGCAAATAAATCACCAATATTAAATCAATACTAAATAAAGTTACCTTGCTTTCTCTCCTAAATTTCCTCCTCCAGTAATAATCTCATACCTTGGTGTTTAACTGCCTTCTTGTCTTCAGCCGTGTTTTGTGGTGCTCTGTCCTCACTGGTCTTCTCTTTGTGACTCTGGTCGTCGTTCAGCTCGTTCTCCGGCTCTGGTTTGCTCTGGTTCTTCACAGACGTGGAGCTGATCTTCCCGACGCTGCGGAACTTGGAGAAAATACTCGGCTGTTTCCCAGAAGGCTTCAGCCAGCTCAACTTGCTCTTCTTCTTTCTTTTCCCATCCGGCTCTTTAGAAACCTTTTCACCTTTCCCCTCATCGTCACTCCCTCCTTCCTCCTCCTTATTCAGTTTCTTCATCCCTTCATCCTCTGCCTCTCCCTCCTTATCTTTGTCTTTGGCGCTGCCCACCGTGATGTCACTGGAGGACTTCCTCTTGGAGCGGGTGAAGGGTTTATTTCTACTGAGGCTGTCTTCTTCGGCATCAGATTTCTTAGACTTGACAGATTTTGGCTTCTTTTTGGCATTTCCCACTTCAGTGTCACTCTTTCTCTTGCCGCTGACCTGGCCGTCCTCTTCGGTGGGAGTTTTGGATTCTGTTACAGAGCCGCTGGAACCCAAATGGACGTCATTCTCGGTTTTAACCTCAGTCACATCGTCGCCTTCCCTCTCCAACTCCTGCTCCTTCCTGATGGTGTCACAAGCCTCTTGGATATATCCCAGGATGCACTGCAGCACCTCCTGGGCGTCGTGCTGAAGATAGCCTTCGTACATGGGGTTCAGCTGCCTGCAACACACGTAGAGCTGTCAGTTAGTTCACTGATGGAAAAATAATTAAAGATGATGAACATTTGCCTGTTTCAGCCTTAAAATTGTGAACATGTGCTGCTCTTCACAGTTGCTCAAAAGGAAATATGTAACTTATTAACTCATCAATTTGGGTTTAACAACTTAGAATGGGCATTAGTGATTCATTTTAACTTTTTATAGACTAGATTAATAAAATACAACCATAAAAAACATTCATGCCTTTATCAAAGGTGTTCATATTCTTATCTATGATTTTCATTTAAAATACACACTCATACATGTAATATGGTAGTAATTACATGTTTAATTACAACATTTTATTATTTCAAAGTCAAAACAATGATGACAGAAGAAAGCGGTTTAAGAAAATGTTTTCTTAAGTAAGTCAGCTTTTAAGAAAGAAGTTCAAATTGTATCATTGTATGTCTCACACACAAACCTTGGTTATTATTTTTCTGTAACAGAAAAAGCATAATGTTGTCCCACATTATTCTTTAACTTGGGTAGAATTTATTTGGAAAGCCATTTGACCACAATTTACAATAAATGACTCCATCATTACCTGAGTGTGTGGAGTATTTTCCGCGGCGGTGTGGCGAGTTCTCCTTCGCTGAAGCCGTCGGGGTTTAGCAGGAAGCCGGACTGCAGCTGCTCCACGGACGTTATCAGACTGTTGAAGCTCCCGAGGAGCTCCAGTGGAGCTGCCAAAGACTCGGCTTCAACTTCGGACTGCTGATAATGTGGTGGAAATAAATGACAAATAAAAATAATAAGTTAATAGGTGTCAATTGAATACGATCATTCTTGAAGCCATTGTTTGCAGATGTAAGTTCTGTAAAATAAAAATGTAATTTGTATTGCACCAACCTCTTCGCTTTTATCGGTTTCTTCCTTTGATTTGTCTTTTCTTTTAGACAGGTTGTGCAGTTTTTTTATGCCATCTCTGAGCCCTGGGCAGTAATACAACACCTGCAGAAACAATCAGCAATCACATAAACAAGATTAGTCTTCATATTTTAACCTTGACTTCTTTACAAGGAATCCATCTTTACAGAAAACTCAAAAATAAAAAGGGCTTCTAAAATGAAACTGGTCTCATGGACACAAACAAGTGGAACCATTTTAAACTTTTGTGTGAGCAGAAGAACAAAACTCAATTTATTGACATTTATGTCACATTTTTGTCAGTGCTTCTCAGCAGCATATAACAATTATTCATAATATAATTAATTAATCGTTAAACACAACCTGGGATAAGCAGCAGAAACTGGACAGATGAACGAATGGATTAACCACTTAAAACTTTACTAACCCACATATGAATTGTATATAAAAGGTCAGTAGTGGTACTGGGGATTTTCCAGGCAAAATGGGTCTAAAACATATGGCAAAAAAATAAAATAAAGATATTTTAGACCTTTTTAAGTGAAATTTAGGACTATTTAATACCATCTGTGGCCTTTTTTTGAGGAAACAATACATGCAATGCTTTTAAGCCTCTTCAAGGCTGCAACTTCCCTGTACAATGTCAACACAGTACACAATAATTACAAAAGTAGTGAAGTAATACAACACTGAAAGGTTTTCTGCTTGAATACTGCATAAGAAGCTGTCTTATTGTCTAACCAGTGGCCTACAGGGAGAGTTGCCCTAACACATATTCTACATTCTTTCCTCTACAAGGGAAATGTCTCTTAGTCCAGTCACGAGATGGAACAGTAACTCTATTTGAACAGGTGTTCCCGAGGAGATCATACAAGTGCCTGAATGTGTGATAAATCCAGTGCCTGTCTGTCTCGATCTATTTACAGCCGCACACTGCCAATACAGATAAGCCACAGTGAGTGGCTCTGATCTGAACACACAGAAACCTGTGGCGCAGCCCAGGGTCTACTGGTTTTATCTGTTCCTTGGCCACAGAAGACACTGTTTTGTCCACTACGCCAAACACTTCAGGGTTTCTATCTACAGTGTCAACAATATTCTTAGTGAAAAGCATTTTGTTTCCTACAGAAACGATTTCCTGTGAATGCAACATGTAACATACGTATCTTTATACATGTGCATGTTGTAGCCACTACAGATATATATCCATTCTGTCTGGTGATGACTTACCTGTAAGATACTGTTCAGATAGCAGGTGTTGCCTAAGTTGTTGAGCCCCACAAAAGGCACCAAGCTCTCTCTCTTGTCACACGGCAGGAGAAGGCCAGGTGAGGCTGGACACGGAGAAGGACCTGGGACCACCTGATCACAGCTGCTGAACAGTGGAGAAGAAAACATAAGTTTCAAATTAAAAACAAGAAACCATCACCAGCTACTAATTAATCGTTTGATTGTGGCAGTTTCACTACAGCTTGGTGATATGGTTGAAGTCATTATTTATCGGTGTACATGACATGAAACCTGTATAAAACCAAACATAACTAATTGGGTAGTTTTTATTTAAAGTTTGCTCAAAATTAACTTTAAAAATGTGTAAAACAACATGATATCATGTTTATGATTGTAATGTCATCAAATATAATAAGTGATACCAAAAGTATCAATATTTTTAGAATTTAAGCAAATTTAGAGCAAGTATCATCATTAAATCCTGTTTCTGGTCATAAATATATAGTATCCCTTGTATACAAGGATTAATCTGGGTTTATTATCCTTATCTGGCTTTGGACCCCATTTAAATTTCTCCTTTTCACAGTAAATTGAAAGATGTCAAATTATCAAACAGCATAAATAAGAACATTCTTTGATATTATGTTTTCAGGAGAAAAATAATAATAATTTAGGGAAAATAAGGATGAATTTCAAACCAAACATAAAAACGTAAAGTACGTGAAATGTGTTTGAAAGATCATGGTTATGTTGCTGGTTACTTCTTGCCCAAAAAACATTCTCGCCATGCACGACCTTCTGCAACGAGGCAGGGCAATAATAAACGCAGTGTTTTGAACTTTGCACGAACAGACCCACCTGGCCTCGGGCTCCGCCGGCTCCACCGCTTCGGGTTCATCTGCTTGAGGTTCAGAGAAATCCAGAGTCCGCTTGGTTTCTTTCTTCTGCAGGAACTTCAGAGACAGTTTGCTCTTCTTCACCGGGCTCCCCAGCGCCGCCACCGCATGTTCACCTTGCAGACCTGGCATCTTTTATTTATTTATTCCTTCCTTCCTTCCTTCCCAACTAAGATGCAACAGCGCACCTCACTGGCAAGAAACGGAAACACAGTTTAAATTTCAGTGGGCGCCATCAGAGTTCAACGAGAACGAAAGTAACTACGCACTTAAGTTGACACGGCGCAGTAAAGCAGCCACAACCGAACCACGTCGATCAAATGAAGGCACACAGCGCTGGTTTACCAAATCACAGCCGGTTACCGGGCGAGCGACGCGCTACACATCACGGCGGCCGCCCGAGGCCACGGCACCGCGATGTGGCGCCTCGCTTGTTTTCATTGTCCCCGCTCAACTTTTTAAATTCGTCCGTTAACGTTAACAACCGTCGTGTTTGAGCCGTTGCGGAGCAGCTACACGAACGGGGGAAGATGGCGCACAATTTAGCGGCGTTGAGCACTTTGTGGATCAGGGGGGGAAAAAAAAGAGGCGAAACTGGGTCAAAACGGTGCGGAGAGGTGGGAGGAGGAAACAGACAGCGCGGCGTTTTCTAAACAGTTCGGTTCATGTTAAAGGAAAAACAAAAAGGTCGAAATCACAACAGCGTCTGGACTTGTTTTTTTTTTTTTTAGTCTTACCTAAATGAGTCATTCCAGGTGGAAGTTTAGTATATTTCACCAAATATCCAGCGTGAGAGCCATTTACTGAGTGTTTGACGGTTCACACGGTGCAGCAGAAGTTGGCGCTTTTTCCTGCTGGAGGACCTGCTGGCCGCTGCATCGCCGGGTGAAAAACCGGCACGACGCCAAAACACCCGGGGACAAAATGTCCGAATAACGGCCACCGTTGGCATTAAACATATGTCAGACGTTTACGTAAAACGTGTAAGATTTCTGTTGAATTATATAACCAGAAAGACGTACAGTCCAGATGTCAGGCTTACAGTAGGTCACCTATTTGGTTTAGGACCCCCCGGCCAGTTTTGGAAGCCATGTTTGTAGTCCTTTGTCAAGCTGCGCCAAGTTACATTGAATAACACCAGAAGTGGAAGTTTAGATTCTTCCTTCAAAGTAAAAGGGACGAGTTCGTTGGTTGAAAGTGAATCCTACACGTGACCTTTAATTAAGCTTAATGAAGAGTCAAATTAAGCGGCTGATAAATTAACACTGTTGTATTTGACTTTTACTTGTAAAGCCTATTTTGAAATTGTTATATGGCATCTTTTATTTAAGCATTGTTTTAATTAATACTAGGCAACTGAAATTACTTTCTGAGTAAACAAGGGACATTTTTCTTTTCATTGTAACTGAATTTTAATTTTAATTTACAGACATTTGGGAACTGTTCAATTGTACAATTATAGCTTACACCAAGAGAGGTGTGTTATTTAATGGGATGCTATTTGTGTGTCTAACACACTGCATAAACTATATGAATATGTGTTTTGAAACTTAATGTGATATTCTGACCTAAATAGCGTACACAGAAAGGGGCATGTTTACTATAATTCTAATTGACACAGTAGTGGTGCTCATCTGTTCGAAAAAAAACTCACTTATCAATTCAACCTATTTAAACACATAAATAATTTACCCAGTGAATAAATATTAATCATTAATCTGGATACAAAACTCAACATAGTGTAGTGGTCAGATCGCCTCCTGCGGGGCCATTGATTGTGTTTGTTTTAAAACATATATAGTAATCCATAATAACATATACACTCACATATACATCCACTTTTATATACTGCTGGGCAGCTTGTGAAGGGTTTATCTCAACCAATAGAAATACATCATAATTTACTTGTTAATTATCTGAATTTGGAAAATATAACGTAAAAAAAAAAAGTTATCAAAATAAATTTCGATTAGTAAAAAGTACAATGTTTGCATCTGAGGTTGTGGAGTATAAATCGGAGAAAATGAAAATACTTTCCATTCCAGATTAAATATAGCTTCTCTATTTTCACTCTTCACGGGACCTTTCAGCTTTTATTTTGAAGATATAAACGGAAGTGTAGTTGTCTTTCGTCTAACTTGACAGTAGTCCTTTTTGCGGAATTTATCCTAAAAAAATAGATTCTTTGGATATTTAATATCAAAGAAACGCATGTGACAGCATTTGCTCGTCGGTCTACTTTAGGAAAAAAATTAATTCAAATAAACACACGGAACAAAACAGGTCGTCACCGTTAGAAACGGTCGTTACGGGCAGTGGCCACCTTCCACCTGCAGGGGGCGACATCGTCCATTTAACTGGAGGCTGAACTGTCCAACATCATCCCCGCTTCCACCGGAGCATCTCCTCATCTGACGGGCAGCAGAGGCTGTCCTTCCACGGTTGTAACGGTAAGATACTATTTACGATTTCTCCGGTTTCTGCTCGAACAGCCTGCGCGGAAGGCTTCCCGCCACAGTGGCCTGTTTAATCTCTCTTACGGCTCATTTGCAGCAGTTGTGCTGTGTTGATGTTTAATAGGTCTACGGAGTGTTGCTGCTTTTACCCGACGGAGAGGATCGCAGCACCTGGATGCAGCGTAAAAAAAAAAAAAAAAAAAAAAAAAAAAGAAAGAAAGAAATGACAGGTGTGTCGTTTCCTCCTTGCATGCAGCCAGTAAATGCATTTGTCAGTACGGTGGTATGTATGTAGGACGAGCCGCTGCTGCTGCTGCTGCTGCTGCAGAGCGGCTGCTTGGTCAGCAAGCAAAGCTGTATCGATGGACATGAGCTACTGTGCCTCAGCGTGCACAGTCCCCTCTATTCATTTGGCTTGGCGATCAAGTGATGTTGCAGCACGGATGCTGATACAGTAGTGGATGGGAGTAGTTTGGGGGGTGCAGGACTTCCTGTGTGGCTGCAGCCCTCCCAGTTGTGGGACTGATGGAGTTGCGGTTTGCAAACACCACCACTATCCTCAGAATGTGGTATCTATGCGAGCTCCAACAGTAGATTTCTTAAATAAATCAGCGTACCAGAACCCCGTCCCTCATTTAAATTGGGTTGAAATGAGCTTTAAACCCCACATATAATGTTTAATAACTGCCTAATGAAATAGATTTCATTACAGATGTAATAACCAGCAGGTTATTCATCCAGATTTTAACAAGGAGAGCCGGCAGGGACGTGTTATGTTCTCTCACATCCCATCTGAAGCCTAACCAGGAGATGCATTATAAAGAGGGATTACTGTGTTTCACTTCCCCTCATCACCCCGTGATAACATCATTTTCTCAAGGGGAGCATTCTTTTTTACTCAGAACAAGTCAGATCCGGCCACCCATGTCCTGAGCTGTATACGCCACAGTCATGTCAACACGAGGCCTTGTTTTTGATTGGCTATTACAATACACACCGGATGCAACAGGGTTGTCCGACTCTGAAGACATTTACTCTCCCTGGAAATATGTTCCTATACTTGTGGGAGACTCATTAAAGCGAAAACAAGAAGAAAACCTCCATCTTTTTGAATTTGGACAAACTGCCTCTATAGTGAACGCAAACATTTTGGAGATATTGCCACCTACTGGCTGATCCCACAAGGATTTAACCCCTAACCTGTAGTAGTAATGAGGACCGTTCTCCATGCACTGGGCATTGGGATCGGCCCTTTATCAAGGCAGGCTTTGTCCCTGGAGGCACGGAGCTCTCACGGCCGGAGCAGCGGACGCCGGCGGTGTGGCAGCTCAAAGCCCTGGCCCGTGACACGAAACACCCCCCCCCCCCCTCCTCCGGCCTTCACCCACCTTCTCTCCCAGGAGGGGAACACTGGAGGGAAAATTAAGGCATGTTGAGCGACAGGCAATGGTGCACTCCAAGAATGAGAAGCATGTCCTGAAGTCTACTTCAGTTTACCTCTCAACAACAAACCCCTCTGTACACACGTGCGTGCAAGGGTTTTTTTTTCGTGCTCGCTCTGCTGGCCTGCAGGGTATCGCAACACTATTAACCATTTAATCACTACGTTAATTCCCAAGTAAATAGTCCAACACGTGACGCCCCGTAAAACAGGCAATTTATGTTTTTACACTTCAGTTTTTGTACGGATTAAATGTACATGATAAAACAAGTTGATTAGTGAGCTAATTAAGGATTTAGTTACCTTTGGACAGAGTTTCCCTGTTTCCTGTCTTTGTGCTAAGCCAAGTCAGCCGGCTGTATCTTCATATACAGACATGAGAGTGGTATCAGTCCTCTCATCTAACCTCTCCACAAGAAAGCAAATATGTGTGTTTCACAAAATGATGTATGTTTTCTTTAATCGTTTAATCTCCCAGAGCCCAAAACTGACGGGTATTTAATTTGCGAGGAATTAAAGCAGAAAAAATGCAGCAAGTCCTCACATTTCAGAAGCTGAAACCTGCAATTTGTGTTCTGATATTCTTGCTTAATAAGTAACCTTAAATGATTAATTGATTATCAAAATTGTTGGGAAAGTTTCTCTCAATCGCTTAATTCATTAAAAGAAAATGAAGCAATGTCTAATTGTGATCCCTCATCACAGGTTATTCATCACTGTGGACATTTTCCCTTCTCAGATTGTTTAATTTGAAGGATTTTATATCCAGTATTTCACAAGAAATAATCAACACATTTTCTCAGCTCTCCCCAATAACTGCTGTTTTTGCCATGAAGACTGTTATTGCTTTGCTCTCCCATAGGCTAGTTTATTTATTTTCACTCAGAGCCCCGGCAGAAATCTCACACAGGCTCTGCTCAGTCGAGAGAGGCGTTTTGTGTGCGAGTGTGCGTGTGTCTGTCAGTGAAAGGGGGTTAATGAGATCCTTTATGAGTGTATGCATGTGTGCGTAACCTCGCATGCATATGTGCATATATCAGACCAGATCACACATAGGATTTCTTCCTCCCTCTCTCTCTCTCTCTCTCTCTCTCTCTCTCTCTCTGCCTACTTTAGAGCATCTGAGCGACTCCCATGTGATGCATGCTGAGGAGGTGGGTGTATCCAGCCCAGCCGCTCTGATGTTAGGAAACAGTAACTCTTCCATCCTACTCAGTCTGCTCTCTACTCTCCCTGCTCTCCTGTTTCAGTCAGTCTGTCTGTCTGCCCTCTGGCGTAGTACTCTCTTTTCACTCACCACTATTCATTGCCATCTAGCGTACAGTTACACAGACCCCCGCAGGTAGACAGAACACTGTCCTGGTGGACTGGAGTTTGCGTTTGGCTGATAGATTCAGATATATGTACATTGCGTTGGAAAGAGCAAGAAAGTGGGGATCTGTAGCAGTGCTGCTGAAGCTGAAGTTTTCTCCTCACTACATTTTTTGTCCCAAAGGATACCAAACGCAGCTGCAGAGGTAAGGGAAGGATAGATGTCTCCTTTGTCATCCTCTCCTCTCCTACTCTATTTTCCTTTCTTTATTAACTTTCTTCGCAGTTATTGGTTTAGCATATTCATTCATTCTTTTTGCTGTCTCTCTTTTTATTTGTATTTTTTTTTTACTATTTATTTACTACAATCTGGTGCTCTATTTTTCCATTTTGACATTTCTGGAACTGAATCTCTTCATTTTCAAATCAGCACACTTTTATATACATCCAAGCCGTGCTGTGATGACTCCAGATTTCATCATCTTTATCTCTCTGGATGCTGATGTTTGTTTTTTAGCCCTGAGCTTAAGGATCTTCTGCACCAGTTGCTGGAAGCAAGGCATGCACATACATATTTGTGCATTTATGTACAAACATACTGGAGTGGGAATCTCTCTCTTTATCTTTTCTCCCTCCCCCTCTCAGCCTGTTTGTCTATTACATCACTATATACCTGTTGATCCCTTCTGTGAAGCATGTTGCTAGCCGGGCCAGGTTTCAGTAAGATTCCCCTGACTAATGTCTTTCAGCTGGAGCTGGACGTGCACATATGCATGCGGTTACAATTCACATACACTGTGCAAAGTATGCTAAGCAGGCAGTGGATGGAGGGGAGAAGAAATAGCGAGCGATGGTTGTTGCATAGAGTGATTATAATATGCAACTTTTGCCTGGTTGCTTCTTAGCGATCTGCATGCATTCACTCTGCATCTCTGCTTCGCTTGCTGTCCCTCCTTTTCTACCTCTCTCTCTCCCTCTAATGCAAAGCCTCCCCGTCTCTCTCTATTTCTGCTCTTTTATGGTCTGCATGTATTCACAGTTAGTCTTGGTCAGTGCTCTGCCTGCCTGCCACAGAGCATTGGCCACGGTTGGCTGGTTAACCGCAGCTACACAGCATTAAAAAGGCAAAGCGTTCCTGTTACATCGGGCATGTTTACAGGGTCTCACATTGTGTGTGTGCGTGTGTTTTATGCTGCCTTCACTGACATTAAGAACTCCCCATCCTTGCTCAGGTTAAAGGGCAATTTGTTATTCACACATAGACACACACTGTCCTTCCAGATACGGCTGACCTGAATTAGTGTACAGGCCTCCACTGTGTGTGTTTATGTTTTAATATGTGTGTGTTGGTGTCTGTGTGATTTCCTTGGAGGTGCAGAGAGGTGAGTCATACCAGCTCACATGCTGGTGGCTGTTAGAGGCATCCACAGTAACGATGCCATGATGTGTTATTTACTAATAGACACTGTCTGATGAAATCATGCATCTGTGAAATGTCAACTTTTCAGGAAACGAAAACAAGCAAAACCTTTTTTTTTTTTTTTTTTTTAATTGCCACCAATGAATTTGTGAGGTTATCTAGTGCGATCTGCCAAGGTTTTGTAATTCCAAGTCTCATAGAATTTTATAAACACATAGAATCAAAATAAGAGTGACATGGATTGCACTGCATTGACAACATGAAAATGATATGTTTGTTTTGAACCAGAAAGTGGCTCCAGGGATGGAGCACTTTGGTCCAGACTCAAAGATCTGAACAACTATTTGGTGGATTGCCATAAAATTTGGTACAGACATTCAAGGTCCTCAGAGGATGAATCCTACCGACTTTGGTGCTCCCCTAACCTTTTTTCTCTAGCTCCACCAGCAGGTTAACTTTTGTTGTTTTGAGTGAAATGTCTCAACAACTGTTGCTGGATTGCCATGAAATTTGTTTTTTTAAATTTGGAATTTTATGAACTTTCCAATTTCCAATACTTCGGTATATGAACAAATAAAAACCTGCATTGAGATTCACATCAGCCTCAGTTGTACTTTGTGTTTAGTGCAAATGAACCAATGTTAGAATACTAATATGCCAAACTAAGCTGGTAAACATTATACCTGCTGAACATAATCATGTTAGTATTGTCATTGTGAGCATGTTAGGTAGCGGAAAGAAAACAGAAAATTAGTTATATATTCTGGTGTAAACTGAATGTCATGATTATTAAAGTATTCCAGTTTGGTCCTGCAGTGGAAACCAGACCAGTCCTCAGGTAGAACCGTATAGAAGAGGGTTAGCAGCCTGATGTTAAGTGTATTGAAGCACAGGAACAGAAACACGTGCTGGGCCCACCCAGAATCTGTTGCCACTCCAATGAGCATCTTGGGATGGCTGCTGTTATACAGAGCGAAGCACAGAACACTTGCTTCACTCTGAACAACTCAACATGCTATTCCCCCCCCCCCCCACACACACACACACACACACACACACACACACACACACTGAATAAACACACACTGCTCGGGTCGTGTCTTCTGAGTTTGTGTGATCGTCACAATGGTAATTATTCTAATTTGTTATTCTAAAGATAGCTGCCAGCTAAGAACCGACCCAGCACAGACCACATGGCACACGACACGATTCCTTCACACAAACATTGTAGTGATGTGAGTGTGTCTTGCGTGTCTAAAGCAGTGTGTTGCAGGTTGTTTTCTCACTAAGCGAGTGCTGAGATGGGCAGTAATGTGCGTGGTGTGTGTGTGTATGTGTGTGTGTGTGTGGGTGTGTGTGAAGTTGGCCGGTGCGAGTCGATGCCAGTCTGTGCTCGGTCTCGACTGGCCGGGTGCCTGGTGCTCCCATGTGGTTCATATTCAGACTTTCACATCCACTGACTCCTCCTAAGGCTTCTCTGAACCTGTAAATGCCTTTGTTGGCCCACACAGCGCGAGTGTGTTTGTGCACAAATGGGTGTGCTAAGTTGATTGCTTAAAGGGATAAAGGTGTTCGGTTGCCTACCGAACCAAATGATCCGCCACAAAGACAAAACACAGCTAGAAAAAAAAAAGAACCTGTGAGGGTGTGTGTGTGAGCTTTCAAAAACCCTTCCTTGCACGTGTGCTCGAGAACGAGCCACGCAGGGCGACACAACGATGGATTTTTTTCTTGTTTTATCTCCACGGCGTTTCGAGTTAACAAAAAAAGATGTTCTTTCATCGAACAAGCGGCAGAGCCCGGGCTGAGGAGCTTTAGGGATTCTTAGCTGTGCTGTGGGAGGGAGAGGGACTCCCTAAACTCTCTGATTGTGTCAGTCAAAGAAGCAAAAAAAAAAAAAAAAAAAACACACACACAGATACATGAGAGCCAGGAGTCAGCACGCTCACAGTCACACACACACACACACACACACACCAGCTGAGCGAACGCCTAGGGATAGCACTACTAATCTCATTCTCTGTTGACACACTATTCCTCAGCTGTGCCATGCTTTCACAGCTCTCTCTCTCTCTCATCGTGTTGGTATCCTAAAGCTGGAGGTGTATTCCTTCCTATCAGCGTCAGCAGAAGGGTGAGTTCACACCGGGCAAGAGGTGTGTGTATATTTTGTGCCCACAGCTTCCCACAGACTGCACGACTTTAAGAAAACAGCGGGACGTTCAAATAAAGTGGCCCTGTGGTCCTCAGATGGTTTCTTAGGGGTGGGTAGTAGCGAGAGGAGAAATTCTTTAAGTAACCTAATTCATTCGAATTTATTATTATTATTCAGAGCAAATTTATTTCCATCCGGTGTTAATTTACTTTATTTCAGACATGTGGTCCATAGAAAAGAAAGATTAAAGATATAAAGAAAGTGCTATAAGATAGAAAAAGGAGATCTATGGATCCAGAGAAAATGTTTAACATTATTTGACAAAATGAAGAGTTTGTAGACATCAGCATTTTGGCCCCTGACAATTCATGAGTTTGTTTGTGGCACTTCTTGGACAGTAGCCAGCCAGCATTGAAGTCATTGCCAAGGTAGGCAGAATTCTTTCTTTGCACTGAAAGCACATTTTGTGTTTAAAGGAATGTCAGCTGGCTTAGATCTGTACACACCACTATCCTGCTACACACCCTTCAATCCATTTGAAGTATCAGTTTGGTTTTGTTCTTAAACCCATTTGAGTCCTTCAGTGTCTTTTAAATGACCAGCATGACTGATGACACGACACATCACAACTCAGGGTCTCCACTTTACCTGTCCACTGTGTTTAACTACTCCTGTGTAGGTTAAGATTTATTTCTTGTGAAAGCTAAACTGCTCCTTTCTGGTCTCATACCTGTAAACTATACATTTAGAGCGGAACAAAAGTAGCTGACTGCTAACAATGGCAGGTTCATCTCTTAACCTACAGTGTCTTTGAGTGGCAGAAAAAAACAGCTGCACTGTCATGATATATACCATTTGTTATCATTACGTCTTAATGAGTCATATTCTTCAAAACACCATTTTGTTTCGTTGGGGATGGAAGAGATGTTGTAGGTAACATATTTTTCTATGTTGAGTAGCCTTTTAGGAAGATCCTGATTTTCATATTTCTTGTGTGACATCTTTATCTGATTCTTCTTTCACCCCTTTGTCAGAACAATGCCACTGTGTCCCACTGAGATATGAAGGTTTTTCCATTTTTTTGTTAGAAATTTAAAAAAGGTACGTCATCGAACACCTCAAAGATTCTCAGCATGTAATACCTTCTTGTGACATATACATCTAGAAATCAGCCAGTCCTTGAAAAACAGTGGGTTGTGCTGTGCAGGGATTTGCAATTGTTACTGAGCTCAACAATAGTATGTGTGTTTGTGTTTCTATTGTGGATGCGTGAGTGGGTGAGTTTTAGCTGGACGAGGGTCAGTGAGGTGGGCTGCAGTTCATCGCCGAGGGGAATTATGGAGATCAGAGGAACAATACAAGCTGTAATGCTTTCCCTTGTTCTTTTGCTTCTGGTTGGGTGGGGGACACTAGCTGGGTTTTCACTGTGTCCACCATTTAAAAGACTGTACCAGTGGTTTTGCATGTTTAGGCCATTAACTTATAAGCACTGCCGGCCTTTTTCCAAAGCAAGCATTAACTACTACTCATCTCTATCAACTGCAGGGTGATGCCAGTACCAGCAGGGACTGTTGTGAACATGTCCTTGTAAAAAGGTTAACCTAAAGAAAATAGAATTAAAGATTAAAATCATTAAAACTGTTACTGTTGATGGCAAACTCTCAAAGCTTGGATGCCTGAGTGTCCTTAAATGCACCAGAAAACAAGACGCTTCAAAACATTCCCAAAACTGCCTACAGTAACATGAGATAATAACATACCATAACTAATAATTCACAGTAATGGATTATCTACAGTATCCACTTGCTTTTAATTCTGAAGTACCTCAGGCCATATTTTTGATTTGTAGTCAGCGAGCTAAAACATGTTAAACCCCCAAATGGCCCAAAAAGGATAAGGGTCGGGATGCAGTTTCCAGTGAGTCAAGAGCAGAGTCATAATTTATACAGCCAGGTCTTCAGGTAAAACTTAAAACACAGTTCTGCTCTGCAGGTCAGCCAGAAATAAAGTCCCACTGCCAAACATTTCTGAAGGAGCAACGCCGAGGAACAATGGCTGGGTCCATCCTTACATTGTTTCCCCAGGTTGTATCCCCACCACTGCTCCTTAATGGGTTCCTGGCATTGACAGGCAGGAAAAAACACAGTCTGTCGTTCGAGGAGTCGAAAGTGCAGAGGGGAACATGTGACTTCCTTAATGGAACCTTCATCGTTAAATGCTGTCTTGTAATTGGCCAGCTGCAGGAGGCAGGAACTTCCTGCCAAAGTGTTTTTGGAAGTGACCACTCCCTGCGAAAAGTCAAAGACTTATTGAGTTTGTGTATGCATGTGTGGGATTGTGGGAGGCTGTTGTGCGTTTTGAGGCTGATAAAACCTTTCAGAGTGTATATTTGAATATTTAAGATGCTTGTGTGTGTATATAACTAGATTGAATGTGCATAGAGTGGGATGTTCTTGTGAAGTTTGTCTTCTTAACAAACTACTTGAGTTCAACTTCTAAACTCTTACATAACATACTTTACTCACGTAAACATATTCTATGTCTATATTACAGCTTTTTATAGTAGTATCACAGCTTTTGTTAAGTCTGTAATGACCTCAGGATCCACCTGCAGTGTGTGATTATAAGTTTTCCCAAGAGGTTTATTATCGTCACTCTCCAGTCTCCACTGTGCTGCTGATGGAGTGTGACAAAGCCAGAGCCTAGATTATCAACTCAATTATCAACACTGTACATACTCTGCATACACATTATAAGTCTGTCCCATGTGAGGTCTCTGACTGAATTGCACAAAAAACTCGTACACACATGCTCAGTGACTGTGCTCTACTGTTTGCATTGGCTCCAGGCTCCTGCTGACAGCACAAGTGACTAGAAGAGATTGTGTGGAAACCACAACTATGTGAGAGTATAGAAGACTGTAATTGTCACTGTGGCAGCTGGACAATAGTGGGAAGTCTGAGGGATCTGTTACATCAAACCAAGTCAGTTTGCACAATCGCCGTTGTTGATAATAGATCACAGGTTTCTTTTTTTGGCCCCCCACATAATAAAGTGCCCCTATGTTTTCTGTACACTGGTTACAAAGTTAGGACTGTATTTCTTAAATGTGGTCAAAGGTTTAGACTATTAGTCTATTAATAATATTAGTGTATTAATAGATTTTAATCAGGAAGTATGATATATAATTGATTTTTATTGCAAGTTATTTTTCAAGCTCTGCAAGTGACCAGTGGTAGTAAAGTCAGCTTTTGAATGTTGTCTTTTTAGCGGACTGCTTGAGTTCCAGATTACTTGAGTTGGTAAGCATCTTAAACGCTGCTTGCAAAATAGAGGAACAAGCGACGTCCTTTAAGTGGCTGGCAGAGAAAGTCAATGATGACATGTTTCTCAGGTATGTGAGTTCTAAAATGTTTGACGAAAAGAAAACGCACAAACAAAGAATCGTCTCTGCCAGCACCCCAAACCAAGCACAACCAATATCATCCAGTGGCAGAGCTGCAGTGCCAGCAGACTTGTGCTTCCTATCAGCAAAAAGAGAAACAGCAGCAGCAGTTCAGAATTGCAGATGTAAACATGTTGATGTGTGTGTCTTTTTGTGTGGTGTGTGTGTGCGTGTGTGTGTTTTAAAGGTCATTTGTGATTGTGTGAGCTGCTGGTGCTGTAGATTTTCTTATATTCATTCCTCTTGTGTGTGCAGGTCTTACATTGTTTTCAGTGTCTTCTTGACCTGCTTGTTGTTGAAGATATCATTATGAATTGTAACAGTCAAATTGCAGTATTGTTCATCCTGGTGTGCTTGTGTTTGGGCCTCTGTGCACCTGTGAGTACTGAGTGATGGTTTATATTTCTGTCTCTTACTCTAAACCCCCCAACCTCATTCTCAGGACGACCTCAACACATGCTTTCTCTATCTGATAACTCATTTTTTCTAATGAAAGTTTTATGTCTCCCATCTGCAAGCCAAAGAGAAAATCGTATATTTATGGCACGCTCTCTCTTCTCCATCATCTCTTTCTCTCACTCACTCTCTCTCTCACACAAACACACGCATAAAACACACGCATCTGTTGTTTCTGAGGTAGTTATTGCTTTCCCAGAGGTTAAAGCACACACATATGAGGTGATGAAAGTAAAGAAGAGCACAAGAAAGGCAGAGTGGAAACAAAGATGAAAAGGGAGAAAAAAGAGATGAGATGAGTGAGAGCGAGTAAAGGGGAGAGAGAAGATTTTTTTCAGTGTAAGAATGCATTTGCGTGTGTGTGTGTGTGTGTGTGTGTGTGTGTGTGTGTGTGTGTGTGTGTGTGCACGCGCGTGCAAAGCTTGTTTGATGTTCTTCCCATCTTTCAAACTAGCTGTGGTGAGATAGCTTGCACTAATGGGTTGCGTGAAGCCCAGGAATGTAGATCAACAGATGAATGCCTCACCGCTGCATATGACTGTGTGCTTGTGGTGTAAGACAGTGGACTCACACTGCACAAGTATGCAGTGTGAGTCCACACACACACACACACACACACACACACACACACACACACAGTTGCTTGTAAGCTACTAGGTTATGATCGTTCAGAGGTGTGTGTGTTTGTCTCATGTCAGAGCATTTCTTGTGTGAGTTGCAAAGCGTTTGGCCTCAGTGGAGCTGCTGCCTGACTGGGATTTAATGAGCCCTGAACCCTGTCTGCTCCTCCACCTGCGAGTGTGTGTTTGTGCATTTCAGTTTTCTCGCAGTTTCTTCTTGGAGCTGCTAAAACACTCGTTCTCCACCAGGGACCAGACGGACACTTCTGTATTTCAGAGTGTTGGCCCTGTACTTTCTATTGTTGTGTACATACACAGATGAGGTCAGTACTGCTCCCAGTGCACTCCAACTAAATATTCAGTGAAGAGCCAACAAATGTAATTTAGCAAATCAGGTTGCGTTTACGTAATACTGTGTACCAACAAAAATATGTTTGACGAGCAAAAACTGGCAAAAATGAAACCAAAATATTTCCATATACCAAGCGCATCAATGACAAAGTGTGCTGAATACATTTTGTGGCATAAGTGTCCCTGTGTGGACAAAAATAATGTATTTTCTGTGCTTTCAGATATAAAAGCAACGCCACGTTAGCTCACAGCTGGGCTTTGCTGGCAATTGTAATAGGATCCAAATGTTGGTAAAAAGGCAATTTATGGAGGGGGATACTTGTATTTAGTGACAGGCGGGCAGGATCAGCCAAACAAACACAGCAGACTTGGCAGACAGAACATACACAGCTGGCAGGCAACAGGTAAAAGTCAAATCATTTTATTTATACGGTGCAAAATCATAACAGAAGTTAGCTGAAGACACTAGACGGTACTCTTTATTCACAGAGACCCAACAGCTCCCACCATGAGCAAGCACTTGGCAACAGTGGCAAGAAAAATTCCCTTTTAACATGTAGAAACCTCGAGCAGAACCAGGCTCTGGGTGGGAAGCCATCTGCCTCGACCGAGGCAGGCAAAGATACAATAATTGCTTGAAATTAAAAGAAAAAACCTGCCATTATAGCAATGTTGGGCAAATGACACAATCTGGAAATACCTGAAAATCAAATACTATCTCTAATTGCTTCCTAATTCAGGAGCTGCTTCCTTTGAAGTGTGCATTTCCAGAATTAATACATCAGAACAGGTTCACAAGGCTGTCCCCTTCCAACCCAATTTAAGAATTGTGGCCTCCGATGTGTCCTTTGTAGCCCCCAAATCCACTGTGCATCCTTTGAAGGAGGCGGCCCCTGACTGCTTGGTACTCAGCTACAAAGACTCCAAAAAGAGAGCCAGAGGCATAAAATGAGGGAGCGAGGGAAGGCGCAGGTGTCACTGTGACACAATCAGACTAGATTGCAGCACTTGAAGTGGCACACCCACCATGAATGACTCCAATCAGCAGGATTATATCATCAGTGAAGCCTCTTCTGATTGTCAATCAGGGCACAGCGTTTAAATTCATTCTTCATTTTGAAATATAGACCTTGAACTGAAATATCTATGTCACAAACCTACTTTTAAATACATTTTTTTTTATTTTTCAACAGTAAAACAAATGAATGAAAAGAGAATAATTACAGTGAACAAGATTGTGGAAATATTAGCGTGTGAAGGACTGCTAAGTAGTTAAACTATTTTAAAGACATAGTCATGTGACATCCATGCTGGATATTCAAAAAAGGTGTTTTATTATCATTATTATATACTTTCGTCCATATTTTAAATCTACTTAGATAATGACTAAGATAATTTTACATGCATTTTAACTATTTGTTATATTACTTTTAATGCCTCTTAAATGACTTTGTAACATGGTTTTCAAAGTTTTTATTTTTGTATTCTAACCAACACTGGTTAGCTGGTCTTCAACTTCTTAGGGGCTGCACAGAATCCTCTGAACAATGTCGGTTTCAAAAGCAAATTTTGGAATATTTGCTGGGTTTCTTAAGTAATGACGTTGTTGTTTGGCAGCTGTTGTTGTGATTACAACAATCATGTCCCATGGAGAAGCCAAATTATTTCAGGAAATCATGACAAAAAATGAATTTCATCATATTATAATAAACAAGAGAGTTGCCCTGTAATACCTTTTTGGAGAGAAAGAGTATGTATGTGTATGTGTTGACACACTGTATTTGTTCGTACTTTCATTCATCATTTTTTCTTGCAACGCCTCACAGTGATATTTTTTCGGAGCCTGGATATACTGGCCATCCCATCTACTTCTATCTTCTTCTGGCCCCTGCAGCCCCAGAAGTTGCTGACACGGTGCCATTATCTCCCTGTTCTCCCCGGTAACTAAAATCCACAGACAGCTCTCCATGTCAGCCAATCAGATAACAGATAGCCCCTGATTTCGAGTCAGTGCTGCATGCCTTTCATCCTGCTGCTAGAAAGCATTTTGCTAGACAGATAAGATCCTGCAGAGTGTTTACTGTATGCAGCATCTGAGGAATGGACGAAATGAGAAAAAAGACATGGAAAGAGGAAACAACGGGATGAAGAAATAAATGAAAGGAGCAGGAAAGGAGTGAGGTAAATAAAAAGCAATGATTGAATAGGACTGAAGGAGGGAAGGATGATGGGAGGACAGAGACAGAAACCTTCTTTCAGCTCACCTCTCCCATGTCAGCTATAGAGAGGCTTGGCAGGGAGACATTAAGGGAATAAAGAAACAAATGAGTAAGAGAAGGAGAGAGAGAATGTCAGCAAAGCATTCCAGAGGCCATGTTTTCCCCACTATCTACCTCTCTCTGCCTGTACGTCTGCCTCCCAATCAGATATTTCTATCCGTCAGCAGTGGGTTCCTGAAACACTGAGGCATCCCTTTTTGCATCCAGCAAATCAGATGCACAGAGATGGTGGGAGGGATGAAGGGAGAGAGAGAGATTGAAGATAGAAAGGGGAAGAAAGAAGTGAAAGGGAAAGAGGATGAGAGGAGGCAGCAGTGATGGGTTAGAGGGGAGCGAGCGAGGGAGCACAGGCTGCATCCCTGGTATATTTGGCATCTTAAAAGAGGGTTTCAGTGGCACCAGTACACTCACTCTTTGGAGTATATTTCATTACACCGCAGTCATATTTCCTCAGCAACATTAGTGTCTAAATGAAACTCTCATCTGAGGCCAGGCCGAGCCTCTGTGCAAATCAGTTTCCTCACCGCTACGATTTCTGGTTGTACCGCACATTTACAAAAGGACAGAGAAGGCTTTCCTGTTCAAATTAGCCTGCTTGGTCAGCTGTCATTGTGAATTATTCTAACCATCAAGTGTAACAAATGTTTTCAGATTTTCATGGCAGGGGTACGGATGTGCTGATAACTTGCAGTTTCATAGTGCATATGGATGCATACAAAACAAGCACAACAGAAAGGAGCAGTCAGTGGTGAACATGCACTCAACCAATATACAGTCAATATCTACCTGTAAACGTAGTTTGTTTGCAGCCTTGGAGGAATAAGTGAACAGCAATGCAGAAGTCAGGTGAACTGTAACATATTTATACCGAATGGAAGAACTACAAGCATTTGTGAATGTATATGTTAGCATTTCAAGATTATTTATTATAGTTATTTATGATGATGATTTTGTGATGTGCATGTTTCTGTATTCATACCTTTTACCTTTGTTTAGTTTTATTCCATTTTACCCGTTACATTGATGTTTTGAGCCATGCTACTGGCCTGGCTCCAGAGTTGGCAATGTTGGTTGTTCCATTATGGTCCAGACTGAAAGACCTCAACAACTGCTGGATGGATTGCTCTGGTCCCCAGAGGATGAATATTTACTTTTGTGATCCCCTGAAGTTCCTTTTAGTGCCATCAACAGGTCAGTGTTTTCACTTACCTAGTAAAATATCTCAACATCTACTTGATGAATTGGCACATAACGTTGTACTGAGATTCATGGTTCCCAGATGCACTGACTTTGGTGATCTCCACCATGAGGTTCACAATTGTGTTTTTTTTGGCAATTCATCAATTAGATGTCTCCCTCAGGATGAATTATAATAACTTTGTTGATCTTCTGACTTTTTCTTGTGTCCAGTATTTTGGTTTATGACAAAATAAACTAATGTCATTCCCATCAACCTCAACTGTATTTTGTGTTTAGTGCTAATAAGCTAAACTATGATGGTGAGTGCGGTAAACATTACAGCCGCATCGTATTGTGATCATATAAGCATGTTGACATAAGCATTTGGCACAAAGCACCGCTGTGCCTAAGTGGACCTGTTCCTGTGTGTTTTTCTGACAGTGTTTTAAGCAATTCACATGTTCCACTTCTGGAGGAAATTCTGAGAATGAAAGGATTAATGTGCTTTGGTGTTGCCTAAATTGGAAGGAATTCGAAATCTAAAAGATGTGTCATTCATCACATTCAGAACCAGTTCTGTCATTGTGTGTGTTAGTGTGTGTGTGTGTGTGTGTGTGTGTGTGTGTGTGTGCCCGCACCTTAAAAATAACCAGGATAAGACAGTTACCAAGAATCCGTGACAGTGCATTTTAGATTTTCCAAAGAGTGTATGTGTGTCTGTGTGGGTTGGTGGTTGCATACATATTACTGAATTTAAGAATGCACATGGATAGAC
This sequence comes from Lateolabrax maculatus, assembly GCA_031216445.1. NCBI lineage: Eukaryota > Metazoa > Chordata > Actinopteri > Acropomatiformes > Lateolabracidae > Lateolabrax > Lateolabrax maculatus. The sequence goes on along the minus strand of CM062196.1, from coordinate 6,614,380 downwards.
ACACACATACACACACACACACACACACACACACACACACACACACACACACACAAAACACACTAATTAAAAGATGTTGGCATGCTGATACACTAAAATATGACAGTGTGGTCAACATTTTACCTGCTTAACATGAGCTTGTTGTTATGATCATGTGTTCCTGGTGACATTAGTGTTTAGTTCAAAGTTCAGCCTCTATAGTCTGTCTTGTTTCACAGTATGAGTACATCACAGTGCACTGTGCCATCTGTGGGTATTTGGACACGTTTTGCTTGCGTTGGCTCTGTACTCCTGCTCATTTGAAATTAAATAATTACTGCGAGGTCAATTTTTTTTTGTGTTTACATTCCTATTTGAATGAATGGTGTCAGACTGTCCAAAAAAATGGGGGACTATAGATAAAAATGTCTACAGGGGCTACCCTCAAACACCATAAAAACGATAAAACGATGGCCCCCGTTTCAATCCATTGATTTCAGAGGCCAAAAGGATACAAAATGTCACTATCCAAATGCTACAGACTGCACTGTATGTTGCACCTGTCGACAAAAAAACTGAAAAAAATTCAAAACACAAGAAAAATGGCTGTTAGCACCATCCGGCCTGAGCACATCACACTTTGTTCCCGCTGTGTGGTCAGTAGATAGCTAGAGCCAACACATGCTTTGCCAGCCTGCATGAACCAATAGTGACCCACTGATGCTTTGTTTTTCTGTGTCATGATGCCACAGCTGTGCATTGTATGCAGCTGACTAAGCCGCTTCAGACCTCTCTATGCAATGCGACAATTTGGCCGCAACCCAGAGCCCCAGATTTGTCCTAAACCATTTCAGTTAGGACGGTTGAGCCAACTGTGGTTTAATATGGAGAGAAATAACTAGCCTGAGTAACAAACCCAATTTGTCACCAGGATCAAGCAGATGGGTGGTGTTTCATATGTCTGTTTTGTCCGGTCCTGTCGTCTCTTTATCTGAGTGTTTTGCACACTTATCTGGCGTATCGTAGGTGGCCATCTGTCTGTTTACTGTTATAAAAAGATGTAGGCTTTCTAGACTGTCTTTTATCTGCCAGTAGATTTATGGTCAGTTTGTATGTTCTAGGCTATAGGGTGTCAGTGTCTATATGTACAGTATATGTGTGTTTGCGTTTCATCTCTCTTCTTTATAGATCATGAAAACATGATTCTCTCCCTCATCCTCCCTCTGCGCTTTAATACCACACACACACACACGCATGCACAAATGGATGGAGAGAGGTCTTTGAAAAAAACAAAACAAGATTTTTTATCTCTTCCTGGCTCTTAGGTTATTTTTATCCTGAATGCTCGTGAGCTATGTGTCTTCTTTTTACGTACCTCTGTCCCTCAGTGACTTCTCTATTCTTCTCTCTTCCTTTCAAATCGTTCTCTCTCTCTCTCCACCCCCTCCCTATTTCTATCCATCCATTCATCAGAGCAGTGTGAGAGTCAGGCTGGGAGAGAAGAGATGAAAGACGCCAGAGTGGGCTTTTCATCATAGACACACATGTACAGTATACACGGACACACACAGTTCTCCTAATGTACTGTGTATGTGTGCATGTATTGAACTGAATGCACCTGTTTCTGTTTTTTCTTACATTCTGACCATTCGTTCCACTTCCAGATGAAATTCTGAGAATGAAAGGATTAATGTGCTTTGGTGTTGCCAAAATTGGAAGAAATTCTAAATGTAAAAGATGTGTCATTCATCAAATTCAGAACCAATTCTGTCATTGAACCAATTATGTGTGTGTGTTTGTGCGCGCACCTTAAAAATAACCAGGATAAGTCAGTTACCATTAAAACTGTGACAGTGTATTTTAGATTTTACAAAGTGTGTGTGTGTGTCTGTGTGTGTTGGTGTGTTGGTGGTTTCATACATATTACTGAATGTAAGCACATGAACACACACACACACACACACACACACACACACACACACACACACAAAATCAAACTATGCCAGCCAATCAAGCCCTTAGCATTAGGGCTGCAACTTAAAGATATTTTCAGTATTGATAAATCTGTTTATTATTTTTCTGATTCAGATGTACAAAAGTTCTTATTTTATATTTATGCTATAAACTGTTCTTTTCTTTAGTTAAACCACCATTTTATGAATTTACAGTACAAAGCTAATCACTACAGCTGCCACCAATAATCGCCGAAAATGTAAATGCTATTTTTATAACTGTTAACATTAAAATGCATTGTCACAATTAATTTGCCTCGTCGATGAGAAAATCCTCTCTGCAGCATCTTGTAATTGAATGAATTGTTGGTGGATTGGATGCAGTGCTGCTGAGTGGGTGCCCAACGTCTCCACGCCAAAGCCCGGTTGACTCTTGACATACAGCTTTGTGGGGTGTTTTACATGGTCGTGAATGGGAAGAGGATAAGCTGACAGGCAGAAAGAGCCCCCCCCCCCCCCCCCCCCCCCCCTTTGATGGGATTAACACAGTGGCAGACAGGGAGTAGTGCTTTAGATTGATTAAAGTGTAATCCTGGTGGATAATCATGCCTCCTGATGTGACATGTGTGGCCAGCACCCTCATGCAGCACCCCCCATCTCCGTCTTATACACATAAACAAACAGCGTCCTCAGTCACATTCACACTCTCTTTGTTCTCTCCATCCTATTATTTCTTTCCCATTCCTTATTATGTCTGTCCTTGACTATTGCTTCTTAGAAAAGGTCAAGAGGAATGGACAAGAGACGGCAAAGATGGGAAATGAACACTCCAGCTGTCAGATCATCTGCCACTCATCTAAGATATATTCGGAAGGCTTAAGGGATAGTGTCGAGCTTACACCTCAGGTAGTGGAAAAATAGGTTTCCCTCGCTCCATGTTACTGTTTATGTGCCTGTTTATGTCCATGTAAAAGAGTAAGTGACTCCCTGACTGACATATATCCAAAATCATCCACCACATAATGAACCCGCAATAGTTTACTCTCCAGTAAACCAATTATTTTCACTGTAGACAGTCATGAATCCTAGTCATTTTGCCCCATCACTGGCAGGTGCATAACTGTGACTTACACATCCATTTAATTGTCTACTATTTTCAACATAGTTTTTAGTGTGAATCCCTTTTTACACAAATTCTGGTGGACATTGAAGCAGGTTTGTCTGTGTCGTTGCTGGTCAACATTTGGCTCAGCAGTATTGTTGCCTTTCACACAGCAAGTACAGTAAAGTCACAGAATGAATGCTGGCAGTGCTGTGACAGTAGAGCTGAAACTGTTACTCGGTTAAATTTAGTTTGTTTACAGAAAATGAATCAACAAAATCTTTGGTAATCAGTCAATCATTTCATTAATTTATCAGAAAAGATGCCCAACAGTTGCTGGTGTTGCTGGCTTCTAAAATGTGCAACAGCATAAAACAGCAACAGCAGGATTTGCTGCTTTTCACAGGAAATCCAGATATAATAACACTGTAAACTTACTATTTTGGGGGGTTTGGGGTTGGGCAGACAAAACAAGCAATTTGTAAAAAATGTGATGAGCATTTTTACACTATTTTCAGATATTTTATCTTAATGATAAACTGGATCAATCAAAAAATAAATCATCCTTAGTTTCAACCTTAGGTGACAATAAATGACCTATTTATAGTTTGCCTCAGTTCAGCAGTCTCCCTGTATTTTATGTCTGTATTAGCAGTACCACAGTGGTATATGTTTAACATCCATGGACACACAAAATTGTGTCCAGTTTTCCGTGCTTTGTTCCCAGATGTGTAATTCATGGGAACTTTGTGCATGAGGGGCACTGACAGTATGGAACTGAGGTCAACTACCACTATCACTCAGGCATTATCATGATGGGAAAAAAAGCTCTGAGCTCTGCAGAGTCTCTGTGTGATAGCCCTGGGTATGGGAACTTTCCTGCAAACCCAACAGAGGAAGAAGGCTATTTATGTTAGAATCATATAACCCATCCATGGTCTGGATAAATTCAGCTGTAATGTATTCATCATGTTCCGAGGGAGATTAAAATGTGATTATAGTGGATTTTGTGGTGACTGTGTGGTTTAGCTTTGGGTATGGGAACACAGCAGCCTATAAATTAAGATTTTGGTCTTTTATTCATACTCCTATTTATACTGGGAGCTGTATAAGAAAGAGGCAACAGAAGAAATTGTAACAAATTGGATAGTGAGAGAATAATAATAAGAACAACAAAGAGCAGTAGTGCATACTGGCAATTAGGAGAGAAAAAGCTTCAGCTTCACACAACAATCACACAAACATACTGGGTGATTTTGCAGAGTTAGTCATCGTAATATCTCCCCACATTCATTTTTATCTCACCTGCACAAGCTGTACATTTCTCTTCCCTCTTTCTTTTTGTTCAAGGATTTCATAATAGCAGCTCAAGTGGCGACATCTTATCCTGGCAGACAAAGCAGGGGACAGGAAAGGAAATCAATTTTGAAAGAATAATATAGAGCCAAGATATGAGATGATGCATGCTGGTATGTGTCGAGATGAAGCGAGAGAGATGAGGTTGACCCCGATTCTGCTGCTATTCTCTGCTCATCAAGGAGAAAAAAAGTCCTCTTTGGGCCATATTTTGCATGGTAACATATGGAGGCTTGTCAGCATGTGTACATTATGTACCAGTATGTTATAATCTTGATGAACACAGGAAAATACAGTAGGCCTGTGAGGCTTTATCTGTCCATTTGCTCTCTCTTTGCATTGGTTTTTCTTTCTTATTGCATGATTTTTCAGACATTTTCCTCCCTTCTATTAATTTAACACTAAACTAAATAATTGCTTTTCTGTTTTTTATTCGTTGTCCCTCTCTCAGACACACCGGCCTCACATAGACAGAGCTCATCTTAAGCCATCTGCACTGTATCTCTCTGGCCATCTGCTTTCTCAACCTCTTGACAGTGGTCTAAGCGTAACTCAGTGCTTTCGATGGAGAGGCGAGCAGATTAAACTTTTTGACTTTGTTTTTTCCCCACATCACTCACAGTGTGTGATAGTAAGAGCCTATAAAATAACAGATGGTTTTTCTCACATCAGCATCATTAGATGAAGGGGATAGTTTGATTTGAAGGGCACTTCCCTCAAGGTGATTTTCTAATAAACATACAGTGCAGGCTTGTTATTGGTATGCTAATCCATTGGATCCTGTGCTACAATCACCTCTAGACCTTAAACAGCATGAAGGGGTTTAGATGGATGGATGGATGGATGGATTTATGGATAGATGGATAAATCGATGAATGTGTCACATTGCTGTGACCTGCTATTGTCAAGATTAGACCGGTTTTCGGAAACTACAACATTTCATTGTCTGTGTGTCATAGAATAGCTGCGATGCAAATAAATGGTTCCTTGTTTCCTGCATCATTTTAGGGGATGGAAATGTTGTTGTTCACATTTTTGGGAAATATTCACTTTCTTTCCGAGAGTTAGATCAGACGATCGATAACCACTCTTACAGTGAACAGCAGCTGAGTGCAGTGACTTCCCGGAGCGCCGGGCGGATTGATAAACTGTTGTAACTCCCCAATCGTCCTTTTCTGTTTGTGTATGGATTAAACAAACCAGATGCAAGGTGTTAATTAGCTCACCTTAACTGGTAGGACAGAGCCAGAATAGCTGCAGACACAAGAGTGGTATCAATATTCTCATTTTATAAATTTAACAGAAAGCAGGTACGTTGTATTTCCTCAAATGTTGAACTATGTCTTACTGTTGAAGAGTGTCAAGTAATCATATAGTAAGTCCTTCATTAAGTGAAATGCTCAGCATTTGCCCTTTCAAACTTTTTAAGATTTGCTTGCTTCTAATTATTTCATATCATTGTAAATTAAATACCTCTGGGGTTTTTTTTCATGGTTGCTCAAAATAAATTGAAGACATCACTCTGGGCTATGGGGAGCTGTGATGGGCACTTATTGTCTGACATATTATAAACCAAATGATGAATCAATTAATTCCTTGCTGTGCAGCTTGATTAAAATTTGGTTAATGTAGTCTCACTGTGAGCTGGTGTTAACTACAAGTTATTTTTGGCTATAGAAAGGGAGATATTTAAAGTCTTCATCCCTTTTTTATTTAAATTTTTATTTTTTTTAATTGCTGCCCCTCATGTTTTGCAACATGTGGAGCTTATCTTCATTTTGACAAGTGTGAAGGTCCAGAAAAGACACTCCTGTGAACTGTGTCCGGCCCTCCCAGCCGTAGGAACCACACTTATTTTTACTACCTTGCAAAGCTGTAATTTCAAAGTAGCTTTCACAACTCTGACAGGTTGACAGCCAATCCATGTATCTCCCAGGTCAGTAGTCCAGTGGAAAAGTAGAACAAGAGAGGAACAGCATGAAGTTGTCATGATGTTGTGGCCACAGTGGTGAGAGGGCAGTACGGAGAAAGAGAGGCAAAGCAGAGACAGGTTAGAGAAGAGGCCAAGTGTACACTCAGCCCAGGAGCTAAAATAAGAGAGGCAGGAAACAAACATGGCTTTATTCCATCTACTGAAGAGAGGGACACAGTTACGGTTCTTTGAAGAGCAGGGGAATCCCACTGAGGTGACCAGCTCCCAGAATCCCTCGTTCTGCCAGTTTCCTGTTTGTGGTTCCTCGCTCCCGTTCCATATCAACGTACAGCAGGCTCTCTGACGAACAGAAAACCATTCAGAATGCACTTCTGTGGTTACATTGCAGCAGGAGAGAAGTACTAGTTGAGGAGACATTTTCTCCTGCACTCTTGTACTCTTGAAGTCACTTTAAACCCAACTCTAGAAATACTGAAATCATCATCATCATCATCAGTGGGAAATTAAGGGAATTTTCTCATTTGAATGATCTTGATATTTGGTAATACAAAATGTTGCAGAGCAAATGACATTCAAATTGGGAGGCACGTGCATAAGTGAATGCTCCGAGCCAGCACAGAGGGTTGCCTAAACACAGCCAAGTTTTCACAGACCATGGCCTGTTCTTTTCCCATTTGAGTGCCTTCTGGTACTGCCTGTTTTTGGAAAGCAATACAACTTCATCAGTTTTATCCTTGGCTGCTAGGATTCCATCATTTAAATTGTAAAAATTGCCCTTTCCTTGCTAATGTAAAAGCTACTTTTTAAGTTTGTGTTATCACAGCTAAAGCAGGTACCTTGTGTCCCAGTCTGTTACCCTTTATATGTTGGCATTGGCACGTACACCAGCATCAAGGATCAGCATGCATCCAACCTTCATTTGTAACATATCTTTTTACTATATATTTACTTCAGTGCAAGGATATCAAATTATGAAGTGTTTTCCCTCAAATCCAATTTCCCCCTTCTTTCATCTACATCTTTTATAAACATCTGAACAGCCTCAAAGTGGTGTGTCTGCCTCTAGTCACCCAGCCAGCCTTTTGTTTTAAAGTCTTCTCTGCTGTCTGCATTTTTAAATTAGCTCCCTTCAGGCCAAACCATATTGTGTTTTTTCCATTTGGATATTCTAGTTGGCATTGTGTGTAAATGTGCAGTTGTCCTGGTCTGACTGTGGCCCTCTGTCTTACAAAACCCATTTTAGTGGTCTCTTTTATACTCAGTAGGAGTCACAGCGGCTGAATGTGGAAGTCAAAGCAGAAGTGCCTTAAGCTGCAGTCAGATGCTGGCCACTAGATGCTGGTCCCAGGGAGATTCTGACTGCACTTGAAGTGAAGGGGAAACCACCACCTTCTCTCTAGAAATGCAAGTCAATAAATATTTTCTTCAAGAAGTGGAAGCATACTTGCTTGCTACAGACGTCCCAGTCTGTTACACTCCAAATTATTATTTTTTTGTCTGACAACTGACAAGATGACAGTTGGCAGCAAATCTAACTCCAGGCTTCAAAACATCCCTTTAGGAAGTTACGAGGGACTACCTCTATGTTTTTACAGTCATTGTTGCAGGATTCCCTCTTCGGATTCAGCAGTGACTGAATTTGCTTACAAATAAAAACATCTCCAAATTTGTGTATTTTTAATTGCAAATCAAGCAAAACCAGTGCTTTTGTTTCAGATATTAGTCCATAATAATCTCACAGAACACACAGTGGGAAGGCAGAAGCTCGTAGCCTGTCTGTCTTGCCAAGTGTAACAATATGTGTGTGACAGAGATAGAGACACACAGTGTCTGTGTCAGATATGAATCTTCCATCTTTGTCCCACAGTGAACCTAAATACACCCATTTTATCTCACCAGAGAGCAGTTCAAACCTATTTCCAGGAGGTGGTAATTTGGGAAGCTTTGGAAACAAAATGATGCTGGAAGAGCCGTCTTTTCACTCTGTCTGTCTGCTCTCTCTCTTTCTGTGGTTTAGACTGGCTGATATGGATATCTGTGCAGTTGAGGTGAGGGGGGAGGGATTGGAGGATGTAGGCTTCTGTGTTTTTCCTCAGATGGAGAAAGAATTAGGGTATGAGGAACACTGAGATTTATCAAACTCGTTAAGCTCCACAGTAGCAGTGTAAGCCATTTTTTCACTATTAATATGTATATAGGTTTTTACCATGACCTTTAGAGTGCGCATGCAGTTTCACATTCTGCGTCCATCATCTGCAACTATCTTTGCATTGACCTTAAACCTTTGTTCTCATGCTTTGAACATGAAAGGTCTGTGCTCTGTGATTATACTTTTTTAATTTGTGTGTGATCCGTGTGTGTGCATACTGTATGTGATAAGAAGACATTGCAGACCTTTCTATCGCTCCCTTTCAATGTCGCTGTCCTATCTCTGTCCATGCGTGTATAGTTCCTTTACATTTATCCGTTCATCTTTCCTGCCTCACATTGTTCAAAAAGTCTTGCATGACAAGGACACATTGAAGGCCTTTGTTTTGAAGAGTGAATGGTTCAGATTTAGGGGTTATACTCAGAGGAAAGAGAAAAGTGCAACCAACTTAATCATGATTAGGGCTTGGCAATAATTCAATATTATTGATTATCGTCTTTCAGCCGAACCATATTGATGATAAAATCATTTTGTTTTATTGTTCTACAAATGTCACTTGTTCATATTAATAATTCTGAGCAAGCTGCAAATAAAGAATAACAAAATGAGTTTTAGTGATCTAGTAAACAAAGTACACAAGAGTTAAATAAAAAGAAACTGATTGCAGGGAAGCTTAAGTCTACTAAATAACACTGAATGTAACAGTGTCAGTTAAACTGCTATAGTACTGTGTCAGTAGTGGTTGTTACTAGCAACACAATGTTTAACTGAAACCAATGGCTGCTGGCAGAATATGCACACATGGACTGTTTTGTCTGATGTAATGATTAACAGTATCATCAAACAGCATACATCAGTTTGGTTTTTGTATATGTATTGCATGTATTTGCTAAATCATGAAACATACTGATATTGGAAAACTTCCTTATTTATATTGTTACCATGATGTCAACCATGTCACCCATTAATCTAGACAGTGTTTTTCTGACTCTAGTTTTTCAAAGGCATCACTCACATCACTTAATTTGACACTGACGTGACTGATGTTTAAAATCCTTCATGTTGCTCTGTATAAAGCAACAGAGTATCCTCATGGGTAACTTCAGGGTGTGTGTGTGTGTGTGTGTGTGTGTGTGTGTGTGTGTGTGTGTGTGTAGCAACCCAGAGATTAGTCACATGACAACTGCTGTGAATAATTAAACAGGACTCCGATCATCAGCGGAAATTATGTCTATCCTCTGTCCTCTGAGAATATACATTTATGTGTTGATTGTGTGTGTGTGTGAACAAGTAAGAGGGATAGGGAACGAAAGTGACCTTGGCAACCCTTTTCTTTTCCTCTGACTTATTTCTCCTTGAAGGAAAGAGTAGGAGGCGGTAAGGAGAGGAGTGGGAGACAGATTTCATTTGATATCTCTCCTGTGCTCAGGGAATACACTCTCCTTCCTCTCTCAGTCCAGCTATCTGTGTGTCTTTCTCTTTGGTTTACAGCAGAATAAAAGCTGCCCTTGGAATTAATGACTTGCGTCTTCGTCTCCATTAACATGGAATTCACACATGATCTGCTCAGGGATCATGGATTGATTTTATGGGACTTACTGCCGGACTGTCTGACCTCTATGAAACCTTAAATTAGAATCAAGCTGACATAAGTGCACTGAATTATGATATATAAAAGTATACAAACACTAATGCCTTGTCTAGCTTGCTAAGAGCTGCTCTCCACTTGTGTAGTCTCCATATTAACACTAAATAAACACAGTAGAAACATGTCAAGAAGACTTCTAATATCTTCCAAACTTCTTGATACAAATACCATATAGTTACATTAGACTGAACTTCTACCAGCTGTCTCATTCACTGGTGTTAAGAAAGCACCGATCAATATTTTCCCCTTCTCTTCTTGTAGCTGTGACCAGGAGATAAATTGGTTGGAGGCTAAGCCAGCCTGAGCACAAATAAATTGGGCCTCTCAGTGGTATAACTGCCCCACATACTCGTAACGCTGCTTTCCTCTGTACTACCAAATGAGTCAGAAATACCCAAACAAAAATCATGAAATTAAGTGGGTGCTGTGAACAGCTTAACTGCCAGCCTGCGGAAGTACAGGAAGAAAGACACTGTGCACGGGGCAGTGAGCTTTATAACAGGACAAAAGAAGAGATGAGGAGTCATGATAAAAATAAAAGATCAGAGAGAGAAGAGAGCAGGCGGCACAGAGGGAGACAGTCAGGCAGAAAGAAGACAATGGTATTAGACTGCAATGTAAGTGAGTTGACAGAGCCCACAAGCTGTGGATCAGAAGAGATATTTCTTGTATTTGCGTTTCTGTTGACGGAAGGCAAAGGGTTTGTCTTTTTAGCTGCTCTCTGGCTGTTTTTGCACTTTCTTCACTCGTGCATTTTTAGTCTGAACTAGCAATTAGCTCAGGCATCACCACCTGTGCCGCTGAGTGTGACCCATTTGAAGGCCCTGCAGACCCACACAGGTGCTTTCGTTTATTCTGGCTGATTAGACCTCTGCTCAGGTTGGGACCGGGAAGAGCAAGGCTGGTATGTAAGGGTCACTAGACTCCATTACTTAATAGAGTCTGTTAATGCAAAAGCAGTTTAAAAGATGATGTCGTAATCGGAGAAAAGAGGTGATTTTTACACGGCACAGATTGGGCTCGCAAGTTTAGTCCTGCAAATCTTTGTCTGTGGTGTCATAACACCTTATTATGCACTGTAGTAAATATAATTCAGAGAGGGAGACACTAAGCGATATAGTACACAAGGCAGGGCACGAACGGAGTATAAAAGCATTATTGAATATAGGTCAAGTATCCAGGTTATGTAATGGAGACAGGTGTAGGAAATAGGATCTAACGGGTTGTTTTTAACAAATCAGAATTCAGCTGATTTAATGTCATGAATATACCCCCCTACAGTGGCAGTGTGCATGATTCACATTGGTTTTTGCTCCATTAATTTCCAATGACGATTGGGCTTAAATGTATTTCCTTCTGTTCACAAAATGGCTCTTCAGTGTCAGCCAGTTTGACAGATATTTTTTTGTTTATATTCTTGTTTCTATAACTAGAGATTGATGGTCGCAGCGGTAGCAGAGGGAAAACTAAAAGTTGAAATGATGAGTTTTTTTTACTGCAGTTCTATCTGCTGTTCAAATTACAGTTGTCAGAGTTTACTTTTTTCTTCATCAAAATGAGATATTAAACAGTTTGCTGTCTTCTGACTGGTTGAAAAATTACCTCAGCATCACTTAAGACCTCCAGTTGGACAGAATAAAAGAGTTACGATGAAAGAATAAGAAACAGTCCATCCCAGTGAAACCTCTAAAGTGAAAATGAAAATGGAGGCACCTTTGCATTAAATCTGCCTGACACAGATGCACACTCACTCACAAACACACAACCTTGGATTAGTGTTTAGGCACGTTTTTTTTAAACCCTTGTTTGATAGTTTCCATCTCTGCTTTTTGATAACCTCATCAATCATCCTGAATTGAATCCTGTCTCAGTTCTTGTAATATGTAAATGTGTCTGGCATTGGCCCAGTGTTTAATAGTTGTTTATCCAGGCTCTCACTAACACCTGCCCCTCAGGCTGTCTTCAGCAATGAGGGAGTGTAGTTACACATCTGCTGTCCATCCATCATCACTTTTTGTCCAAAACCCATGTACCCATATGACTGAAGGTATTGCTACAACAAATGACTGTATGCACCTCCCTTTTTTGCTTTACATTACAGCATATATAAGTGTTTAGTCTCTCCAGCACGCCTAAAAGTTGCCAGTTGAAAGGAATATAAGACACCAGAAAAATACAAGGTGCAGCTACAACCCTCTGACCAACACGTTCTTCATCTCAGTTCAGCAAAATGCAGAAGTGATGGATTATGCCACAGACGTAGCCGAGTGGAAAATCAATTTTCCCCTGAGAAAACGTTTCTCTTACACACATTATCACATTTCATGCTACATGACACAGACTGAGTTGCTTTATTTTCAGATTTTTGATTTTGCTCACGGCAAGGCAGAAAAGGGCTGATTAAAAAGGTGGGAGTTGGTTAACGAGGTGAGGGAAAATACTACTTTAAGACCAAACCCGGGTAGTAGAAAGTTGGGAAAGAGCTTGTTCTGCTCATTAGGAAAGAGGGAGGGAGAAGGGGAGAAAAGTAAAACTTGGGTTTATTGCTAGGGTTTCTATCTCAATGTGTAATTACAAACGGCGTGCTGAGCTGAAATCTCTTTAATTTAAAAAACGATATTCTAACATATGTCTCAGTGGAGATACACAATAAATCTCCTAAATTCACTTAATTTAGAAGAAATTAAGAACCTTGGAAGGTCCCCATTTAGTCGGTATATGAAGATCTTGAAATCAAGGATTTAGCAAAACAAACCGGCGTTGCGTGGGCTCTGCTTATAAACGAAATGTCAGAAACAAATTTAGAAAATGAATCAGTAATAGAAAACAAGAATACAAAGTGGCTGAGTGTCTCTGTGGAATCAAAATGGATATATGCCAAAATCCACAAATAACCTTGTTTTCTAAGGCTGCCAGTCAAATAATGAATATAATCTCTGTTTGAAAGGTTACGAATATGTGTAATTCTTTCTGAAAAAATGTTTTATGCAAAGGATTCATTTGTAAATTGGAAAGATTTCACAACTCAATGTGCTTGTTTACTTTTTAGTGCAATGACCCAATTTCCCCACAGCATAAATTTTCCTATATTATAAATATACATAAAATTATATAAATATGGATTTCTATCATATCACATATCATAATGTAAGAGCAGACATATCAACTGCATATCACTGGCTACAACACATGTTTGGCAATGGTCAGTATGCCTCAAGCCATCCACCTTTATCAAACAGGATATGTATGCAGTTCAGTTTAGTTTATTTATTAGACAATTCACTTCAAAAGTACAATTACATGGTTGAACAACAATGTACATGCACAATAAGAAGTATAACAGGTCATTTGGAACTACACCAATTTACAATTTTGTGAACTTGACAGAGTTTTAACTGTGTCACTCTGGACTCCACAGGGAGCCAGTTTAGCTGCATGAACTGGTTCCTTCCTATGTGCTCTCGTGGGCTGAGACCTAAGACCACTGTGGTCAGTTTATTTTGGGAGACCTGAAGTTTCATCCTGCACAGCTTGGGAAGACTACAGAACCAGGATGTGCTAGTGTAATCGTGCCATTGGCTTAAACTGGATGCCATGAGTTTCCAACTTTACCTGTCCAGGAAAACTGCCTTTATGGCCACTTAGTTCTGGTATTCACTTTTTCAACCACTTTCAGGGCCATACCTGCTCCCCCCTACATTCCCTGTACAGCGCAAGTAACTGACAGATATTTTTACAGAGACATCATTCCCCTTAAAATGTATTTTAAACTCCTTAAATATGCATATCAAGCATGCTTGGCAAAGATAGCCTTGCGTTTTCATGGCCACACAAATGGCGAGCCATTGTCTCAGAACCTTGTTTCTACTGTGAAATATTTTATTTGGCATCAGAAAACTGGGACTGCTGGGAATGTTTTGCACATAAACATGCAGAGCTCTTTACTTTAACATTGTATCTACCTTTCTACCTTCCTCTCTCTCTCTCTCTGTCTTTAAGAAAGGATAAAGCCTTTGGTCTGTTCTCTTGTAGGAATTTCGAGTTACTTATTCCCAGCTCACCCTGTGGTTACTGCAGAGATAGATGGCTTCTATTACACAGTGAGAGACAGAATGAGGTGAGTTGAATGGGGGTTTAGCTACACAGAAGCAGGCTCCCACCCATAAGAATTATGTTGATAGATTTGGGGTCGATGAGATTTTGGGATTCAGCTACAGCTACAGGGGGATAGGAAGGTTGAAATTATGTCCCCAATGTTCAACTAAGCATGTCCCAGATCCTCAACATCTGTGAGTGCATCTGTGTGTGTGGGCATCATTTGTGCATGTACTGTATGCGCTCGGGCTGCAGTAAATGTGGGTTACATGTGGTATTTGTGTGTGTGTCCTTGTTTGTGTTTGTGTATGGTGATGTGCATTTTGGAAGAACGGTATCCACCCACTCACACACAAACGGCAGCTGACAGACAGACAGATGGATGCGCAGCGGTCGCAGCATCTCTCCGGTATCTCTGGGGCAAACAAACTACAGTGCTGTCAATATGAAAATGTAGTAGCTACATTTTGCAGCAGGGCTGAGTGAGCGTTGTACAGGACCCACTGAAAATGCTTACAGCGCAAGATCAAAAGCACTTAAAAAAAACTTTGGTTAATTAAAACGATTGCATGGACGTGATCAGAAAGACAAAAAGTGCAGGGAGACAGCACTCCCCTCACAGAACTTACTGGAAATCATGTTTTGAAAAGCCCCTTGAAATTCTCTATAAAATACAAAAACATACCATGCTGACACCCAAGATAATGATTTATCTCGGCTGGCAGCAAGAGGAGAAAAGAATTAAAAGCCCTTTTGTGAAAATGAGTCCAAGCTGTGAGCTACAGGCATGTCCAATAATCAACTTCCCCTCATCCGCATCTTGTCTGCCTGTCGTTTCTCCTTCCTGTCCCTCTTTAGTATGTGGTTTTATCTCCTCTCCTCACTTTGATTCATTTGACTTCTCTTCTTCGCTTCTTGTGTTTTCCTTTTTCTTACTGACTGACTTACTCCTTTTGTCTTTTCTCAAAATGTCCTAATCGCTTGCCTGCTCATGTTTCCCATTATGCCCCTCTCCCACTATGATTAAAAACATGGTCCCATCGGAAAGTGGCACAGCAAAGTTCATCTGCACATCTTTGCAAAATTGGCAGTGCTAGAGGCTTGGTGACATAGGGATTTCTTGCTGGGCTACTTCGGCTGCATTCATGCAAAATTGAAAGAAGATGGAAAAAACAGGAAAAAAATATACGAAAATATATTATATAATATATAAATAATAAAAAACATAGTTGTACGTTTAACTCCTTTCTCATAACTGTCTGGAACCATTCATATTTTGTGAAGCAGTTAACACAAAAAAAAGGATTAAATAAAAGTGGATGGTGCAGCAAAGTCAATAAGCTATGATAACCTCCTCCATTTGGACTCTGCAGCTCTCCATTCCCTCAAAGATTATTCCATTGTGTTTCCCCTTTTCTCTCTGTATTTCAACTGCTTGATATTTCTGCATTCTCTCTTTGCCTTTTTCAAACTTTCCTACTTGCTCTTACCTCTTCATCATCACCCCCTCACTCTCTTTATCTGCCACTGTCTTCCTTCTGACGCTCAGCCTCACCCATTTCTCTGTTTGCACAAATAGAATAGGACCATACATAAAGAACGGCCAATCGGCATCTTCGTCACCACATGTTGTGGTGAACCCTGGCGGGCCTCATTCCTCACGCCTGTCCAATATCCCGCTGCTGCTCTCTGTGCAGTCATCCTGCCTGCAGCTCTCTGCTGTATTTAGTGTGCTTCCCAATGTGTTGAGACAGATAATGGAAAAAGAAAAGCATTGCAAAAAATACAGGTGGAGAGAGAAGGAGTCTTCAGCCCTGACTCTCTTCTTTATATCCGTAGGCAGCTGTTGCTCTACAATGCCAATAAACAAGCCTCCCCCCTTTGGTCGCACTTCATCTTCCAGATTAGTTTGACACTCCAGCTTTTTAAGATAGGGAACCATGGAGAGTGTCAGGAAAGATAAGAGAGCGGGTGTGACACACGAAAAGGGCTGTGAGCCAAACTTGAACCCTTGATTTCACAAGAACATGGTAGGCGCTCAGCCAGCTCCCTCCTTCTATATCCCCTTCTTCTTGTCTATAGTTTTACCTCTCCTCTCCTCTCCTCTCCACTCCAGTGAGTAGGAGTAAAATGCCTGAGTCCACATTATTTTTGTTTGCATGCAACTGGATCCAGACAAGGGACAGATTCCCAAAAAATACAGTTTATTTACCCAAAGACATAATTTCCATTGTTATCAGCAATTATGCAAATCCCAAAAGCCATTCCCAACATGTGACCCCAGTTTTTTAAAATTCAAAGCATTTTGTTTGAATTATAAAGATTTATGTACATGCTATTTTGCGGTTTCCCTTTTTTAATTCAAAGGAAAACATAAGACTCACACAAAGGACTCCCTTGGGGGCAGATAAAGATGGCTTTGCTTTGTGTGAGCAATACTCACTGGTGTAGAGTAGGAGTATTGCAGGCTGCGAGATGAGTACTGTATAAAACGATGTTTATCTCTATAATCTTTAAGCCTGTTTACTCTATGATAAAGGCTCACATCTGATTTCTGCGAGGCCTTCTCTTGGTAATCATAACATTTTGTCGTCATAAATTTTGTCACATATAAAACATTACTCTCACAGCATGAAGACCAACTGAATAGATTTAACCCCTTTAGCATCAAAACACCTCTGACCCTCAACGCATCACTCCCCCCTCCCATTTTCACTTATGTAAGGAGAGATTCCTGGGAATTGTTCAGACAAGGTCGCGACCCCATGTAGCTTCACCTCAGACTCAACAAATTGCCTGTGCTGAGAGAGCCAAGGCAGCCTCCTGGTTAACACCGCTGTTTCCACTTGTACAGTGTGGCACAGAGTGAGCGCAGATGTGCCTGGAGATAGTTGGACGAATGTAAAGGAAATCAGCGGGAAACATGAGTGTGATTTAATTTGTTGTACTTTACTCTCCAGTTTGGGCTTAATCCAGCAGCTTTGTGTTTGTAGCCCTTTTTCATGATTTTAAAGTGAATTTCTTGGGTGTTCATATATTCATATCCATTATTACTATTTACCATGATAACATTTTACTCATCACTTCTGTTCAGCATTGGGCAATATGGATAAAATCCCCTATATATTACTCTATATGTAATTTTCTATCATATAAAAATCCACTAATTTTATAAGTCACTGTTTACAATGGCTGGATACAGATATGATAGGGACAGCTACCACGGTATAAACAAAATCTCTGATGTTGACAAATTTGTATCGCCTTATCGTATATATCATCAAATCCCTCAACACTGCCACTGTTGTAGAGAATTGGGAGGCAAGTGTGAATTTAAAATTAACAGAAACATCTCAAGCAGCATCTCAAACGCTTCTCTTTGAGTCAGATCAAAAGTGAACACACAAAGTAGTATAAATCCATGTAGCTTTAATAGCGAGCTGCTTAGCATAGTAAAACCATTTTTGGGTAAATTTGCCTGCTGACCTAATTACCTGCACTGGTAGATCTGCTTGCCAGAGCATTTTTCAAATCTTTACAATGTACTGTGGGTAGTAAGCAACATGGTATCAGAACCAGGTTGAAAATATAAGAATTTTCCTTTAAGACACAGCATGGTCAACCTTGAAATCAGTGTGTCTCTTTATATTGTGTCTCAACTGAAGGACCATACCTGTTATTTTGAGTGTTTTAGGCTGACAGGATTACTGACAGCCATTTTCTAAAGCATGTGTTTGTAGATTGATTTCCTACCTTTCCGAGACCTGTTGGTTTCTATGCATCTCATAACAAGATGAAAATCAACATGGAAACACTGGAAACCTACTTTAAATAGTTAATCAATCACAGTCAACATTTAGTCAGGTTTTTTTTTTTGTCTGAGTTATAGTATTATCATGTGGTAATGCAGTCTACAGCAGGACTGCTTTGATCTCCACTACAGGGACACTGTTTCCTGTTGTTGCCTGTATATCATTTCATTTGTTTACATGCATAGCTTACCACTCTCCCATTATAGACTGGGAGGTGAGACACATTGGCTGACTACTCTGGTCATTGTTTAGGCTTCAGTGACTTCAGGGTTGATTCATGGTCAGGAATAAACACAGCAAGATATGCCAACAAAGAAAGAAATACGAGATGCGCTGTGCGTCTACAAAAACAGTAAAACAGAGATCGAATAACAGAGCCATACACACTATCTCTCTACTTTGTTCCACTGCTTTAGTGGTTTCTTAGCTGTAGTGATTATTAGTGGTATTAGAGCCCAGCCTGTAGTCTGTGTAGTCTCTCGCCCCCACGGGTCAGCAGAGTTCAGCCCTACAGGAAGAGGCTGTCTGTGGGAGAGAGCAGACCAAAGCCACAATCAGGTTATTGCTTAGCCATGCTTCACCCACACTTAATGATAAAAAACTCTCTCTCTCTCCCTGATTCTTTTTCTCTAATTCCCTTTCCTCTAATACTTTTTTTCTCAGGCCTATGCATTATTATTTCCGCCTTTTTTTTAAATTCTACAGTTTGGTGTCCTTCCAACCCGGTTCACCACTTTAGAAAGACAGAGATTGAGATCAGATTGAGTGACACTGGGACGATAAATAAAAGCAGATTTAGGAAGGGTGACAGACAATAAGAAACTAATGCTGAAGTTCCACTCCCACCATCAGCCACTGGTAATGTGCTTCCTCCAAAATCAATGAAAGCTGATTATATTGCGCTCGAGCTTCGGATTCATTGTTTCACACCTGATGGAAACGTGCAAACTCAAAAATTGCCCAGATTAAATTCCTGACGACTGATGCACATTTTCATTTCCATCTCGTGCACTGAAGCAACAAGGAATGGAATTGATTTGGTTGTTTTATGGTTTATTGATTCAAACAAAAAAAGTCATAAAATGAATGGAAATCCACATAAGCTATCATGGTCACTTAAAGACAGGCCTTCAGTGTTTTCAAACTGACAAATCTTACCCAAAAAGCTAATTATTTCAAGTGCCTGGCTGTAGTTTGCTACTGTATTTCGGTTTCTTCGGGCTCAGCTCTTGTTTACATTTTGCACACAGTGAAAAAGCACCAAAGCTGTTGTTATTCACACGATTAACTATAGTACAGATGCATTTCCCCTCTGCTCCTCTTTCAAAACAAGCCGCTGTGTGGCAGCTAGAATGACACATTGTCATGTTTAGTAGAATTTGTGGGTTATAGTGACTCTTCTGGGGCTCCGCTGACAGTCTGAAATGACAGGCCAAACCAGGCAAATGTGACATTGTGAAATACAAAGGAAGCATCAGGGCAAGTCAAAATGCACAAGAAGCAAGAGATGCATACAGAGGAGGAATGTAGCTGAAACTAGAATTGTGTCCCTTTGTCTTTATTGTGTCCACTCTTTCTGTTTCCCTGTTGTCCTTTCGAGCTGCTTTTCTTGCAAGCTGACAAGGAGGCCTTTGCTCTCTGCGTTCATTTTGCCTCCCTTTCAGCCTGCACATTTACATAGTGGCTACACCTACATGTACAGTAGAGAAATGATTGAAGTAAGTCAGTCTTTGTATACTCGTACAATGCGTTTTCTCACTACTGTATGTTCAACCGGCAAGAAAAGGCCGTAAGTTATGGATTTAATCAGTAGTTTTCTATCTATAACAGTTTCTTTCTCTTTCACTTTCTCCCTGTCTCTTTGTTTCTTGTGCACACACACTTGCACACACAGCGATCACCACAGTTCAGGTCATTTACACTTTAGCAGCGAGGTGTGTACTGTGGTCAGTTCAGTGGGCGTCTGTTTCAATATATAAACAGTCTTTTCCCTGCCTGAAGGCCTTATCAGCAACTGGCCTTCCTCAGGATGTCTGCCAGCCCTGGCCACATACACACACACACACACACACACACACACACACACACACACACACACATACACACACACACGTTCTCAGTGGAAAATCCTGGTCATTGCTTGAGTTGCATTTTTTTCCATCTTAAAACCATCTTAGTAATGGATATTTTTGTTACACTTGAACTTACAGAATTTGCTCAAGCAGTGCTTCAAGTATTTCTTAAGAGATACAAAAGGTACAACCTGAATGAGTGGATTTAGTGTGGGGCTGATCAAAACACTGTTTCATTTACCATGAGCTATTTTTTATCCCAACCTGTAGATATAAAAACATTCTTCCAGAGGAATTCTCAATAGTTTTCTAATGGATATATTGTTGTTTTCTTAGTGCAGTGTCTTTTTGCTGGAGAAATGCTGATTTACTGCTCAGTCAACAACTAAAATATCAAAAGCTACTTTGTTTCACTCCTGACTGAATTTAGACTACATTTTAACACTCGGAAAGTGTTCAGTGTTAATGCCATGCCATCTAACCTCCCTGTCGTAGGACACTCAAAGTAACCCACACTGACCTGCACACATAATTGAACATTTTGACCCAAGAGAGGATGTTTTATGGGGCTTGCACAGGCTAAAATTTCATCAAAGTAAAAAGTGTGTCTAGAGAGTTATCCTCGTCTCTGTGTCTGTATATGCATCTTCCACGAAGGAACGAGAAAACAGAGCAATGAAAACAAAGAAAAATGTAGCACACATTCTTTTTGTCAGAGGTGATGGCAAATGATATCGGTGTCGGCGGTGCAACGTTAGTCTAGACTATATATGGTCTTGAGCCGAAATACTTTACTTCCAAGAAGCGATAGTTGATACTGTGTGTGTATCCAAGCAATGATGTATGGCTTTAATAATACATACACACATCATACATTTTAAACATTGAAAAAAATGATACCAGTTTAAATTAAAAGCAGTTTGACAGATGTGGTGAGGCAACATATTTTCTAAATATTGTAAATCTTTACAAGAATCTCTGTTCAAAATATTTACAGTATTTTTAATAATAAATGAGGCTCACTGTAAAACTATGAAAAGAATGGCAAGCCTAAACATTGATTTATTGCCTAAAAGGATTTAACTTAAATGTTATGTATCCCCAAGAAAAACATGTTCTCATTTATGAATTATTACATATTACTGGTTCTACATGAAGACAGTTTCCAAAAGAAATGTCTCTGAATTTGAGTAACACTAGTTTTTTTTAATCATACTGTATGTGTTTCTTCAACACAAACTCCCTGATTTTGGTTAGCATTCCGAAAATCTCCTCCCAGTTCACCTTTCATATTTTACAACCTAACTCTGAACTCAAAACACAACCACAGTTGCATTTGGCAAATGGTTGTGCATCTTTATGGACAGACAAAACAGAAGGCATCTTTCCTAAAATTGGAGTGTGAGTCAGTTACATTTTCTACCATTTTTTTTCTTTCTGCTTGTGTATTAAGTTAATTTTGTGAAGAAAACTTTTTTTTCCAGAAAGGTTCAAGCTGTTGGATTTGATGTATTTTGGGAACTGTGAGCTTTGCCAGTAAAAACAATCTTGTTTTTTTCGCACTTGCACCCACTCAGACACAGGCACACACATTCTGCAGACTGCACTTGCATAGATAATTGTGTTTTGCAAGACTTGGCATATATCTCAAGCTGAAACAATAGCACACAAAATGATGTTACAAGACGTAGCAGGCATTTAAAATGATTAGCCAGAGTGTATTCCTTACAGTACAATGAAAAATTAGATTCATTGCTGTTCCCAGAAGTGATATAATTTAAAAACATGCATGCAAAATCAAAATATATGATAATGAAACCTAATTTGAGGTAAGTAGAAGACTTAGTAAGAGCAAAACTTGCTTAAATCAGGCTGATGGTGAGTGATGACTGCAGTTCCTGGCGAGGGCCACAAACCATTAGTTATAATTACATACTGCATATTACAAATGATATCTTTTGCAAAATGTTTTTTTGTAACTCCCAGAGTTATAAAAACACTGCGTATGACTCCAAGCTGTTATGCTGAACTGTATATGTTTAAGAGCTGTGGAGTGCAGCAGTTAAAACATTTTTAGGTTTTCACACTTACACAAAGCCAGACACATTCAAACACATACACTTACTGAATCCTGGGGTGCCAGACTTTGCGAAACGCTGCCTGCTGTTATTTGAACTGTGTTTTTTTGCCCACGCTGGAGCAGAGAGACTGCTGATATACAACAATACACTTTGTCACATTATGTCACATTATGTCCCATGCAGGAATATTGTCTGACAATTTTTGTTACTCTGAGTCACTTCTGAGTCAGGCGAAAACATGCTCACTTCATACAGTGATTGGCAGAGGTGAGGCGAGCAGAGGTGAGAAAGTATGCAGGATTTGAACTTATCACCCAAGCTCACTTTTTTTTCCATTCTTTACACAGTTACTCACATCACTTTTTGGTATGTACAAACAAGAGAAACACTATCAACACACTATTAAATGTGACAATGTGCACTGTTGTTCCCATATTTAAACAATTATAGCATCTTGTCTTTCTCTATGATGGCCAGCTTTTCACCACATGGCGTGGCCTTTCAGAACAGCTATAAACCGTTTTCCCTTCAGGCATATTCAGAAGACACAACATACAAACTAGATTGTTTCAAGTCTCACCCAACCTTTAAGCTCTAAAGGCCCTTGCCTGCCTTTAGACATCCTTACAGGAGCTATTTCCACACAGCTCTCAGGGTCATGTGGGCATGGGAATCCCGCCACCATGATTTAGAGGGTCAGTCTAATACCCTGTATTACTGTGGCCTCCGTCAACCATAAGATGTCATACTCCATCCTACACTCGCTTGTGAACAAGACAGAGAGCTACTTGAACTTGAGGCAGCAACTCACTCCCAAATGTTGTTTGTTTCATTGCACACCAGTTTGACATTGCATTTTCATTTCTTTTAACCCAAGAACAAGCGAGATGGACAGGCAATGTCTAACCTCCACACACAGAAAAAAGACAAGAGAGGAGTGAGACTCTAGAAGTCCTAGGGGTCCGAGGTCGGAGCTGATCCCTCCTGACAGGAGACGGTTCATGTGATCGGCAAGAGGGAAGCTTAACCCTCAAGGCCACATTACACCCTCTTTCAGTCCGCTGCTTTAGATGAAAGGATGTGAGCTGATTTCATGCAGTGTGTTGGACATATAGGCAGAGGGGAGGATAGCCAAAGAAGATGAGAACATTGTCTAAGTTTTTGTTTGACAAAGGTTCTCTGAGCAAGTCAATACTCTTAAGAAACAAAACCATGTTTCGTATTGTCAATTTTAACATGTACATCCTATATAATGGATACCAGGTGCTAGACAGAACATGAGCAGGAAGCCTACTGAAAGGTCTTTCCAACCCAGTGCGGATGGTCCAACGTAATATGTAATTTCTGCCATATTCCTCATATTTAGTGTGTATTGGATTCCACTGTTCTGTGTTTCCACATATAAAGCAAAGTTACCATACTGTACATGTTGTACTGTATGTTTTCTATGTCTGGTTTCTTGTTGTTTGTTCGTCAGCTCGACAGTTTGTCTCTCCCACACACTCACAGACATCCTCACACGTTCTGCTTCCCTTACACTTATTTAGTCATTACAAGCAGCATCATCAAAGTAAACAAAGGGATTTATGACACAATTAAAGCACAATTAGCAGTTAGGCTGTCAGCGTCAGTGTCAACTCTCCCTCTAGTCTTAATCAAAATGAACCCTTTGGCCTCAGAAAACATCCATCCAGACTGGTTTGATTTAAAAGGTCTGGCATTTCTACAGCTGCGCCATATATCCATATGAATATATAATGTGCTCTGTTATGTCTGTGCTCTCACGTGGCATGTCAAGCCAAAGTGTGGAGGCTATTTTTCACAGATGATGTGTGCTTGCTGCCGAGCCACGGTGGATGTTTGCTTTAAAATGTGCTGCACACGCTCCCTAAGAGGGGAATTAGCATCGGTGGTCTGAGGGATCGGTGCAGGAGCAAGATAAGAGAAAGGACCCATTAGCCTGGGCAGTTAGCCTATTTAAAGGTTGTTAATTATTTACCTCATTTACACTACAGAGCCAGCCGGGCTGGGCAGGGTTTACTCATTAGACTCCTTTCTGTTATTGAGTTGGACGGAGCTAACTAGGGGTTTACTCGTTCAATTTCACAGAGATGGTACTTCAGCGAGGCTAGTCTGATGCTTCTAAAAGCATTTTTGATCCAGTGCGGAGCTAGACCTGGTCAAAGCAGGGCCCCATGTGGCCCCGTGGCAGCACAGCGGGGGGGTGACTTTAAGTCCTCCAGTAATAATTAGACTGGTGCATAGTGGGAGTTCACTGTAGGGCAGGCATTGTGCCCACAGGCTATACACACATACACATGCACGTACCTCACCAGTGGATGCATGAATGGACACAAACCCCGTACACAAAATGTTTGCATGCACACAAAAACACACAGCACTACTCTGCCTCATGTCTCCCTTGTGGTCATTTGCACTTTAGGAAATCTTGAGTTTTATACACACTCACATCTACACACACTTGCTGCACCATCAACACACACTCAGAGGCAGTGGTGGTTGGAGACTGCTTGTGTGAGTCTTTATGTTCTGGGTGTTTTTCTGAGCCAGTTGGTTGCAGTGGGCAGTGGGCTGGACAGCTTCTTGTCTTCTCTTTACTTCTCTTCTCGTCCCTCCACCCCTTAGCGCCATCTCTGCCAACACCTCCACCCCTCTCCCACCCTTTCTCCCTCCTTTTTTCTGTTTTTTTCTCTTTCTTTCTTTCTTTCTTTCTCTGCTGAGGTTAAAAGAGACACAGGGTCAGTAGCACTCACAAACACAGAAACAGGAAGGACACGAGGTGAGAGGGCTGCATGCCAGGTGAGAGGAAACCGCCCCATGAGAATTTACTCCTTTTTTCTGACTCATCCTCCTATTTTTGTCTTGTTTGCTCGTGTCCTCTCATTATTTTATTTTCTGAAACTCTTTTCTCTCTCATGGACAATTTGCTCTCTCGATTTCCCAGTTTTCATATGCCATAATTCCATTTTTTTTTACCTCACATTGCTCATCTTCTGTTCTTTGATCTACTACACCTCACCTCTCTTTTCTCACTCTCTCTTTCCCAGTCTATTTTTTGCAGGGTAGAGCATAGGTCACATGTTGTTGCCCGGGATGTGTGAGAAAGAGTGTGAAGGAGAGAAAGAAAGCGTGTGTTTGTGTTTGTATAAATGGTTTGTACATGTGTGAGAGAGAGACAGTGTGGTGTTTTTCTGTTTGCAGAAGGTTAGCGCTCCTCACACAGCTTTGGCAGCTGTCACAATGCAGGAGGAATAAGTGGGCCGGCCGACTATCAGGCAGCACACATGCACACTCACACACACATGCAACACAGTGAAATGAGTATTGAGCTACTCAGCTTGGCAATCAGCCAACTCTCCTAGGCGGTTTTTGAATGAGTGTGTCATTTGTACAATTCGTGTTCTCCTACATGTGTGTGTATGCAGGCGGAAGCCGAGCTGGAAAGCTGTCATCATGCTAAGATCAATAGAGTGTGAATTTCTAAGTGTTGATTTCTTCCCAGAGTCGACCTGCCTGATCTGCAGACTGTGCTGCACAGCCATCGCCTGCCTTGCTTCACACTGGTGTCAGGCAGGCTGTTTTTGTCACCAGGAGGTGTGTGACTGTGTGGGGGAATACATTGTTTGTCTTCATGCATTTGTGTGTGTGCTTGCATGCACAAATATCTTGTTTCATGTTTGCCTGACCGTGTTAGAATTTCCTGGTTGCATGCGAGTGTGTTTCTTCTATTTTGGCTGTGTAAGTATAAAGTGGTAATTAATGAGCAAGGGGACCCAGATTTATGTATAACCCGTGTTTCTGTGAGAGTGTGGTTACACATCAGCTCAAACTTGCTTATATGGTACATTTGAATATTTTATACATGTCTGGGGTTTGTGAGTTGTTTTTACCTGTCATATTGAGCGGAAGGGCATGTAATGTGACATGCAGCGCTGTAAGGGATCTACTCCTCTATGGCAACGCACAGCACACCTTCTCTCTCCTCTGCCCTTTGTTGTATCTCTCTTTCTTTTCACTTTTTACCTGATTCCTGCCATCCCTGACTGCATATTCCCCGCTGCCCCTGTTCTTGTCTTTTTTTAACTTTTTTCACTACTTTCCATAAACTTAACTCAACTCTACTCAACTTTAATTCAAACATGCAGCCCAAAGTGC
This sequence comes from Lateolabrax maculatus, assembly GCA_031216445.1. Lineage (NCBI taxonomy): Eukaryota > Metazoa > Chordata > Actinopteri > Acropomatiformes > Lateolabracidae > Lateolabrax > Lateolabrax maculatus. The sequence continues at coordinate 6,588,025 of CM062196.1, read as the reverse complement.
TTCACACAGCAATAAATAAATCAATTTCATTAATGTTATTTTCATATACTCAGCTTCCTGTTCTTGTTGGCATGTTTTCTTTTTGTTTCATATTTTTTTGTTTCCGTACATTGTGCTTTGGCAATATTATGCTTCAATATGGTCATGCCAATAAAGTCTTTTGAATTTGAATTGAAAAAATAATCATACACAACAATAAATAAAATTTTGCAAGGCTAGAAATTACAACAGTAATACAGTAAATAATTAAAATCAATACATAAAAGTCAGTGACATAAAATAAAAAAATACCAGGGATAAAAGTAAAACCCAATGATTACAACCTAACCTTAGTTTGCCTAAAAACTAAGGCTATAACAGTGCTTCAAATTAAAAGTGAGATTAAAAAGATAGGTCTTTAATTTCCATTTAAAAATACTGAGAGAGCTTGCCAGTCAAATGTCCAGAGGCAGTGATTCTCTCACCACATTCTCTTCTTTTCTCTCTATCTCCCTGCCATCCCCTGTGCTGCCACCCATCTCCAACTGTCCCTGCTCATTTTTTCTCATCGTTTTCAACCCCTAACAACATCTGCTAATGTTGACATGGGATATCCAGAAAGCCCACATGCTTATTAGCGGTACCAGTTACTTCACCACCCTCATTAACTTCCATGAGCGGAAGTAGGCACAATGCTACGGAGCTCCAGCTACAAGGGGTTGGCTTTGTGCTCCAAATGAATAATAGATGGTGTGTCACTTCCTTTATCGCTAATGAAAGCAGGCAGCTGCTTCTCACACTGGAATACCACTAAGGCGCGAGGAGAGCCGACTGAAGAAGGGAGATGCTTTCATTCTGCGTATGAAGGGATAAACAGATCGAGCGATAGACTGATAAAAAAAACAGTTGCAGGGAGGACACGGCGCAAGGGTTATCTGTCCTTTGACAGATGAGGCAGAAGCAGGAAAAAGTTTTTAAAAAAAAAACGTTTCCTTTTTTGACTTCCATGCACACCGTTTTCCACCGCCAAGCAGGTTGAAAACACCAAAATGAACAAATGGAAAAATATTTCACACAGTGTAGACAGAGGAAGTACTACTGCACGCTGTAGCACTGATGTAAATAAAGTCTTTCTTTCACCTCCACTCCTGTGGTCACTCATTTTGTATTTAAAAATAGCTGATCACATAGTAGAGGTGTGATATGACTGAGTATAAAACGCTTATTTGACTGAGGGTCTCAATGCAGCAGTCCAGAAATTACCACCTTGCTAAGCAGGTACTACTTATGAACCACAGGTGAATCAGTGTTTTGTACTCATGCAAACGCCCAACAAGAGAAGGATATTTTGTGTCAATGGGAACACCTGCAGTGTGTGTTCAGCTACAACGTATTGAAATACAGAATAGCGGAGTATTTGCCAATGTCATTAAAACAGTCTATTCACCTAATCCGAGCACAGTCATTTAACCAAAAAGATGAGGAAATTTAATTGTCTTCTAAATGTTGTATGGTAGAATAGAAACATTTAGCATTTATTTCGGTATTTCTTTCTATTTAAGATCCCTGTTGAGCCGTTCTCTGATTTGACCACCTTTGGACGGTCAATCTATACTTTGAGAGCAGCAGTGTGATTTGAATCTGATCAATGTTCAGTGACCGACGTAGCTTTGCTTTAAGGTTGAGCATCGTTGATCCATGGCTCAAGCTGAATCTGCTGGTGACGAGCGAAGGCCTTTTCTGAATATAACCCGACATATTTAAACCATTGCTAGTGGTCCAAATAAAGGGCAGAAGACAGACACGGTTCTGTTTATACTTCATTGGGTGTTTGTATATAGACGTGTCGACACATACTGTCCGCATACTCATAAACGTTGAGCTGCATGTGAGTGGTCTGACAAAATGTACAGATCAGGTATATTCAGATGACGTCCTGCAGGTTTTATTTTCTTTCAGCGTACCCATCTCATGCTGCAAAGCACCCTAACATTTGGCAGCAGCATAAGCAGATCTTTCCAAGTTGAACATACATACATTAGAGGTCACCCTCCACATGCATCCTGTACATTGTTAGTCATCTTTCTGACTGTAAGTGGGATCCTTGGGCCCTGTAGGGTTTTATGTTCTTTCAACTTATTTCCTCATGCAGAGAGAAGGGAACAATAGAAAGATAGACTTAAAAGCCATCAGTTTCGTGCCTTTTGGTTTCTTTTGTTTAGTTTGTGTTTTTTTGATAAGCAGGGGTTTCTATTGTTTGCCTTGATCTTAGGGAGAAAATAATTTCCATTTCAGAAACAGAACATACTTTGTAATGTAAGCTAAACTAAAGCAATGATAACAGATTTTTTCCAGACATAAACGTTTTGTTCTCGGTCTCTTTTGGGCTCTACAAATCTTTGCCCATATTTCTTCCCTATTGTACCTCGAAGACAACATCTGTTTGTTATAGTTTCATTCAAATTCATTACAATTGCACTACCACAAAGCTTTCTCTATTAAGATTCTCTATTAAATCATCCAGTGCAACTCAGAAAAAAAGCAGTTTGAACTGACCTACTGTATAATAAAACAGTACCCTGCTCACCCTGTGGGATAATTTTGCCACTGTTTAATGAAGCCCATAGACAGAAGTTCCCTTTATAATTTTCTCTCTGGGGTTTAGAGCCAGATGTTATGTAGCACAAAGGGAACAATCTGGTCACTTCTGAATAAATACACTGTCATATTGGATCGCAAAAGATTATACTGGATTAGGACTGAAAAGAAGACCCGATAGAAGTGGAGTCAAGAAGATTAAAGACAAATTGGCCAAGAAGATGTTTCTTAGTATATTATTGTATTGTACTATACATAGACAGAGACAATCTTAGACTGGAGTGGGATGGAACAGACTGTGTTCAAATTGCTCTTGTAGAGCAGAGAGATTGATCTGTTCCTGCAGAACACACACAGACTAAGCACTTAGAAATGCCTCCTAGTTTTGTCTTTATGATCTGGATGCTAACAGCATCCTTCCTTCAATCTGGTTCAGCAATCAGAAACTTTCCAGTTCCCAGTTGTCTTGTCTGTGAATTTCCCCAATTTTCTCAGTTTGCTGCTCTGGAGTATCTCCGAAGTCATTATACAAAATTGTCATCGACACCTGCAACTCACTTGATTGAACTAATTGCACCATCAGCTGCGTCCCTCCCTCACACTTGTGTTGCAGGGGATCGTATCGAGTGCAAAATGGATGTAATCTCCTAAAAATAGTAACATGAGCGATGACAACTTTCATAATGTGATATGCTGAACCTATTTAAAGCACACATGTAATCCATGACACCAAAATTGCACATGCTGATTGTTTTGATTTATTGATACACCCCCTTTTCCCCAATTGAATGCAGTCACATTCATGGGAAGTGACCCAAATAACAAAAAGGCAAAAAAAACTAAACAAAAAAACATTATCGAAGTACCAAAAAGCATCCACTTCACTGTAGCAGTGTAAAGGCAGAGGTCTGGCTCTTCACAGACAGAACAATCACAGTTGTGGTCCTGATTGGCTTTCAACAATAAATCTTCTAATTCCAATGAGGTAAACCTGCTTAGTGAAAGCTTTTAAATCCTGCAAACTTGCCTGATTGGATTTATTTCTCTGGTGAGGTGAGCAGAATGGAAGCAGGTGTATTGCTGATGCAATGGCTGAAGTTAGAACTGCTGGACTTTTTTTTAAATCAAAGTAGTATTAACTTTAAATTTGAAAATGTCTTCAAATGGCTTTAAATGTTAATATGGTACCTCCAAACACCCACATTTGGTTGCAAAGTAATCTTTGACTGTGGTGCCCCATGAGAGACCACCTTTTGCTGCTTTGTTGAAATTGTACTCCTGTGAGATTGTGCTGCAGTAGGCATTTATGCGAAGCCTTCAGTACTTTCCATGTGTATGTCTTTATCTGTGTCCCTGTGTGTCTGCACATGTGCTCTTGCTTGAATGTGTTTGTGTCTATCTCAGGCTGAGAGTTGACGTATTAAGTTGGACAGACCTGCCTTCGTTCTCAGAGTAGTACAAGGGTAAACAGAGATAGCTGGTCCCATGTCAGGGCTGTGATAAGGACTTGGGACCTGTGTTATTGTTGCTGTTTTTTGTCCTCTGCTGCTGCTTGCAGCTCCCCACTGCTGCTTTCACACAGCCGATGAACACTCATGTTTAGAGCTGCAGCCGGTGCGCAGCACTTCACTGTGCGTGTTTGAGAGATCGTAATGCATTCATGCAGAAGTTTTTTATTGTCTTTAATGAGATAGAGTACAAGACAGAAAGTGACAGAAGGAGAGCGGGAAGAGAGGGAAACATAACGGTAAAGCCTCTCTGCATGTCTGAGATATGAGTGTGTACAGCTGCCACTCCCGTCTCTGCTTCTTTTTTACTTTCTCACCCACTTTCTCTCTCCCAACCGCCCACCTCTTGTCCCCTGCTTGCGCTCTCCAATCTTATTTCCTGTTGGCCTGTCTTCTATCCAAGCCTGCTCTGTGTCAGTGTATCAGACTAATTCAATCTCCAGTACATAGGCACCCCAATGTAATGACCCATGACATTCAATTAATGCTTTTCCTCCTTCTTGGTAGGTTGGGTCAGCAGTCATTTTGTGTGTGTGTGTATGTGTGTTTGTCTGGTGTATGTGAATCTCTGAGTGGGTGTATGTATAATTTGAAAAGCTTGGCAGTCAGTGTAATCTTAATTTATATCATCACATGCTCTGTTGGCTGAAACTGTTTAAAATGTTTTTGACATTTTAGAATACAACGTTGAGTGTTTAGTTGATTCCCTGGGTCTCTGTTCCAAAGTAGTCAAAGTACCTCAAAAAACAACTATATTACTTTGGTTGAGGTTTCCATGCTGATGACATATGAAAACCCCTGGCTGTCAGTATGAGCTTATTTACGGTACTCTCATTATTCCTGTCTTCCGGGCTTCAAATTACCCATGTCGTCGCCTCTCGACCAGCTGTCACGCTTATTGGATTGGTGTTGAGAGATTGCTCCATGTCCTTTAAGGGGTGATATGCATGTGTGTTTTTCCTGTTCAAACACAGTGACTCAGCCAGACACACATTTAAACCTACATACTGTAAGCAACGTAAACACACACTGACAAATTGAGGGACTAAATTGGTGCTGACACGCACAAGCACAGTTTTGGACACACATATCCGTGGTTTCTTTTTAGCCTTGTGTAGCCTGTAGCAAATACTATCAATTTGGATAAGCATAGCTTTTATGAGCTTTCAGCTCAGTCATTATAACTGTAATCCAGTGTGAATCGTGCATCATCAGTGTCATCAGGGGTTTTCAATATTTAATCACTAATCTAACCTGGGTAATCTATTAGTTACCATGCTGTAATAACACTGTCTGCATATTCAAACTTATTCCCAGTTCATGGCCTGATATAATAGTTCATCATTTATGGTAATCATCCATATTACCTGCTGAAACTCACCAAATACTACATGATTCTTCTGTTGCTCTGAAGCCTTCATTAGCCACACAAGGATTAAGAGTGACTTTAATTAAAATAGGAAAGTTAAAAAAAATCCTCACAACTGCACTGTAGGGAAGGTCAGGTAGATTCCCAGCAGTTCTGTCAAGTCACTGATTGTTAGTGTGGCAGTTTTTTTCACAGCATCATCTTTTCTGTCACTTCCGTCCTCCTTATTCCTTTCTGTCATACTTGTCTGCCTAACTCAAGATTTCATTCTTAATGTTTCCCCTAATATTCTCCAACCTATCTCTATTCTTTCTTCTCGCCTCTTTTTTACCTCCCCCTCTCTCTGCCCCCCCTTCATTCTCTCCCAGCCTACCTCTGCCTCTCCGTTTCGGTAACGATCTAATTAAGGAGGGTTTTGTCGCCTGCCCACTGTGTATAATTGCCAGTGGGGTCTGCCTGTACTTTGCTCAGCAATTACGAGCGGCATTCTTCTGCTCCCAAATCGGCTAATTAAGCCTTAAGGACAGCGAGCCGATCGTAGTCGCACTAAGCATCAGGAGGAGTCAGGAATGCCTGTGCTCTCCTCACTCCTGGGACACGCAGAAGTAGTGGATTGAAGAATGGTTGCCATGGTAGCAATCACATGGTGTCAGATCCTGTGCAGAGACTGTCAGTCAGTTGATCTGTGTGTGTGTGTGTGTGTGTGTGTGTGTGTGTGTGTGTGTGTGTGTGTGTGTGTGTGTGTATGTGTGTATATATCTCCGTTCATCTGTAACAGAGACAACAATTCTGCTCCAGGTCACCAATTCTTTTCATTATTAAGGCTCAATCTATGAAGACGGTACAGGGGCCAAATAGAGCTTGTCACAGTTTCTGTTTAGGTCCCTGGGTGGACTGGCTGTCATTTTGATTGATTACATTGCCAGCTCATGTAATGCTTGCCTTGCAATATGTCCCTACTCAGCACTGCACAACACACAATTTACCCTGTGGCCAGAACTATGCACCTACTCCAAACTACTGTATATCAGATCATTACTGTGTTGTACAAGCACACAGACATTATCTAAATATGCTGCAATGGATGATTCAATGCAAATTTACTAGTATAATCAATTACAGTAGTTGCTCTGTCACATGCAATAGAGTGTCGGGGACTTTTAGAAATACCAGTTGGTACATGGCTGGGGCAGCATGGCTCAGGAGGTAGAGCGGTCATCTAGTAAACGCTGGTTCAATCCCCGGCTCCTCCAGACAGAGTGTTGAAGTGTCCTTGAGCAAGACACTGAACCCTAACTGCTCCTGATGAGCGGGTTGGCACCTTGCATGGTAGCCATCAGTGTATGAATGTGTGTGTGAATGGATGAATGTTGAGTGGTCGGTAGATTAGAAAAGGGCTATAGAAATGCAGTCCATTTACCATTTACAACGTCAGTTAAAAATGTCATTGGAAACTACAAAATTGTCCAAACTGCTACAGAAAAAATGGCAATTGGTTTGTCGAGAGTCTTTTACACATTTCTTTTCAGAATCACACACTTCTTGTAGACCGGCACAATGTGGAGATGCCTGTTCCCATTCTTTCAAGACATCAAAGCAGCCATTTCAAATGGGAAAACTCCCTCTTTAGAGACAGCGTTTCCATACTCCCACAAGACCTTTATCTTCCCTGAGTGTAAAAATTGTATGAAAATAGGAAATTAAATGACATATGACAGAGGAAATACCATTAAAGCAAAATGGCCTGCACTGTTGCATTATTAGAACTATTTGCATTGAAATATATCATCAGTTTTAACATCTGCAGTAACTTTTAACCCGAAGGCGTAATAAAATACGATTCATGAAAGCCTGGTGTGAAAATACATACTGTGTTTATTGTGGTAGATCCTAAAAATAATGAAAATGCTAATTTACACCTCTGAAAGTGCCACACGTGTGGAGGTTTGGACTCCAGCACTTATTAAACCAGAGCTTCAGGCACTTCCGCGCTATGTCTCCTACGTAGCAGATATGTTCTCCAGTGACACAAATTTGCATGGAAATTGCATGAATAATGTGTGCTTATTTGCTAAATAGCCCTAAAGTTGCTATTTGGCTGTAAGGGCTTAAGTGTTCATTTAATATGAATTTGAACTGTGCAGCTCACTCAAATCTGGGCGAATTGCCTGGGTTTTATTAGCAGTATTGGATATTTTATTAGGAAGCTTTACATGAACCCTTAAAACTTTTGACTCCCCACACTGTATTGTTTTCCATCTCACTTACTTCTACTCTTCACTAAGCTCATTGTAAAAAAAAACGGGCAAGTGGCTCTGGTTTTTTGGCCTCTCCAACTGGAACAAATGATACGGAGTGGCACCAGATGGAACATGTTCCCTTCTGTGGGCCTATCCAGGGTTGTGTTGACTTTAAATGGCTTCTAAAGCTCTGGCTCAACAATGCAAATTAAATTAAGTTAATGGACGCAATGACACACTGAGGGGAAAGGCACTTAATAATGTTGTCTTCAGACATGTAGCTAAGACTGCACAATAATTAACTGCGTATTTCCCTTTTTATTACATTTAAAGTCTTTTAAAGCTGAATATGAGCCTAATAATCAAATTTTAGCACTGCTGCCCTGCTATGAACTGAACAATTCTAGGACAACCATTTGTCATAAACAAAGTGCTTTTGTTGTGCCATTAAAATATTACTGCATGTGTATCAGGCGTCACGTTGGGTTTACATAAATACTCTTTCAAAATGCTTGGATCTGACATAAGTCAGCATATTTTCTACCAGTTTTCCCAACAACCCAGCCAAAGCTTTGGTCTTACATAACTTATTAAATATCTTATCTCAGAGGGGCAAATATTTGTCTCCCGTTGAATGAGTCTGTGAACATTTTGGCTTATTTCAGTTGCTGTACTGAATCAGTGAAAATGTAAAGTGAATCTTGGAGAAGAAATAACTTCAACAAAGGAAATGTTTTATGTTTAAGCTGCACATTTTCTTATCCACAAGGACCAGACGCTGTTTTCCTTCTTTCATTTGATTTCACCGATCTGCCATTCTCCTGTAAAAAATTTGACACGGGAGAATGTAGAATTCAGTTCTGTTCAGACGAAGATGGATAATATTTCAGTTTCTCACACAGCTTTCTCATTTCTGTTTTATCCAGGCTGCCAGCTCCAACTGTAGCAAACACAAGTCGATGACTGAGAACTCCGCCTCCCATGATGGACAAGAAAAGTGGTGAGTGTTACTAAGCCAGCATTTAAATAAACAATGCTCTTACTTCTAACTTGTTGTGCCACAAATCAGATTTTTTTGAATTTTCAGCCACTGTAAGAACAGTAACTAGTCATGTACTGTAGAATAAGATATTTGTTCATTACACAGTGCAGTATCTGGTATAAAAGGTTGAACATTTAACTTCCTGTTCCTGTATGTGGCCAAAAGCAGTGAATGATAATGATTAATTCTTTCAGGTGATAACAGCCCCCAGTCTCATAAATTGACACAGCATGAGCTGCATTTTGCATGCTGATTAGTTTGTTTTCGCGCAATCACTGCATGATAATTACTTCCCAGTAAGTGATATGGTTTTACATAATGAAGCACCATGTGTGCAGCACAGTGCAGAAACAGTCTGTACAAGTTGGTGAAAAGGAACAGTAATGCTGATGATAATCTGTTATTTGGTTCATTTGTTCATTTTGTCAGGCAATTGCACAGGTAAATGCATTTTAATTGTATGATTTAAGCCATTATTATTCTCATTGTTACTGTTGGTAGTAGCAGGAGGAGAAGCAGTGATTGATTAAATTTTCATCCTAATTCCTTACAGCCAACGGCTTTCAGGCCAAGGTCAGTGAGGGCAGTGTTCAGAGGAAGCAGCTGCCCTACTCAGTGGAAACTCCCTATGGCTTCCACCTGGACCTGGACTTCCTCAAGTATGTTGATGATATTGAAAAAGGCAATACCATCAAAAGGGTCCACATTCAGCGCAGGGTCAAGGGCCCACCCAAATTCAGCACTCTGCCCAGAAATTTCAGCCTTCCTGGGCATGGAGCCAGGCCGACCCCTAAGGAAAAGGACAGCACATGGTCTGGGACATCCACCCTGGGGCCCAAGCCTAAATCACGGGTGACAGAGGTCCAACAGATCTTTGACTTCAGGGCAAGCGAAGGGGGAACTTCCAGCCAGAGCAGCAGGGGGTCAACGAGTCAGGGAACTGGCTATGTTTCAGCTAAGCTCAGAGATGAAGTAGGAGCTGGGGCTCGGGATGTTGAAGAGAAAACTGTGGGGATTCAAAGTCGGCCAAACCTCCTGCGAGCATCAAGCATGCCAATCACCCTACAGCAGCGGAAAGGTTCTGATTCAAGCAGTCCAGATCGTATTGTGATAACGCCGGAGAGTGGCTCAACAGAGAACATGTTCCGTGCTTCACCAGACATAACAGAGAGACGGTGCGTTCCCCAGGATCGGACAGGACTTCACCAGCAGATTACAGTGGCACTGAAGCGGGTCAGAGAGCTGGAAGAGCAGGTCAAAACCATCCCAGAACTAAAGGCTCAGATCTGCTCACTGAGGGAGGAGAGGGAGAAGCTACTGCTTCAGCTTCAAGCCCAGGCCCAAGCCCAAGCCCAGGTTTCCACATCATCTTCATCCACAATCGCACGAAGTTCTGATTCTGGGACACACACTCAGCCACAAGGACATAGACCTTCAGAAGGACTTAACTTAGCTCTTGTGATTCAACCCACTGGAGGTTTAGAAGCTTCAGAGCGTGTGCCAGCAAAGCTGGTAACTGGGAAAGAGAAACAAGGTGGGACAGAGAAAAGTAAAGTGTTACAAAAAGAGAAGGAATCTGTCAAGAGCCCCTCAGCACATGGAGCAATGGGTGGGTTGTCAGAGCAAGAATCGGAGAGACAAACACAGCCGTCAAAAAAATCAGACAAACAAAAAGAGACATCCAGTCCACTGGAGCACGCAGTGCAAAAGCTATCACGGGACATTGCAGGACAGGAATTAACATCACTTAGGGTGGCTATAAAAGATGCTGAGACTAGCAGTATTCAAGATGGTAATGCAGCAAAAGGAGGAACACTTGAGCACCCAGACAGTATGCAGACGCTGCAGGAGAAGCTAATGACCCTGGAGGGTAAACTTACTCAGGCTAGCCAAGAGCTGGAGAGAACTAATACTCTTTTGAAAGAACAATTTGAGGAGAACAAGGTAAAAGAGGAAAGAATACTACAGCTGAGTGAGGGAATGAGAGTGGAGGTGTGTACCACAGAAGGACACAGCAGGCCAAGAAGGGAGAGTATTGACACCGGGACAGAGACAGAGAGAGTAGATTTTGCCAACCAAGAGACAGAGACAGAATCTCTTGGTACAGTAGACCAGGGAACAGATACAGAGAGAATCTGTGTTGAAGTGTGTGTACCAGAAGCAAGGACTCGAATTATAGATCAAGGAACAGAGACTGATAGGGTTGACCCACGTGTACAGGCGACAGAGATGGAGGCAGAACTAGCTGCTGTAAGCCCACAAAGACCCAGAGCCAACAGCATGGAGCGGGGCACAGTAACTGAGAGGGTCACCACCCAGGATCAGATGACCGAGACGCCCGTAGCGGAAAGGGTAAACCAAGTCACAGAAACAGAGGGAGAGACAGTAACAGACCATCCACAGAGACCAAGGGCCAGCAGTGTGGACCGGGGGACAGAGACGGAGAGAGTGGACACTGTGGACAGGGTGACGTCGACAGAGGAGGCACAGAGGACAGACCAGCAGACTGAGACGGAGCTAGACAGACGGCAGCATAACAATCCAGGCAGAGATGCAGAAGCAGAGAGTCAAGTGAGAGAAAATGCAGACAGCAAAAGAGTAGAAGATGTAGGTACTGTGGTCAGTGAAAGAGTGGAAGATAAGGAAGCAAATGAAAGAATTCAAAGAGATAGTAGAGACCGTGAAAGCGTGGTTGTTAAAGTTGTCACGGAGACTTCAATTGCAGTTATAGAAAGCAGAATTGAACAAACTGTAGTGTCAGATGTTGTAAGCCAGGATGAAAGCAGTACCATTCCCCTTGTTGCCGCAGGAGAAAAAACAGAATCTAAGATTGAACCGGTTACAGCACAGACTGACTCAGAAACAAAAGAGATAATACCCCCAACGTTTGAAGTAACACAGCAGATTGTGCTGGACATTGTAGAGCAGAAACAAACGGAAGAAGAAGGTGAGATTGTGTGTGCAAAAATCAGAGACACCGTGGTCACTGACACAGTTGTAGTAGCAGCAGAGAATGCAGCTGTGAAGACGGAAGCTCCTGTACGGCCCCAGAGAGGTCGAAAGCCCTCAGCAGAGCAGGCACAGCCGTCACCTCCTCAACTTCAGGCTGCACCTGTGCCTCCTCATAGGGGATCCAGTGAAACTCAAGCACAGCAGTCCCAGCCACTGACAGAAACCCAGCCCCAGGTGCAGGCACAGGGTCCACCTCAGCTCGAGGCCCAAACCCCAACACAGCTCTCTGAACCACAGGTAAAACCTGAAGCCTCGTCTCCGTCACAGGTTGAGGACCACACCCTAGCAAAGAGGCCTCCTGGGGAGTCTAGTGAGAAACAATATCAATCACGACCTCAGACTGAGACTCAGGGCCCGTCACCAGGCTCCAGTGAAGTCCGAACCCGGCCCAAATCAATTCAAGCTCAGTCTCAGTCTCAAATCACTGCGACTCGCCGGCACTCCAAAGAACTTAAAGCATCACAGAAGGGCATCAGTGTATCACAACCTCCTAGTCGTGCATCAGGTGAAGCCCAGACCCGCACAACTCGCCAGGGGTCATGCGACACCCAACCTCCGACTCAGGGTTCTCGTAGAAGTTCCAGTGAGACTCAACACCCTCACAAAGATGCCAGCGAGACGCAGTCGCTGCGCAGAGGCTCCAGTGAAACGGCCCAACGTCGTGGTTCAAGTGAAGCCCAAGCCGCACGTCGGGACAGTGGCGAAGCCCAGGCCCCTCGCAGAGGCTCCAGCGAGTCGCCAACATCGCCTGCGGCTTTGGGCCAAGTCGTAACCCGGTTAACAGGGCTTCTGGGGGAGCAGTGGGCACAGCTGGGGAGCAGCGCTGGAACTCAACAGACGGTCAGCCAGCAGGAGAGCCCCAGCACACAGAAACAGACGGCAGGGAAAAGAGCAGAGGCAGGGAAAGGAGCATCAGCCAAGCCGGCGGGGAAAACAGTCCCTGCAGCAACAACAGGGAAGCCAGCAGGGAAGCCTGGTCCTTCCAAAATGAGCTCTATTCAAAGTCAACTGGTCAGCTCGCTCAGTGTCCTCTCTGCCTTCTACTCACCAGGCCAGAAAGCTGCTGCTGCCAGCAAACAGCAAGAACAAGGTAAGCCTGTGGTTCAGTTAGGACCCCATGGTTTATACTGTATACACATTTGTCTGTCATATACATGCTTATGTATTTGTAATAGACTCGGTGAACTGAATCCATTCCGCTCTGATACTCACTGAAATTATTCTAACACAACCACTCTTCTCTATGCCACTTAATTACAACATGTCCCTTCTGATCTCTGCCAAGAATCTCATAATGAATGTGTACATGTACAACTCAGTAGCCTTGAATATTAATTTCCCTTCCCTCACTTCTCTCCCTTGAACAAGAAAGCCTACAGGAGCAGCCGAACATTGCCACAATGGTTTGGCTACAGAGTTCTGTGGTGTCCCTTGTATAGAGCTTTTCAGTAGTTCAGGTAGAACACTTCTCACCTCTCAGGTGACGTAAGACACACACTATTACTATCAAACTGACAACAAGGTGTTGTATATCATCAACAGGACTATTGTGTACCTGACTCATTAGATATGGAGTACAGGGTTTGGGGTAGGAATGAAGGGTAATACTTGACTTTTTAGGATACCTCCTTTGACCTAATCTGTGTTTCTCTCTGGAGAGCACATGCTTCAATGCTAAATAGAGCCTCTTAGGCAATCATTTGTATCACTTAACAGTAAAAGTGTTTCCTGATTAATTGCTTGTTGAGACATAATGCAGCAGAAAACAAAACACACTGACCACTATGACAAAGATGTGAAATAGATGTCCCTCTTGTCTGAAATATGTTAGTTATTAGTGATATAGACTTCATAATTTAGTGTCATATCTACCCGTTTATACTCTCCCAAGTATTTTCAGTGGTCAGATTGAAAGGGAAATGCCTACTTTGGTTTCTAGTTCATCCTGTAGTTATCTTATCTCTGTTCTATATATTTTTTTATTTTTTTATTGTTCTTCTGAAGCTTCTAGCATTGCAGAGATAAAGGCGTAACTCAGCATGACACATCTCTACTTGATATTTTTTCATAATCAGATCAGTTTGCACAACCTGTTTCTCTGTACTTTATCATTTTCAGTACAGGCATAAGATGTATAAGTACAAGCCTTCTTTTATATTTATCCATGCATGTCTATATGCAATACGTTGATACATGCCGTGTTTCAAAGATTCAGTTACTATTGGCTGTTATGTACAAGGGTGGACAAACACATGTTAGCACTGGTGAAATTAAATGAGTTTACTTAATGAGTCTCCAAGAGTCTACTGTATCAAGTACGTTTTCTTGCTTCACATAGTACAGACAAACACACACACAAACACACACTTATACAGGGAAAAGCCCACACGTACGCACAAGCACTTACTTAGAGTACACAGTCAAATGGACACTTAAGTACAGGCCCTTACACACTCACTCACACTCACACACATCAAATGGACGATGCCTTTCTTCTCTCCCTTGATGTCTCGCTGTTCTGTTTCTGGCCCAGGAGCAGAAGTACAGCTATCACACACATATTTCATGTTCAGAGTTCATTTTAAGTTCAGTGTTGGGATTACAGTATACAAGAGTGATTTTAAGTGTTGTGTGTGCATGTGAAGTGTGTGTGTGTGTGTGTGTGTGTGTGTGTGTGTGTGTGTGTGTGTGTGTGTGCCTAGATATACAGTATTTGTGTTCTCTCAAGATTGTCACTGTTCGTCTGTGGTTGCTTTCTACCTCGTTCACGTCTGAGATTCCCAGCCTGACTTCTTTAACCTCAAATTACATCAGTGTTTTACTACTATAAATATTGGAAACAGACACCACTGCTTTTGCATTGAGAACTCTTACTCATCCTAGTCATCAGAGACTTGAGTTGAGCTTTAAAGATTTTGTATGGATGAGTGAAATATCTTAGAGTGTCTCTGACACAGTGAGGGAAAGTTAAATTAGGCCATTGTTTCATTTATTAGAAGGTCAAGGCAAGAGGATATATTTAAATGCCAAATATTTTCTGAACTTCCCCTCTCCCTGCTGCTATCACCTGAGAGATACTGGATCTAAAAGCATTCTTCTTCTTAGATGGTGGTCGCTAGGATCTTTTCAGCTGGTGGTTTTTGGCTCCAAGCCACATCCTTATGTCCTTTCATAAAACATTACAGCGCCTGTGCACCATGTCTGCTGTCAGGCTCAACTAAGACAGCCATACCGGGCTTACAGCCAAGGGGAGTCAGCAAAGGAGCTCATGCAGAATCAATTATAGGGTAGTTACATACAGTTACATACAAGTAAGCCTGATAGTGTCAAGGCTGTACGTATTGTTAAAGCCTATAATATAGACCTGTGTATATTGCCCTGGAAATACTTTGGGTGGTCCTGAACTACATTTGTAAAGACAAATTACTGCAAAAGTCTGTTTGATCAAGTTCTTCAGCATCCTGCAGAACATTTTGGTCTAATTGTCTTCATGTCTTACTTAATGACTATGAGTAATACTTAATGACCTCAGATTAACATTCTTTTTTTGTCAGCCTCTCCTATTAAGAAAAGTAATTTTTCTTGACAGTGAGGTACTGTTCACTCACATTGGTTTTATTGTTGTCTTTGTATTGAATATGGGGCCCTAGCTTCTCTTTTTCTCTGCCAACATAGGGATTCCACACTATTTGACGAGCTATACGTGCTTGTAATTGCATCCAGAGGTTCTTCAGTATCACTCAGGCTGAAAATGTTTTCCCAGAGATACACATACTTTCACACACTGACACACAGAAACAAGCAGGCAGACATACTGTATACACATGCACAAGGAAACACAGCCAACATGTGCAAACCATTATCGTCTGTGGTCTCATGAGCTACCAATATCAGTCTGATGTATAGGTTTTACTTAAATGCCTTATAACATACTTTAACTATAAACTCAGTTGTTTTGATTGTCTTTGCTTGATACACATGGAGGAGAAGATATACATCTTCAGAAAGAAAAGATTAATAAAAGATTATTTTGATTTAAGGAAATGTTTTATATAACTCTCAGAGAGACTTATAGTTGAATTTATAGAAATTACAGCAACAGTGGCTGCCTATTTGTAGGACATGCTTTTATAAAAGCTACAGAGCTTGTCATTACAGTAACTGTTACACACCAAAGAAGTATTGGGCCCAAGGATCAACATTTTTTCCAAGAACATGATGTCTCCTGAAGCTAAATCAAGCAGTTTTATAGTTGCGTAAACTCAGCCATACTTTAACAATAGGAGTGGCAGATCTTAAATGCTCAAATGAGCCACTGACAAACAACCTACTGCGTTTAATGTGTATGTATGAGAACATGTTAGAAATTATACCGAATATGAATTTTCTGGCAATGTGCATACCCACACAGACAACACACAAACACATGTACGCTCAAATTCCACAAAGGTCTAAAGATTTTTTCCCACCCTCCCTTTTCTATTTCATCCCCTCTTCCTCCCTCTCTCTCTGTCCTCCTCTTCACCAGGTCTCAAATCTATTATGAAGAAAAATGGTGTTGCCGACAAGCAGGGGAACAAGGGAGCCAAGAAAAACCTGAAGTTTGTTGGGGTGAATGGAGGGTAAAAACTTCTTTTTAATCAGTGTCCAATCCCTAAGTGATTCATATCTTTATGTTGGCTGCAGTATGTTTTTGTCTTTTTTTTTTGTCTATTGTGTCCAAGCATGTTTTGTTACTTTTTTATTTTTACTGCAGAATTAACCCCTAAGCTGTGGATATTAGTTCAGAATAACTGACTGTAATGTTGTATTTATTCAAAAAAATCTTCAAAAAAAGGAATTACATATCATATATATATATATATATAATTTTTGGAGCTGTCAGGTTTAATGTGTTACATTAAAGGAAACTGTGGGTAAAAACTCGTAGTCCTTAGAGTTACGTCAGATGATACCTGGATTTGGTTCCGTACAAAGAGCAAAAGATGCAAAAAATATAATTAAAGTATAGTATACGCTGGTTTACAGCCAGCTAGATTATTTGAAAAAATGCTCAAATCTGTTGCTCATATAGTAGGATTTTGTTCATACTCACCAGAGAATTTTAGCCAGGTAAATATGTGATCATCCTTACATTATAGTAATCTAACAGCAGTTTGGATTTTCAAGCAGAGGAAGAGTCTCCGTTCTAGTCTATCCTACCATCTGTCAATTAGTACAGTTCTAAGCAAATGTCTGTTTGGCAATGATGCAGCATGCACTCGTACTTGTTGTGCAGTTAGCTGAGTATGACAGCTTTCTCATTGTTTATCTGAGTTTGACCACAGTGCCTGTGAACTGAGTCCAGCTGTGTCTCACACATCTGTTTCATGCTGTTAGTCACCAAGGCCCTTTGGAAAACACACTGCCCTGAATTTGACCTCACTGCTGCTACTGGGAGTGTGAATGTGTCTGTGTGTGTGTGTGTGTGTGTGTGTGTGTGTGTGTGTGTGTGTGTGAATATGTGTTGTACATTATGTGATGTGTATGCATATTTTTGTCAGTGTTGATGATACCTCAGTGTTTTGTGCAAGGGTGCTTATGTCAGCGTTTACAGATGCTGGATGCAGTGCGTGAGTATGTGTGAGAGTGTGTGTGTGTTTGTTAGCTCTTAAAAGCTGATGAATTTTAAGTAAGCAGATGGTAGTGTTTGGAAGAACAAAGGCATGTGTAAAGGCAGGGAGATTATTCTTTCTGGCTGTTATTTTTCTAGTTACCTGTCTGGTGCTACAGTTATAACATGAAGCACCTGTAAACACACACACACGTGTTTGTGTAACTTGACATAAATTCCCTGGATGCTTACTTTAACCTTAACCATAACTGCATGTGTAATCCTAACCCTTAGCCTAAATTTAAAAGCAAAACCAAAACCAAGTCTAGTCCTAAAATAAAACCTTGTTGGGACCAGATTTTGTCCACAGATGGGAAGTGGGTGCAGACAGACTTTTGTCCTCACAATGTGTCTGTCTTCACATTTATGAACACAGAACATTTTGTAGACAAATAAAACTACACAGAGCTACATGCACATACACATATTCACTGTAATTACCTCAGTGGTGCAAACAACACTTGACAGTGATCCACTTCTCCATCTGTAACAGCAGACATTTGTAAGCCTTTTTCTCAGACGAGAACTCTAACAAGTTTAATCTCAAATTTAATTGAAATTCCAAAGATGGCAAAGCTATCTAAAGAATCACAAGATACACATATAAAAGTATGATAGAGTATAATAATTTAATCGACTGTAAAAAAACTTCGCTATTTATTTTTACTCTATCAGGCATTTCCATGCACCCATCTAGTGTTACATTTGTTTCTTGTTTTCTCCATGCAATGTTTCCAATATTCCTCATCCCTTGTTTTTTTTTTCAAAGTCTTGTGCGCAATGCACATTAAAATTATCTCCTGCATATCAAGGACATAGCTGCCGTAAGGAAGTTTTGTTTTATTCCTGCGTTCCTGTTCTTACATTCCTTAGCTGAACTGTTTTATGACCTGCTCGCCTTTGCTATGTTTTGTCAGAGTCTATTCCTTCCTCAGAGCCTAACAGCCGTTCTCCAGTACAAATAATGAATTATCAGTGGTATTGTCTGGATCTCCTCCTTTATAAACATACACTGAGTGTGTTTTATAAGATAGGCATACCATTAATAAGTTATATAAGATGGTCCACATCTTTTGAGTTTTTAACCTCTGTTCTGGAAAATAAATATCTCTCCATTTCTTTGTTACACTGCTCACTTCCAAACAAAATTGAGCAGATGCTATTTATAATGAGACAAACATGTCAGACAACATTTTCTCTGACTATCTTTAGGCTTCTGCCCACACCAGGAAGTGGGCTGCTGTTTGTGCTTCTTCTTTTTGGATGTTCTAACCTATCTTTGCTCTCCCTTGAGCTCCTCTGGAATCCAGGGAATGCTGTGGCCCCTGAACGCCTCTTGTGGTGTGTCGTCTCGGTGTGTGTGCATGTGTGTGTGTCTACAAAGAAGCATGAATCAGTGGCATTCAATATAAGACTTATCTGATCATTGGCCTCACAGAGGTTCCTTCATGATACACCCCAATGATCACACACACACACACACAGGCGCACACACACTACACACAAACACACTACACCAGCAACATCCACAGCTCTAAATATATCATCAGCTGTTCCTCAACGAACAAGATTGTGTTTTGTCCAAGGTTGCATATGCGAGTTGGCAAACAAACCTATGGATTTCCATGTATACGTTTAACTGTGTGAAGGATGTTTTGGATATGTGGCCCAAGGTTGTGTTAGACAAGCATCTATTTCATGTCTCACTTGAGGTCTACAGGGGAATGAGCTGTTAGTATATTTATCTGGACTTGGCCTATGTATACTTAACTACTTTCATATTTGTTTTTACCTGCTCAGGGGTTTCATTGATGTGGCTGCTTCAGTATATGTCTAATTTCTGTACACATGCTTACTTTCAGTGAAGAAACACAAGTTAAATGTCCCGAAGCCCATGACATACAAAGTGTTGTCTGTCCTCCATAATTTAAAGATGGATTTATCTTGATGTCTGCTTTGAAAATTGCACATATGTCCACTTGTTTGTGTCCTCCTCCAGTTATGAGACGACGTCCAGCGAAGAGTCCAGTGGAGATGAGAAGCCGAAGGTGGAGGTGGAGGAGGAAGACAGCTCAGAACCAGAGGTAGAGAAGGAAAAGGAGACAGAGGCGCAGCCAGAAGAGAAGCCTGAGGAGGGAGCAGAGACCCAGCAGAAGGATCCAGAGGTCTCGGCTGAGGGAGGAGGTGCTGCGGCTGCAGAGAAGGAGGACGAAAGAGGCTTTCTGGATCCAGAGATCAGCCAGGAGCTCCTGGAAGAACAGGCTGAAAGGTGAGGCAGACAGTAAAGCTTAATTTATGGTTGTGTGTTATGGGTTACGCCATAGTTACGGACCCTATTCACGTAGCTGCTGCAGACTGTGGCTAAGACACAATGTGGGTATCTAATGAACTGTGATTGGTCAGCATGGACTGCTTTCTGTCTCTGGTAGAGATTGTTGATAGTGAAGAATAAATGAGGCAAGTTGGGAAAAAAAAGGCTCAGTCATCTTCTCTTTTTCATTAATTAGCAAGGCCATCTTAACTGCAAATCTTCTGCTCACCGTGATCCATGCCCCCCATCACAGTGAATGAATGGAAACAAATACGGCAACTGCACAGAATAGTTTCATATTCAGTAATGAAACAAGGTGGACCTTCCCATTGCCGCTCATATCACAAAGTGAAGGAAAGAATGTAAACACGGTCAATGCAAGGAATGTAATTAAAGCACAATGCAGCCGTAAAGATGACAGTGTGACATGTGGTCTAGGGTAAGCACAAGTGAGTGCTTTGTTATGTGTCCAGCTACAGCCAACATACTTTGTCTGAGACAGGTGCTGAATGACGCTTCAATATACAGTGGGCCTCACACACACACACACACACACACACACACACACACACACACACACACACACAGAAATCTAATTAAAGCACACTCCTACCTACTTACACTTTCGTACAACCCTGCTTACCTCTTAATATCTTGCACAGACTCACTGCCACACTCAAACACTGTAAGCTTCTGTTTCATACACATGCACACTAAATGCACACTTGTTTCCACATACACTTTAATGTACAATAAGCCTCACACAAGCACACACAGCTTGCTTGTACACACTTCAGTATAAGCTGCTCTCACTCTAATAGAGGTCTCAGACAGTCACACAGACACACTTCATTCCTTAAAGTGCCAGGGGTCTGGGACAAAAAGCAAATAACCAGCAGTATTGTCCTCCTTGTCACTGACTGATCACTTATCTGTCTCAGGTATGTGGACATGGCTGAGGGCCAAGGGGCCAGGCAGTAGATGGGGCCCCTGGGAGAAGGCAGAACTTATATTAACTCATCACTCAGCATCATACCTTTGTGTGTGTGCTTGTACATGTATGTGTGTGTTATGGTGGAGTACAGTACACAGTGAGAGTGCGATCCACTCAGGCTCAGTGCTGCTTCAGATGTACAGCATGACTGTGCATGAGAGATGAGCAGTATGAGCACTTGGTGGATATTATTGGGCAGTGATTCAGTGTAAACTGTTACCATCAAGGTTTGCATGTGCTATCAATGTGTCAGACCTTTGATGTGTGTGTATGCTGCCCTGCAAGGCATCTTTTATCTTTTGTTTTCATTCCAGACAGAATTTACACAAGAACCAAAGTAGCTGTCCATCTCCTGGTCATATGTTATGCAGACTTGATGGTATTTCCACATCAAACCTGGAAAAAAGTCAAGAAAACAATGGACAGAGCCGACGTGGCGTGTGCCAAGTTACATTTTAGAGTTTTCACATACTCCTGGTCTGCTTGAAAGTTCTTGACACGAAAACTATTTAAAAAGTATCTTTAAAAAAAGATTGCTTTATCTTCTGGTCTTTGTTTCCAGGGAGAAAGTTGACAAGAGTTTTATTGACGCCTGCCTCTATGTGAAAGACCGCATGGAAGAGGTTTCATCCCCAGATAAAGAGATGGTAAGAATTTCTTTTGACTGTTGTTTTAGTGTTTTAAATAATTTTATGTACTTTATTTGTCCTCCACACTATCGACTATAGGAAGTGGATCTTTCTAATACTGGCAAAATTATGCCCTCTTCCAATTCAGTTTCTTAAACAGTGATAAAAGTGATTTTTGTTTAGGGAAAATGCTTCAGGTACTTTGTTGATGTTCTGGTGGAGCTCTTTGACTTTAATAAGTAGAATAATGTGGAGCAATGTGGTTTACAGTGCCATCCCTCAGGCTGAAAATGCAAGCTGTTCAACAGCCCATACAGTTAAAAAATTGTTCTGGGAACAATAAAAATGCTGCCACTGGCGGCTTTTTCATTTATATCTTTCCCCTCCTTCCTTTCTCCGCAGCGTCAGGTTTTAGTGGTGCTCTACCAGGAGTGGTTCAAGGTCTCCAGTCAGAAAGACTCGCAGGCGGATACCGTCAGATTATACTTGCGACAAGTGGGCTTGACCACACCCACTCTCCTGCCATATGTAGTTAACTTGACGGACGGCAATGGGAATATGGCCCTCCACTACAGTGTGTCACATTCAAATTTCCCTGTCGTCAAACTGCTGCTGGATACTGGTGAGATGCAAACACACACACATACAGCGACACACACACACACACACACACACACACACACACACACACACACCTGAATGCAGAACAGAAGAGCACACATACAGAAACACAATTTTAACTAAAGATAATGGCTGGATAAGGCACTTAAACCCTGTACAAAATCCTCTTGACTTAGTAAAACATTGTTTTTGTGTGTTCAGGTCTATGTGAGACAGACAATGTGAACAAGGCAGGCTATACTCCAGTGATGCTCGCTGCACTGACGGCTGCTGAGAGCCCTGATGATCTGGAGGTGGCACAACAACTGTTGAGACTGGGTGACGTCAATGCATGCTCCAGACAGGTAATATACTGTAGATGCTTGCACTGACACATCACTCCCCCTGAATTTACTGAATATCAAGGGATTTGCTGTGTTATACGATGTGTCATTGTTGTGAAGGAAGTTGTATTTCAGACGCAGTAAGTCTGGGAATTGAATAAAACCTCTGGGGAAATTTGGGCATGTTAGGAAATTTACCCACTTCACTTTACAGGAATGCACCATAACTTCAGCTATTTTTTCCTTGACAGCAAGGCCATCTATAGTGCAAACCAAACAAAAAAGTATACATGGGAACCAATAGTATGTTAGGCTAGGAAAGCACACTGAAGTCATGGGAACCCTTAAATGCACTGTTTGCACATTCTTGAATACAGTGTTAAAATATGTCTTCCTGCAGAACTTTGAAAAAATAAACATCTGTGAGACTTTGTTGCAGTTTTATCCTGTACTCAGACAAATAGTCCAGATACAAAGGTTTCATTTCAAAACATTACACTTTTGTGCACATCTTAATTTGTCACTTTCACTCACCTCTCCTTCTCTTCTTCTTCCTGCATCCCTCTTTCCTTCCCTCATCCCCAACTCTGTATCTCTCTTCATTTATGTCTTTACCCCCCCCCCCCCCCCCCCCACACACACACACACACACACACATGCCCTCTCACTGTTTAGTTCTAATTCTCTTTATTTCTCAATCTTCCTCTAGGCGGGCCAGACGGCGCTCATGCTTGCGGTGAGCCATGGCCGCGTTGCCATGGTGAAGCTGCTCCTGAGCTGCGGCACGGATTTAAATGCCCAGGACCGCGAGGGCTCCACGGCCCTGATGTGCGCCAGCGAACATGGACACACACACATCGTTCGTCTACTGCTGGAGACAGGTCGCTGTGACATCAGCCTCGTAGATAAGGTATACTATACTGTGAAGTTTAAATGACACTTTCTACTATGTTTCACCTCTCATCCAAGATGGTTTAGAAGGTATCAAAGGTTCTTTTCTTATAATTGGACATAAATTGAGCAATATGTTGGTTTCACTAATTTACAGATCTGTTCTTTGCTCACTGCATTTCACTGCATAAACAGTGTATCTCCACTGATGTCTAAACATACAATCCCATGGGTGAGCGGTTTCCTCAGTATGTTGCCACATTTAAAATGTATCACCATGTTATATAAATAACAGACTGCAGCTAAACCCAGATCAAATATGCTCGCTGACAGACAAGAGCAAATTTGAGGCAAAAACATGGCTTCAAAAAGGGTTCACCTCTAACCCGTATTTATACGTGGAGCAAGAGACTGAAAAAGAAAGAGACTGATCCACACTGATGAGAAGCTCAAGGCAGAAGCGTGATACCATAAGGGTTGATTCTTCATTTCAGCTAGTTATTTGATGAATTATCACACGGCTCATCATGCCTGGCTCACACATACTGTAGAATATGTCACATTCAGTCAGGGTTAGGTGCCCAGTAGCTGCTCTCTGGCCCACACATAGTAGATTGATTGTTCAACCTAGTACATTATTGATTTCTCTAGATTATGATTCCCCTTTGCAGTCTGAGAATGGCCATATCACGACCGGTGCCTTTCTCTGCCAGTGCACTTGCCCCTGGCAAATAATCCTGTAAACACTGTTGCTGCTCCACAACTGCATCCAACTTTGGGCTTTGATTTTAGTTCCCAAAGGATGCAAGTATTGTCACTTCAATCGTCACTTACAACACTACTATAACATTACAGCATTTCTACACTTTTACCTGCCCAGTCCCGGGGGACAGGACTTCAGAGGAAACCTCACTTCATGTGTTCTCAACAATTAGCTGGAATCATGTAAAGTCGTCAATGAAACAGATTAGTAGATTTGTTAACCTGGATTTGACTGTACAGGCACATCCTGTAATCATCATCACATGACTCAAACATGTGCCTCTGGTGGATGATTTACTGTGTGACTCCATGACAACACATGAGCGCACACTATATTTAGTGGTAGTGGGGGACAAACACTATCTCAAAACTGAGAAAATAAGCAGCTCTGGCAAGCAAATTTTAAATGATTAAGTCATGCAGTTGGTTTCACAGGTTTTTCTTGAAATTTACATAAAGTATAATACAGAGCATTCACACTGTTCTGAGACATCTGTGTTCCCATGAGACAAGAGGTCTCTCTCAGCATGCAGCCTGTTCTGCTCTAGTTTGGTGTAATACCTAATATCTAGCCTTTGTTTGGAAGAATAAATAGGAAACACCCAGATGCACTGTGAGAATGATGCAGGAAGTTACAAACAGCGTTCAGTCAGCAGGGAAGATGTACAGCTACGTGTCTTAATTGATGTCTCAGTGTCAAGCACACAACCCATCTCAATCTATGTAGAGATGGGCGTGGAAGTGCTTGCATTTTAGAGATATTTATTCTTCCAGCAGCAACTTAGGAAGAATGTTATTAACAAGGACTCGAATATAGATTTAGCACTCTCATTTTTGATAATTGCTAGTAGAGCATGACTTGTTCCATATGTAATGGGTATGCTGGGTTTAAGAGACACAGCTACGAATATGTGAGCTGGTTCTGAATACAGCAATTGAAAAATAACCTGACAGCATCACCAATATTGGGGCAGGCAAAAATCTACAACAAAACCACAAACCAAGTTGTTTTGTTTTTTTACCCCTATCAGTAAGAGCTGTGACACCAAAATCATCTGTGTGAGTTTAAGATTGAGCAATAGACAGATCCTCTGAAAGCTTGTGCATTATCTCAAAATTGGTTGTTTAGGTTATATATGAAAGAAGAAAACAGCGCAGATGCAACAATTGCTCCTGGGGACCAGCTTGTATGGTGCGGATCAGGTGTTCATTCTGAGTTAATATTGGCTTGTGTTGGTCCAAAAAAGCATATTTTCTGATTTTCATAGGTCCTTTTTTGTTTTTTGTTTCAGTATTGGTAATGCTATGCGATGTCCTTATATAAAAGTGTCAAAAGTATTCTTACTGATGTTTATGCCTTGGGACATTTTCCTTTCCCAACAAAACCTCCAGAGGCTTATTATTTAACCCTGTTTTATTACACAGGCAATTTCTGCATGATGCAAAGCAGCTTATCTTTGGATATTATTACAATCTTTGTTGCACATTTGTAATTTGGGAAGAAAATAATTAGATCAGATTTAGAGAAATGTGACAAATCATAATCAACTGGCATTTGGCATTTCAAGAAACGCAAAATGCTAAGACTCATTTTCAGATACTGAACCCAGCTCTTCCAGTAATGTTTACAGCGTAGTATTGCCTGTAGCAGGGCAGGTGCAGTATGTGCGTATGTACTATAATGTCCAGTTGCTAGAGAAAGAGCAACACAACACTGCCACTGTCAGGATAAGAACAGTCACTGCAATGTCTTTGATGTGAAACTGACACTGTCTCTCTGTTTTTTCCCCAGAATGGACAGACAGCACTGTCGGTGGCAGAGGGAGCCTCCCACCAAGACATAGTTGACCTTCTGAAGGCCCAAGCTGAGACCCGAGCCTCCGAGCCCTCGTCTACCACAGACCTCCTCTGAGCCAGGGTGACCCTGTTTACTTCTCCAAACCACTCCAGCTAGCCGACCCCCAACCCCTTCAATTTCCAAGACCCTCTGCCCACCAACAAAGAGCGAAAAGATTGAATTGAAGACGCCATACAATACTCAGTATGACCAGTGGATAAAGTGGATGTGTTCTGTTTACTGTGGAACTGCATATAAACCTCTGAGACTTGAGTGTCCAGCAATGTACACCCACATTTTTCCTCCACATCTCTGCCAACATGCCCCGTGGGTGTTTATGGATATGCTGCATCGACTACTCAGTGGACATCCAATCGTATTGATGATAAGACATTGCCATAGTGACGAGTGTGATTGACAGAATATTACTTAGGAGACAGGGTGAGAATATAAAGAGTGACCAGGGATGGCAAGTGAATGAAGAGATACTCTGATGAACTGCTGCTTCTTATCATCAACTAGCTCTTCAAGCAAAAATACTAAGCACATGATCTACCTTTCAAATATACGATATTAAATATGACATCATTTCTATTTTTTCTTTTATGACATCGACATTATTCTTTCCATATTTGGACATAAGCCATTATTGAGAACATATTATATGTAGAATGTTATTCTAACAGATTATAATCATATACAAACACAGAAATTGTATTTTCTACGGCACTTTTTTTTATTGTGTTTGTGTATAGTAATAGTCCGCTCTAATATCAGAAGAAACTATATATCTCCAAAAGTGCGAATTAGAAAATGTAATAAAAGAACAGAACTTCTGGTCAAATTTCCCATCATTCTGTGGATATCTGACACAATTTAATGTATTGTTTTTACCATAGTAATGATGTTTTTCACATACGGGATATGGGTGATCATCATCTGTGAATTACTGAAAAACAAATGGTTTAGTTGGAGATAAAATGTTGGGGCACAAAAGAAATGATTTTATAACCACAGTATCAGTATAACCAGACTAAAGAAAGACAAAAGTCTTCTAATAAGATGATTGTACTGGGGTGCTGCATGCCAATACACAGTTACTCCCCCTCCTGGCTGTCTTATAGTACTGACAACAGTATGTTGTAATACTGTCTGCTCTCATGATTGACATCTCTCTCTTTCCTCGTCCCTCAGTTCAAATATAATGTATGTCTTGTTCGCCTGCTCGTTTCAAATGAAATCATGTATGCAACTGCTACAAAATGCACAATGAATGTCAGGCTGGCTGTTATACATTCCAAGAAAAAACGTAGCAAGTCTAACTATACCGGCATGGATCTTGGGACTAACAGAAACATAGGCTGTTAGTGGATATGGCAGAGGTAAATGTGCGACTAAAGACATTTAATTACTAAGAAAATCTTGATTATAAAGATCTGATCTGCCTGTCTTCAAGTTTCTAACACTAGCTCACTCTGTTCCTGCCTCAAGGCATTCATACACATGGGTTGTTTATGGCTTGCAGTCTTACAAGAAGCAATATCAATGATATATTACCTTTTCAATCAGATACTAGGTAGGGAAAGTGGCTTTGGTCTAGCCTTAATCAGATGACCATCCTACATTTTAAAGGTGAGGTGTGTTTCAGGGAGTGTGGTCTTTTTCTTCTGTTTTCCACAACTCTACACCCATATTCCTAAAGTCTCTTAAAACAGGAGTACTGGTCTGATAACATGTTTACAACTTAACAGCTCCCCTTCAGTGACCCTAACCCAGAAATCCCCAAAATGTCCAACAGGTCAGAAAGTTACCAGTTTCCAGGGAACAAAAGGATAATTTTACCTGTAAATAGGCCTCTGGAGGAGTGCTTCACCCTCCTGGAGAGGGATCATGACCAGTGGACATAACCATACTACATATTTTTTTTGTAAGTTGACATTTAAATCAAAGCATTAAAGGGGGTACTACAATTTGCACTTCCATAAAGTTGGGGAACCCTCAAGAAAAAAAAAGAATGGTGAAAATGTGAGGAGCAAAAGCTGAGATATCCTGACCTTTAGTCCCTTGTATGCGTCAAGCTTCAAAAACACAGGCTACTCCAATTCCCATAATGCAACTAATGGCATCATATTGTTTGATGCTCCTTGCCTGGTAAATGATCATCTATTTTAAACTATAAACACCTGGATTTTGCTGGGGTCACTGAAGGTGGAACTTAAAGGGGAATACCACTCATTTTAACAACTGCCATATCTGTGGTCTGTGACGGCCCAGTCTGCATTTACAAATAAATCACTTTCTACAGAGGCAAGATTGTGGTCCAAGACTTAGATAACAGTGAACTCGGAAGAGATTTCAGCATTTGTTTCTTACTGACAAATCAAACATCTCAGCTCTTCTTATTACTTTTAGAAAGCTGGATTCCGAATTTATTGGTTTGCTTTAGTCAGGATGAATTTATATTGCCATGCCTACAAGATGTAGTGTTGACTTCTAAGCTGAATTTAACAACTTTTTTCTGAGATGCAGTGTGATCTTACCACCAATTCTGCACCAGTGCTCCCTCATTCCCAGACACTTTATTAATATGGGTGCTAATATGGGACTGTATAGATGGACATGAAGATAGACGTATTATATAAAATATCTTGATTATATAGTAGTATATACAGGGGCTGCATTAACTCAGCAACAGTGACTTCGTAATCAGATAACCATCATTTGTTGAGTCACAAAGTAGCACAGATTGTCTCAACAATGAGGCTGCATTTACACAGGATCAGAAACTGAATTTTAAGTCTGTGCGGCACGTCTGATCATTATTTGCTGTCTACATATTAAGGGATGAAAATTAAAGTCTGTGTAGCTTCCCACATTTCAGACAGCCAAAGGACGATCCGATTTGTGCTGTGAGAGATTTCTGGTATATATCTGGTCTTCCGTGCCTGTGTATTAAGTGTTAATCACATCCATATGTTTAATCCAGTGTGACCCAGATGTAATAAGGTTTCATAACTGGCTCAACACCAAAGAATTGAAATCAAATCTGTTTCACATGGGGTTAAGTATATACACAGTAGTTTTATCTGTTCCAGTAAATTCAGCCAAATACGTGTACATACAGTATTGTGAAAAATATATAACAAGTATTGTCTGACAGTTTGCTCTAAAAATTATATTAAGTATTTATTCTAAATGCTTTATTTTTTACCATATATAGTATACTTATGTATGCATGGACAAATATTTCAGTGATTCTGTTGGAGAGGAATTTGGATGATTGGAAATTATGAGTGTTCCCGAATGATGTGATTATTCATCTTATCTTTGACTGGTCGGGTGGTGTAGTACATGTGTGATTTTACAA
This sequence comes from Lateolabrax maculatus, assembly GCA_031216445.1. Classification (NCBI taxonomy): domain Eukaryota; kingdom Metazoa; phylum Chordata; class Actinopteri; order Acropomatiformes; family Lateolabracidae; genus Lateolabrax; species Lateolabrax maculatus. Next base: position 6,558,889 of record CM062196.1, on the reverse strand, counting down.
GGTTGTGGACTGTGTCATGTGCCCTTTAATGCTACCTTTGACATTTGTGGGGAAACATGAAGCAGATTTTTGACACTGGCTTAAGCTATAAGGGCAAAGTCTCCCTTGTTTGAATACCCATCTGAAAATCGAAGTGTATGTACATGACAGAGTCAAATGTAAAAACCTGTACCTCTCTACAATATTCCTTGTACGGGCTTATATGTGACAAACCAGAGAACTACTTCTAAATAAATAAATATAAGATTTAAAACAAATTTAATGCCCATTTCATGTTGTCTCTATCATTTCCAACAGAAAGGAGCAGCTACTGCAAAAAGGATGTCTGTGTTCTTTATTCATCAGCAATGTTTTGTAAAAACATGCCTTCATAGTCAGTTATGATCAGTTGGGAAATGCACAAAATGCTTTAATCTGAGTCAGTGGTGTACAGTCATGAGTATATAGTTGCAATTTACAGTAAACAAAAGTTATTGATTGGTCCTTGAAGCTAAACTGTTATTTTAAAACAAAAACCAAATGACAGCCCATGAACCTCGATACACATAATTTCCTATCAGGCACTTTAGTGGCAGCTTGAACCACATTTACAAATCATGTGTGTTGTTGTGATGGTTAGATCAGGTAAGAGTCTTTTTTAGCGTTAACAGGGAAATAATATACATCATAACAATATAAATGAAGCGAACATGTTTTGATGTGCATAATCTCACGAGGATTAAGGATGCTGTTGTGCAGTTAGTGTGACTGAATGATTATGCTCAAATTTCTGAATATATATTATGATATTTCCACCCAAAACAGTGCGTTTTCCAACCGACTCCTCTGGGTGCTGATGTGTCAGCTCCAATGTCATATGGTGTAGTGAAAAACAGTGACCAGGAGATGGTGGCATTACTGTGTGGTAAAAACATTAACTGAGAGAGGATACCGGTCTTCTGTCTTTCTCATGACCTGGATGATTGAGAAAATCTTCTCAGACCTTTCTCATTTAGAACAGCTTTTCAGGCAGGAATGTGAGGAAAATGTGATAAGAAATATAAGCCCCTTAATCAGTGGTGGCAGAAGTATTCCTTCTTAATTACAAGTAAAAGTCCTGCATTCTTGGCAACCAAATGTATCACGTAAATCATTTTTATTGATGCATTAACATGTAAACAGTAATTTAATGCTGGTGGAGGTAGAACAATTTTTTATTGTTTTATATACTTTTGGGCAATTTAATCTAAAACAATGCATCATAATTTATAAAATGATGATGTTTTTTATTGTAATTTTTTTATCTGACACATTACTGGCAATTATAGCTGTTAAATAAATGTACTGGTGTAAAAAAAAAAAAAAGAACAATATTGCTTCTGAAATGTAGTGGCATATAATTATAAAGTAGCATAAAATGAAAATGTTTAAGAATGTATTTAAGTGCAGTATTTGTGTAAATGTACTTAGATTCCACCACTGGCCTTATTTGAAGTTTGCTACCAATAGATACAACGCCAGAGTTAAAGGTGCACTAATATTAGCATGCCAAGGAGTAGTAGACGTATCAGGGCAACACTGTTCTTCTATTTAAATGACTGTGTGGCCACTCATTAAGATCAGCTGATGATCGTGATGTTTCTGAATGAACTTCCAGTATGAGCATAAACATTGCCTCAAGCCATCAGACCTCTCTAAATCTTCTGAACCTTTGCCTTCAACCTGAAGCCAGCATAATGGACAATTAGGACTGCCAATCATTAGACAACCTTGATCATTATACCACGTTAACTGCTTGATTTCCTTAGGGACTGCGTCTGCATGGATACACCTGCTATCAATAGACTTTGTATCTTCTTTCTCAAGTATTTCCTTTGTTCTGGCAGTTGCCAGTGCATATAGAGAACTCAGTTTTACTCTAATTAATTAGAGCTGTAAATTTGCCCTGTGGTTTGCTCAGTGACTGTCACAGATTTGTCAGATTTTAAAGCAATACAGAAGGTTGTCTCATTTCTACTAATGAAGACAGTAGCTTTGCACTCTTCTAAGTGTCAGTTTTGTAGCTATGCAAGGAAACGAGGATAAAAACTTTAGAGAGAAACAGAAAAAGTTCATTCAAGGGGCATTTAAAGCTTCAACTGGCATAAAAAATCAGGTAATTCCAATATGATAAAATCTTTCAAACTTTCCAAAAATGTGAACATGTCAGATGCAGTTGAAAGTCTTGAAAGTCTTTATATATATATATATATTTCCTTTTCTTTTTTTTCTTAAAATGTTAAATTAAAGTGACGAATTGCTAAGCAGCTAGTTGCTAACAGCTCTTTAAGAGTACTGTACTGCTGTACCAACTACTGTACAGCGATTAAGAATGGTTAAACGTAACATATTGTACCATTGACCCAGTGTTTACTTTCTTCACTGGGATAAAGAGGAAAATAAAAGATATTCAAAACAAACACGGCTCTCCTTCGGAAAGGGAACAGTCTAAGGAGAGAAGACAGAGATAAAGAGAAGGAGAAGGTGAGGAAGAGGAGACAGAAAGAGCAGGTACTTTTATCAGTGTTTCCTCCATGACAGTACCTGTTCTTTAAAATAGCCTATATTATAAATCTAGCTCACATAAAATCATCAAATTTAGATAGATTTGATGACATATACGGGGTGGACAGTTATCCATAAACATTAAATCATGTTATTATCAAATGATGAACTCATGAATCCAAAATGCTGCTACTGTGTCAGTATTGTGTCACATGTTGTTGCTGACACATTTCTAGATTAAGCACCAGTTACAGCTCCATAGAGATGCAACTGTAAGGTGAAAAAGATCTCCACAGAGATGTAACTGAAAAGGTTTTCATTTAAAAACAGAGACAGGAGAGGAAACACAGAGAAAGAGACTGGCAGCTGGTACAGAGGATGAAAAGAGAAGAGCAGAGGAAAGCAATAGAGCAAGTCCTTCCAAGGAGAGAAAGGCAAGAGGAGATGATGGATGAACTTGAGTAATGAGTGTTAGAACACTTGTCAGGTAATTTAGGGCAAAACCTGAAATATGCTGCAGTCGTGCTCCTCTGCTTAATTTGTTTGCTGGTGAAAGGGATTTCAGTGCTGTAAGAATCTGAACTGAAAAAAAAGTAATTTCAAAATTGACCATGTTCGTGACTTATCTTGTGTTGGATTCTAGTCCAAAGTTCATTTATGTGTTGGCACTGACATTATATCCTGAGTGAGCATTGTACTGCAACAAAATGCATTAAAATGCATGGGGAGAGGGCAGCTCATTACTCCTCAGTGTTTCTAAAATCCTGACTACGGCCCTGTACCAGGATAATTTAAAAAGAAAAACATGTGGGGTTTTATGGGTTTCATCAAGTTTATTGCAATTACTATTTTTAATAAACACACTATCCAGACATTCATTTTTGTAATGCTAAACTTTATTGCAATTATTTGATTGTTTGAGGCTGTTTGGAAATTCCTTTTTACAGGAAACAGATGGTTGTTAATCACAAACTGAGGGGAGGAGAGTGATTTGCTCTTAACTGAAGTGGATGATGTGTTAGTGTTGTTGTTTTTGAGTTGTTCTGGCTGCCGTAATTACATAAACACACACACTCACACACACACATGCACACAATACACTATTACGCTTGTACACATGTGGAAGCACAAACACACACATAGTGAAGCAATTTTTGAATTTCCCTTCACACACTCTAAGTCTTCCCATACACTGAGGATCGTGAAGCTAATGAGTAAAAAATATGTTGTTCTGGCCTCATCAACCACTGCTTGGAAGGCAGGGGACTGTAAAGATGAAGGCTTAACAGGCAGGTTGCAAATAAGATTTGTGGTGCTTCTGGGTCTGAACACCCTCTCCTGTCCCAGCAGGTAGAACATTTAATTAAATCCATTTCTCATATACAGTATATGCAAAAATAACATCTGCAGCACAAAGGGTACAATATTTGTTTGGGTGTTTTTGTGTAATTGCATCTTACACATATTTATGTTTTCTGTTGCTGACTGCCTCCGTGTGCCACAGACACAGTTTATGAAGGGAATAATCCCATCCCAGGGAGTGAAGAGCAAGCCCATTACAGGCACACACTTTATGTAGTGTACGGATGCCCTCAAACTCAACTCACACTGGGGTCCTTTGTCAGCCAATTACACGGATATACAGTATAGTGTTTATATTGTGTATTTATACACACACACACACACACACACACACACACACACACACACTCAGAGGTTGGGTTCATAATCAAAATGTGAATCTGTGAATAGGTATAACAGTAATCTCCTCATCACACACACACACACACACACACACACAAAGAGGAAACAGTGAAGGAGGGGAATATAAAGTGCACACACACACACACACACACACACACACACACAAGTGCTCCTAATCTGCATTGCAGATGTTTTTTTTTTTTTTTGTGGCCTCTCTGTCTGCCAACAACAGGATGATGAGCCGTCCTCGTTAGCATGAAGACTTTTAGCTGTAATTATCTGGTAATGGCACTTAGCCCATCAACTCTAGTGTGTTCCAGTGCATGCACAGTCTCACACACACATTCAGACACAAAAACACACATGCTGGCATGCAGCTATACAGACAGACACAGAAATAGACAGACAGACAGACACACATGGCCACACACAGCTGGACAGAAAACCATGAATACAGACAAAGGGAAAAGCACTGAGACAAACAGACGGACAAAAATAAACAGACAAACATTAATATCTACACACACACACACACACACGGCAACAGATTCACACAAATGCAGAAAACATACACACTGACAAACACAGACAGACGCACACACAAACAAATACACATAAACACACATACAGTGTGCCATATCCCTGCTCCTCTGTCTGCCCCCATGGCTAATGTGTGCAACTTATTATCCAGGAGATAATAGGAACTGTCATCCATGAGGCAGAGGAAGGAGGGAGACAGAGGCAGAGAGAGGCAGGGGGTGGCCGTGTGTTTACTGCATTTTTAAACACAAAGACACTTTACAGCAATAACTTTAAGAGGCCAGATGTGGAAAATTAACCGATGTGGCGCCTTTTCCAAAGTCGAAACACCTTATCACTGCAACAAAAAAAAAAGGTGCCACAGTGGGAAAGTGTTACAAAAGGAGGAGCAAAAGTGCTGATAGATGTAAAATGAAATGGACCAAGAGAGACAGGAGAAGAGGGAAAATGTAGGGAAAGAGCTGATGCAAATGGAAAGAAAGAACTGAGGAAGGTGGAGGGAGACTGAATGTTAATTTGCTTTTAACAATCACATTTTATTGCAATGGTTGTGAAACACTTCAGTTGTTCATTCTTTGAAATTGTTCGCACACAAGCGCACCATAAAAACCCACATCTCCTCAGCAAAGCTCTCAGAGGCAACACAAAGGCAGAGAGGAAGGTAATGAGAGAGAGAGGAAGAAATAATGAAAAGGGAAAAGAGGAGACAATAATGGAGAATGATTAAAAAGAATTACCACAGCAAACATAAGCACAGACTCTGCTTTATGTCACTATGGTTTACAGAAAGTGGTGTGCCCTGAAAACAAAATGGCAGCTTAATCTTTCTTGGATGAAGGAGCCAAATAAACAGATTGGCAGCCTGTTTGGGGTTCAGTGTGTTGCTGCACTCACAGTTTTGATGGTAACATTAGTGTAGTGGGGGCCTCCAGCCAGCAGGAGCAGCAGAGCACGAAACAAAGATAAGATGGGCGTGTGGGTAGCTGTGTCCTAAAACCATACCACATACTGATTCATGCAGGTTTTAGTTTGTTTCCAGAAGGGAAAATGAAATGAGGCATATTTAGATTTTTAAGTGTTGTGGGTGTCACTGTCTTGTCCCACAATGTGATGCACAGTGGAAATAGAGAAGCTTCTTAAAGCTGAAAAAATCCTGGAAGGTGGTGAAACAGCTCCAGAAGAATCTCACAAAGCTAAAGTAACCTTTTAAATCAATGGAAAAACATTTCGCTTTTACCGTGACAGGATATTAACATTCATTTGAAGTCATGTTTCTGGCCACCTGACAAATCTGTAAGTCGAATATTCACTCACCTTTTACCTTTTTTTGTTCACTAACTTCGTCTGTTGTTTGGTGCTGAGCAGGAATTGTACAGTGAGTTTTTTTCTATAAAGAGCTGCAGCTGGAAACAAAGTTGATGAGAGCAGTGAAAGTGAATCAAAACAGTGAAGTTGCAGTCCATAAAACAATAACACTGAACTGAAAGTCACTGAAACGCTCTGTTGGTGTATCACTACAAGTGGCACCTTTCAAGTTTCAATAACATATTTCTTCATTTTAAGTAGTCAAAAACCAACTTCAAATAGGCTCTATGGGAAAAAAGGGGGTTAATGCAGAATTTTCACTGTTTTTTACGCTGCCGGGTGTCTTTTTCCCCTTTTAAATCCAGTGTTTTCTTATTTTGTTGAAACGGGATCTCAGTGTTCTCTTGTTCACAGATTAACAACTAACTCACTATGGATTTGTGGTGGTAAGGAGATAATAACAAACACTCTGCTCAGAGAAATTACTGGCAGGTGCTGATTCTGAGGACTCACAGGATGGTCATCTATCTGAATGATGCTAAACCTGTATGTTTAAGTCTTTTTTTTGCTGAGTTTGTTGCAGGTTTAAATAGCCACAATCACATGGATAATATTGTTTATTCTTCTCTCCTCACTATGGAAAATGTAGCCAGCTAAATGGTTCATACTAAACATTAATATGCATCTGCATTGGTGTAGTGCATGGGGGGAAGTGGTGATTTAGCAGGTAAAGTAATAAATAATACTGCAATTTAAATGTATAAATTATTCATATTACTATAAATTTGATTAAATAATTATATTTAAACCTAAAATAAAGTCATAAAATCTTTTATACTTAACTCAACAAGAACAAATTGAAATGTGCACTTAAATTTGTGCCACAATGTTCCACAGAACTTTTCTCTGGGGAGGAGGAGGTGAGCACACCGAGGTCAGCCCTGCTATTCTGAAATAATTTTCATAAGTGGAGTTGTCAGTCCAGGCTCCCCAAATATTTTATTCATTTTGAAGTGACAGGTGGAGAGAGGAGATTTTCTGCACTCAGCCACCTGGATGCCCCACTAGCTCCAAATGTTAACTAATGGAGTCCGACATTAGCTCCATTTAGTAGAGGAGAGGAAGATAGTGAGTGTGTGAGTGAGAGGTTTATTAACTATATAAAAACTATATACTAAATAAAATGATTGGTTGAGTTTAAGAAGACATACCTAATAATGCAATTGTAGAAAAGACCACTTGTTCAGTGCTGTGACAGTTCTTGGCTGCTTCACGTAAACAGACTTGCTGAATCAGTTTTGATGTCTGAAAATCTGAAAATCCATTTATGTCTTAATTTAGGGGCATCATTTATATATAAAAGAGGAAGAGAGGGACAATTCACACCCATTGAAGTGATGGCTTAAAGGCTGACATTAAAGAAAAGAGGAGGGCGCTGCCAAATCATTACACAATTTGCAATCTGCTTTTAGTTCAAAGTCTAAAAATGGTCTTTCAGCACACTGCCTTCTTCAGGATAACAGCCAACCATCATCTAGCCGACATATATAGTGTCAAAGACAGGCGTTTCAAATCAGAGTTCTTACCTGAACATAGAAACAGAGTCCATAAACAGCCTCTATAGTGATCGCTGGTTCTTGGACATGTGGCCATGTTGATGTTGGAGCCCTTTCTTGACTATGAATGGCCTTTCTATGGACTCTGTTTCTATGTTCAGGTTTATTGCCCTGACAACTCTGATTTGAAACACCTGTCCTTGACTCTACTTGACTGTTGAATTTGGAATTTCTGTAAGTTTTATTTCAACCAATTATCTTTTTATCTGGTATCTGTATCGTGTATCTCTTGTCAGTATTTTTGCACTTTTAAATTGTATTTTTCCTGTATTTTTCCTTCTGTGAAGCACTTTGAATTGCGTTAGTGTATGAAACTGTGCTACACAAATAAAGCTTCCTTGCCTTGCCAATGTGTACACTGTATAGATAGTGATATATACTGTGTGTTAGAAATAAATCAGATAAAATGTTCTTTAGAAATCAAAATATCAGAGATTGACACATAAAATTAATTAAATAACGAATAAAATACGTTTGATATTTTTAAAAATTATTTTGCGAGAAACCATATAAAATCCTCCACTGACTAGAAAATAGGGCACAATGCACTTTTTCTCAAAAGGAAAACTTCTCATTCTCCAGTTAAAGAAAGTTCAACATAATAAGACTTTTTCTGTAGGATAACACTTGTACAATGTAACGTAATCCAGGATAATGCCACATAATCATAAGAGGTGTTCAACAAATACCTTTTGTGAAGATCAGTATGTTCAAGTTTTGTCTAGGTGAGCTGAGAAGTGTTGATTTTCTATATGCTAATGAGCTGAGGCCATGGTCTGTGGTGTTGTTGTGTTATCATATCTGTTGTATATGTTATTTCTTCCAGTGGAACATAATGACACAAACACTTTTCAATATAGAAATGCATTATGATATGCTAGTAGGGTGTTATGTTATTCACTGATCAAAAATAGTAGACATGGAATACAATGCAATAAAATACAACAACCCAACAAACTAGAAAACAGAAAACTAAAAAATGACCATAAATAAACATCCCTCATACAGCAACAATTGAACATTATTAAAAATTAAAGCACCTTTTTCTGGATTGCATGCATTGTAACTTTTAAAGTAGAACTTGGCAGTGGCTATGTCAACCGCAAGTAATTCTGTCTGATGTTTAATTTATTTTCACCAGAACTGATCAAACCTGTGTATTCAATGACAATGAATTTGTTTGTTTTTTTGACAATACAGTTTTAAAACTTTACATTCCAGATACTGACCCATCCACCATAAAGTCAAAAGACACTTAACCTAACTTTTCAACATGCTTATTTCATGCACTTGCAGCATAACGGCATTTTCACAAATGCCATTATCATGTATGTGTTGACTGGCATTTCAGAGAATATTAATGTGTTTTGAATTTACACAGTGTAGAGGGACAGCCACGATGAGATTTAAAGCGATGGCCTTTTAATATGCTGCAGCCTGCTCAGAGTACAGCCCATAACACCATAACCCTTTGATCCACCACGAGTCCTTCAGTTATCATGAATCATTAATGAAAGTACTGAGCTGCCTTTGCTTCTGTAATGCTCGGGGAGATGACAGCACAGGGCACTGGCAGGGTTGGATCTTCAATGAACAGCAACATCAACCCTGGAACAATGGGCAGGCCAAAGAGCGCCCATATCCTCAGCCAACTCTCCCCGCCAGCTCATCCATCAAACCCCCAGTGAACTGTCACTCCTCTCAACTCTCCAGGGACGACACACATCCCCTGTCTCCTGTTACGTCTCCCCCCTTGCTTACACAGTCAGCCCATTTTACCCTCATACTTCAGTTCTGTTTCTCCTTCCCTTTACTGTAACTTGTCTTGTCTTTTTTCTCCGGAAAGCTGAGTACTGTGGTCAAAGAGGAAACAAACCAGGAGGGCGCTGGTGACATTTTCATCCATCACCAAAAAACACAGGTCAAACTCACCCATGTGTTCCTGTGAAATCATTGACCAAGTGTTTCCAGTGAACACTATACAAACTCAAATCTAAAAGGATTTATTGAAGCTTCAAAGTTAGAGCTATTAAATTCTTTGATTATATCAAGTGCAAGACAGATGCACTTCCACTGAGTAAATCAAGTGCTCTGCTGAAATGACAACAATCACTAGGGGCACTCAAAAATCACCCAGAAAATCTAATTATTGCCCCAGTTTACCACTTTATTTCTTATGCTGACACATTTTGGCAAGCAAGTCATGAAGGATTGTTCATAATCTTTGTTTATATGGTATTTCTTTGAGTTGGACAATAAAATTAATAGAAGATGTAAAAGTACATTTTAGTGGTTACTCACATAAAATTGTTCCAAAAATTAACCTGGCTACATTGGCTAATAATTATGCTTGATTTAGTTAATTTTTGACTCCACCTTTTTTACTAACTTTCTTTATCTGGCTAGTAACACTCACCAGTATTCCCTGTATGTTTTTACCTTTCAAGGGTCTAAGGATAGAGGGTGTTGTATGCTCCACAGATAGTAAAACCCTGTGAGAAAAAATCTGGCAACAGCCAGAAACACGCTGGGGAGCTTTGCCATGTTACAAAGCAGCAGCCTATTTACTTTAATACCCATTTATATAATGTCATTTCAACATCATCATTTAAACGGCATAAAGATAATCTATACAAATTTTGCCTTACATCATAAAAATAGCTATGCATTTTGGTCTTATTTTTCTGTGTATATTTTGGTATATATTGCTTGGTCATTTTTAACAGCTCTTTGATCTAACTCATACTAACATACTAACAAATGCTAACTTGGCTTAGTCTTACAAGAAAGATAATTCACGTATTTCTTAAATGGATGATGAGCTACTTTAAGGTCCATGTTTCTTTGGTAAAAGAAGGCAGCTTCCAGATGTAACACAGAGGGGCATGAAAAAAAGAAACACTGCACACTAAGGGTTGGACAGTTTTTATAAATTTAATATATCAATATATAGAGATATTTATCAACAGCTTGATTTCATAGAAACGTGAGTGAGACCATTTTGGCATACAGTACAGATATTCCATGTAAGTACAGAAGTTGCTAAGTTTTTAACTCACTCCCTCCCTCACCAACCCGCCAGTTAACCCCCACCCCGCCCTCCCCCACATAACACAGAAAAACAGAAAGAGTAAAAGTATACAGGAGCACAAAACAAGGCACCAATAAATTAAAATGATAACCCCTCTTTTTTTTAAAACACACAACAACAAAATCTATAACAGAATTAAATACAGTATGAACACTAAAAATCTGCAATGCTGTTAAAAAGCAAAAAAACAAACAAACAAACAAATGGAACAAACAGGAGAAAAAGTAAAATAAAAACACTTTGGCAGATTATTAATTTTTAGTTACAATCAAGTAGTAAATAAATCCAGTGCTCTTGTGTACAAATAAATTCATATATAGTCTACACTCCTTTTTACCCCAGAGGTTTATGTACATCTTTTTTTACAGATACATTTAAAACATTATCAAAAAGTTTTTGTTGTATGAAAACGTATTTACAAGTCACGATTCAAAACCATTGGACTGTACCATTGGACCATCCCCCCACCCCTTTAGTTCCTCCCCTCCTAAGAACGTTATCTCTTTACACAGTGCAGAAGGCTTCTTGAAAAGTTTTGTGCAACAAACAGCGTAAAAAAATGCCTGTCGTATGGCTGTGGAATGGACAGAGCCCCGAATGGTTTTTGAGATTTCCTTGCAGGCAATGACACATCAACAACATTTTGAGAAAATGCAGGTAGACAGTTTTGTTGTAAAATGTAAAATGTCCAAATTGGTGACAATACTGTTTATCAAAATATTGCCCATGTACATCATCATCCCAACCAAAGATTTACATGCGTAGATTTTACAACTTCCCCATTTTTCCCCCAACCTTCATTTTTACACTTCCTGGTAGAAAAATGTAGGCGACTGAACACTGCCCTTCAAGTAATCAAACATCAAGATCAAATATGAAACTGAGAAGGGTTTGGCGAGGAGAGAGAGAGAGAGAAAGAGAGCAACATCTACAACCCACAGACTAACAGTCCAAAAACACATGATAATAAGAGGAACCCGTTGGTGAAGGAAAGTCACTGGGTTAACAAACGCCAATTGCCAGCCAAGTAGAGTCAATGAGGGCTCCTTCCACAGTCCACGATTGTAGCTGGTTGGGGGGTGGTGATGGGGGGGGGGGCTGCTTCTCCTGGGTGAGCCTGCTTGTTCGCCTGTTCGCTGGTTCACGATCGGGATGGGTTTTATTTTCAGCTCTGGGGGTTTTCCTTGCTGTTTTTGGGATTCCAGGTTATTTCTTCCAGTGTTTTTTCCATTCTTCCAGTGTGTGTGTGTGTGTCTGTGTGTGTGTGTGTGTGTGTGTGTGTGTGTGTGTGTCTGTCTGTCTACCCAAAGACTGAAAGCCCTTGCCAAAGGAAACATGTTGATGGTTAAGATGAAAATGGGAGGGCAAGGAAATGAGAGTACACAGAGACAGAAATGCTGACTCTGCTCTCTAAAAATCCAGTCGTATCACAAACACAGAAAGACTTGGAGCCTCACAGCTGACATGACTTTTGATACAGTGCTTGAGGAAGTGAAGTGGTGGAGAGACGTGAGTGACGTTAGAAAGCATTCAGTGCATCCTGGTTAAAGCATGGGTCAGATTCTCTGCTCAGAAAAGACTGGAGACAAACATTAGAAGAGTGCAGAAAGGAAGCGAAGGACGAGCGACAGGACAAGTCAGGAATGCTATAATTATGGCATTGAATTTGATTGGATTATGGGTTATCACGGCTGTTAGACTTTGCTATGATGATCTTATAATGCAACATCTTTTTACCATAAAATAAACCAGACGCAACCTTGTCATGATGGTTTTACATAATTTAGTTTGACCTATTGTGATAGTAATCTGTCTATTATGCTTTAGGATTTGTTAGAAATATTCCAATGCTTTATGAATGTATGAGTTTAAACGAAGAGTTAAATCTATACTGTAGCTGAATAGGCCTACATGACATAGGTGTTTTATTGAGCAGGTGTACATGTATCAAATGTATCCAAAGTGTATGTTTGGATCTAGAACCAGGACTGTGTTTCAACAGCTGTTTGTAAATCCATCACTAAGTTTGTGTGCACAATTCTCAGTAACAACCAAACTAAACTAGCTACCGTAGTCAGTTCAGTTATCTACATAAGAACAAGTTTGTGCGTTCTAAGTTTTAATTTAGTAATGCTTGAATCTCCACTTACGTTACAACTTGGCGAAGTTTGAACGTGCAAACTGCTGGTGCAACCGGCTCCAGATCTCTAGTGTAAGAACCTCTTACATTGAGAAGCTGCCATGCCATGCCATATAGTACAACAAGGTAAATTCTACACATTTGAATGATACATTTATGGTTGAGTGTAAAATAACTTTGTGCAAGGTGTCATGTTGTATCAACTACTGGATTAACACTGAAAGACTTCGAGTAAATAATTAAAAAAAAAACTGACTGAGTGAGACACACATGCCTATAAAACATCATATCTGTATAACAATAACTGAATAACTGAACATATGTACGTATACAATATTCTTCGACCTCCTCAGCATGAGGCAGAGTGCTCAACCTGATCCTTATAACTGCAGCCTGTTCTTTATGGAGGTGACTGATAGTAAAACTATAATTGCTACCATTAGAGAATTGATTAGCTCCTAAATAATACCTGAAAATATGAATCAAGAATGTCCAGAAAGCATGATGTCAAAGCATGTCCTCTACTACCGCTGCAATTACTACCCACTCTATGATGAATGACAAAGTCCCTTTCTGGACTTTTTCAGCGTCCTTCAGTGGAGACGGCTGCTCTCAAGGTGGCCCCAAAGTGGACCAGCCAATCTGTCTTCACACTGTAGCAATAATAACTTTTCTACAATGCCACGCTCAGTCACCTCAATAAATAAGCAATTTATTCTCCTAACTGCAAACCCTCAGTATGGAACTCCATTAGACCTGCAGCAAACATGGACCTGGAGGAAAGTAAGTGCAGAGCTGGCTGAGCCCAGGCTTCAATACAGCAGTGGGTTTGAATTTATTTAATCTTAAATTCACAAAGACATCTAACCTGTGGCGTCTTTCTTGGCATCTTACATCATCATCATCCTTCTTTTTAGACTTAGATATATGATAATATGAAAAACTGACCATGAAAATGTAGCAGTGTCCAGTTTAAATTGTTTCATATGTCAATTCTAAATTCGGCCAGAAAACAAACACTGCAGGCAGCTGCCAAACCAGTCTAGGATCATGACAATCAGAGTCATAGTTTTCCCCAAAGTGTAATTCAGTTTATTTTGCTTCATCTGTACAAGGTTAAGATGAAAGGAGATGGCCTCCCCCTTGCGCTCTATCCTCCTTCGTTAGATAGACGTAGGGGATTGCAGTACTGGAGAGGACTATAATTTACCTGTCTGATGTGCCACTTGTCCCACACAATTCATACAAACCCCCCACTGCGCATCATAAACTGAGGAGAGTGTGCCATCCTTCTGAGGGAGGTGAGCGGAGTTAATGTCAGAATACTGTGACACAACATCAGCAAAAATCTGGCAAAACAAATGGCCCACCATTCATCTTCCAAGCACAAACCTGTTCGCATATGGTTTAGTCTAAATCCTGGCAGTCATTTCATGCCTACCTTTGTCTTTGTCTGTTTATTTCATCCACCCCCGTGGTTACTCGAGCATCTACACTGAGAAAACCTTTCCAGGAAACAGTGAGAACCATGCGTAATAACTACCATCAATCAACTGTTTGTTTGTATGCACATACCCTCTGTGTAGTTAGATGAATACATATGCTGAGTCTATACAGAGCCTATGTTGGAAGACTTGTTTGGATTCTATATTTCCTTTGCTCGTTATTTAGTCACATCAGGTTTATGAAAAGACTGAGGATGTGACCAAAACGAAATCACTTCTTAGCACAGCTTAGCTGAAATGCAACATTGTTATTCTAAGAATGGAAGACCAGTGTTTTATGTATTGTTGGGAAGATGTCAGTCACCTCTAAACTTTATATAATGCATTATAAGTGTGCTTAACTCCTTCAAAAAACCCTTTGAGACTAAATTACATCCAGAATAGGAATAATTTGCCATAACTACTTGTAACAGCTTTCATTTTAACTTGTCATAACGGCTTATAGTAATTCACTTTTACAGTACATCACATTGTGAGCGATTATTGCGAAAGTCACTGGGCATGAATTCCATCTGATTCAATGGGCTGGAAGCATGTCTGGGGCAAGCCAATGGAAGATCAGCTCTTCACACTGATTTACACGTTTCCTCTTTATCCAGCTTTCAAATCAAATCAGTGCTCGGCTCAGTCAGCCTCGGTGTATTACTCATCTGCTCATACAAAACACGGCCACTAACAACCACAGTGAACAGTCAGAGACAGCAGAAAGTGATTACTTTCAAATGTGGACTCTTTTTCTACAGCATCTCATCTAGAAAACACACGTTGTTGAAAATTGGGACTAAAACACTGGGATCCATGTTTATGGGGTGCTCAAGTTCAAACATTAATATCTGTGTTTTGCAGTGGTTGAAATTCATAGAACTCATATAATTTCATATCTCAGAAACGCCACAGGAAGGTGTTCGTAACACTCTGCTGTCTGGATATCAAGGTTTACGCTAAAAATATTGATGGCATCAGACACAGAGACAAAGAAAAAATGTGAGTGTGAATCCTAACACGGACTGCAAATGAACAAACAATCGCAAGTTCATTATCGACTGTAGGCATACCTCTGATACCAGGAGAGAGGATTACCCATAATCCTTTGCCTTTTCTGCCCTGCTGCTTTTTGCCTTGAGGCACTACCCTCTGGTGGCACAAATCCTTCTATTCCCCTCAAAAGAAGAGCACCCTCCCTTACTCTTTCACCCCAAAACCACCTCCAAACATGCCGACAACCCCATCTTTTTTTTCTGCCTCCATTCCCCTTGGCTATATTTAGCTTTGCCTGCCTTCATACAGTATGTCAAGGGGCGAATCTGAGGGGCTGGGTGTGAGAAAGATGACATTCCCCTGTTTTAAACAAAAATCTGTCATGTCAACTCAAGATGTAAAGGGAACGATGAAGAAAAATAACCTAGTCCTTGCCTACTACTGAATAGCCCTGCAAACTTGAACAAATCTTCCTTTAGTACTGTGCACTGGGAGATACCGTTTACATATTTACAACAGCAAACACATACAAATAAATAAAAAGTCATAATATGAGGAACTAAAAATAATGCATGCCAGCTTCTTCCCCTTGTATGGAGGCCAGACAACCTTCTATTTACAATGTGCACCGAGACAGCCACATGAGGTTAGTTTGAGCAAAATCATTAAGCAGCATTTGACACACCACTACAGCTAATAAGAGGCAGACAGAAGAGAGGAGTGGAGAAGGGACTACAGATAAAGTAGAACTAAAGGGAAGTAGTATTGGCTAGTAGTGGTAGTAATGTTACTCCAGTGGAGAAAGCGGGAGAGGAACGGGGATATACAAGATGTACATGTCATCCCTGCTCCTTTAAAGGGGAGGCAAATGAGGACTCCTTCTCTTTCTCCTCTGCGTTGTACTGGCCTCATTGTAGTGGTGTAGAGGCTGTGGTGAGAGGAGGGGCCAGGATGGGATTGAGGTGGTGGTGGTGGTGGGGGGGGAGGGCTCGATGCATCCCCCCCTCAGGGATAGCCATCATCCTCCAGACTGAGTGCCACGCGCTGCAAACAGCAGATAAAAAGACTGTTACGACAGTAGGCTGGTGAAGGAAAAAGAGAGAGAAGTGAGATAGAAAAACAGAAAAAGAAACAGCAGCATGTTGGACAAAGAAAGCGATCAGGAGAAAAAGAGCGATACAAGTCTAGACGGCAACCGGGAAAGAAACGGCAGGCTCATATAGAATCCATTCTCCTACTCCTTTCTTCTTCCTGCGGTCCTTACTTCTCCCTCCTCTCCCTGACCTTCCTTTATCTCCTCTTTCCAATTCTCCCCCTTGTTCATTCCCTCCTTCTCTGGCTGCTCCTATGCGAGGAATGCAGGATGCTTGCCTACGGCTGCAAATGTCTGGCCCACATAATGCCAACCTGATTTCTCTGGCTGTCTGAGTTGCCAGTTTTGCCACGAAAGGAAAGGAAAGGAAAGGAGAGGAGAGGACAGAAGAGGACAGGAGAGAAAGAAAACAAGTAAAAATAATACAAGACAATAAAAGAGATTTGTACAGATGTAAATAATGAGACTTGGAGACAGGAGAGAGAGAGAGAGAGTATAGTTCCCTCTCTGCGGCTCTTCACTGAGGGCGGTTGCTAATTCGACCTTGAATCTTAATATGACTCAGTCGTGCACCTGTTTCTAGTATGTGTGTGAGTGTGTGTTTCCAGCCTGTCATCATGCCAGTGATACCCAGAATTCTTTGCCTCCTTTCTCTGTGGAGCAACACAAAGAAATCTGTGTTACCATGCCAACCGATCAAAGCGCTAGACTCCCAACCCCCCATAATCCTTTTTGGCTGCCCTTCCCTGCTTGCTTTCCGATAATTAAAACCACAAATATATTAAATAAATGTCAAAACTTTTTGTGACCTAATGACACAATCTTTATACATTTAAGTGCAAATCACAGCTGGCTCTGTTTCTGGAGTTTGTAGAAAATGCAGTT
The DNA here is from genome assembly GCA_031216445.1 of Lateolabrax maculatus. NCBI lineage: Eukaryota > Metazoa > Chordata > Actinopteri > Acropomatiformes > Lateolabracidae > Lateolabrax > Lateolabrax maculatus. Next base: position 6,541,509 of record CM062196.1, on the reverse strand, counting down.
TCATGTCCAATGAGTGATTCTCAAAAATGCGTCTGCATCGATGGGAAATCAACAGGGTAGTCTGCTATTCACAGAATGTGGAGATTCAAGGTTTCTGCAAACGACAGTATGTATAAAAATGATATTTTGGACTGTCCTTGGTTTTGATTTGTGCTCCCCTTCTCTTCCTTCATGACTTATTTACACTGTAACAAAAAAATAAAGGGCAATGTCATCATGTTGTTATCCACTCTAAAAATCAAATTTATTTGCAGAATGGTCTAGTCCTGTGTGCTGCTGTCCTTTCAGTCAGCTTTCAGAGGTGACTATAAAGCTAGTCCTCCTTCTCCTCAAAGGCATCTCAACAGTGAAATCATTTTTGATCCACTAATAAACAGAAAAACGAAAATCCTGTCTGACAAGGGTTCTACCTCATGGCACATATTTTCTGTTGCCAGTGACCAAATTGGAAATTTTTTTACTTTTGCATCGGCTGCTTCTGTCAACAAAGATGACATGTTCCTGTGTAAGGAGTTTTATCAGTAAACAGGGGCCTCATAAGAAACACGTCTCCCAGTAACAGAACAGACACTTCGACAACCAGAAAAACTTACACAATGTACAAATAAATGGGATGGCAGGTTGGCAACAAGGACGTGATGTTGATAAACGAATGTACTGTATGATTATGGTCATGACGGTGATATAAATGTGAACATGATGTACTGGTGAAGGGCTTATATGTGTGTATGATTGGTGATTTCAGTGATTACTGCAAAAACGATGTGTGAGAATGTGGGCGTGTGTGTGCGCGTATGCAAGCCTGTTCTTTCTTTCCACCAGGCCTACATGTACAACGGGCTTTTCCAAACCCCTGCGCATACTCCCATATTCCAAATATTCCAAACTCCTTCCTTTCCTCTGCAGCTTCTCTCATTTGCTGCTGGAGAGCATCGGTGCCCCTGAGTACCAGTGAGAGTTGCTGTCTGTGATGCCGCCCCCTAGAGGAAGCGCTATGAATGGCTGACTGTGGCTGCCACTCACTGCTGGGTACACGTGACCGATGGACTCGCTGTGTCGCCCGATGTGGATTTCGTCGTCGTCATCCTCCGTGGTTTTGCGGTAAACGGGGTTGTCGAAGTTCATGCTCTTGGTGTTTTTGCGCCGCCAGTTGCGCCAAACCAGGTACCCGCCGGTGCAGAGCAATCCGATGACCACTGTGGCAAGGATAGGGACTGCATGTGTTTAACACACACACAACAACAACACACGGCGGGAGCGTTAACACAGCCCAGGGGACACAGAGCGGCGCTTTAAGCACTCACACACACAAACACGCCTGGCACACTTTGCTGCATGAACTGAGGGCTCATTATTTTCTGTCTTTATTTTTCAAAATCATATGTAATCGAAATGCACACCTGTAAAACTGGGAATTCATTAGTGTTAATTTTATTGTTTAAAACATTTGAAAATCTGATTACAAAATCCTATGAGGATACCATTTTGACCCTTTTGTTCAAATCAATGTTGCAATTACCCTAAGCCCATAAAAGTACTTAAGCAGCTTGTTTGTGTTTCTCTTCACTCAAGAATTTGCTCTCCATAAGAGGACTTTATTTACAGTAGCTAAACTGCAGTGATCAGCGTCTTCTTGCAGAGGAAAGCATCACATTTTTTGGATGCATGAGGACATAAAATCCTTGTGTAAATCAGTTATACCAGGATTTCCCATAGTGTTTTACAATGGAGGTGGGCCACCTCGCCAGAAGAAGACCCCTACTAATATTAACATAAAGTTGTCTGAAATAAGACATCAACCTTCAGGGAGGAACAAAGGTGCTATTTTACACAGCAAATGCCATATATATAACACTGTATGTGTGGCAATTGTTTAGGCATTCATCTGTGAACTAAATTGATCATAATTTCCTGTGGGAAATCCTGTGTATCCATCTGCTATTTTAAAAATATCTGGGTATTTTTCAGTAAAACTGAAAACAATGAGCCTTCATACTGTATATACACATTCTAGTACATTCCTTTTCACTCTCAATCTTACAGAATGAAAAACACACAATCATGAATGCACATGCACAATTTGCAACAATAAATGCCTGCATGCACCATTACACACATACTAGAAACTCCATATCCAAGACACACACACACACACACACACTCAAACATAAATACATGCATACACAAAGAATGAACAGACATTTCCATTAAATCTTATAGCATTCAGGACTTGAAGCCAGTGACTAGGGTTTCGGGTTGCTTAACAATCATTATCCTTGTGCTACATTTTGACTATGATTTACAATTTTGTACTAGCCTGGGCAAAAAAAAAAAAAAAAATGTAACACTATCTGCAGACTGCCTGACTCGGGCGTTTTTGGATGGGGTTATGAGAGGAGAATGGACAGGGGAAAAAGAAGAAAAAGAGGGAAGGAGAGAGAGAAAGGGGGATTGGAGGATTTCAGATAAGCTCTGTTTCTCCTCTCATTACCATATCAGCATGACTGCCTAGCTGCCCTGTAGGACCTGTGTGTGTATATAGTGCATGTACGAGTCTATGTGTGTGTAGAGACCAACTGCCGAACCAAAGGTGTGTCAATGAGGAGAGAAAAAACAAGTGTGTAGGGGTGTGTTTTTGTGTGTGTATGCGCACATCCATAGATGTGTCTGCATCCCCTGTGGAAGCCCCATCTAATTGCTCTTTTGTTGGATAGGCACTTAGGATCCCTGTGTGACTGGGCTGGAAACCCCAGATCCTCCTTTGTTCTTCTCTAAATGCTCACTGATTTAAAAAAAAACATCAGCTTTTGTCTCATTTAGAAAATTTCACTCCAATTAGAGAGCAGCATAACAGCCTGACTTTGGCTAAATACTGATAATCATTGTCAGGCTGTTTCCCCTTGTGAAGCTGTGGGTGGGCGTGGTGCATTAGTGGATGTGAGCGGAGAACTGGGGTGCAGAAATCCGGCCCTTGTGGACCTCCAACAATAATTAATGTTTCAAAGCTGCCAAAAAATGCAGAATGGGGGGATTTATGGCTGCAATGAATGGCAGAAGGACAGAATGAGAGATGGAGTGGAAAGAGTTAACAGTCTCGGGGGTTGTTTTAATGAGCTGATATCTCAATCGTCGAGACTGAAAAGAGAAAAAAATTGCTTTACAATGTTTTAGCGCTCCCATAATCTATCAAAGTATTCAATATTAGGGATGAAAGAGATCTCAATTAGTGACATATCCTGCTACTATAAGGTCATTTGCACATTTAGCTGATTTCGCAGTAAGGTTATGCATGGAAGAATTAAATATTTCCATAAAATTAGATTTTCAACACTAATAGAATAGATTAACTTTACTAAGCTAATTTGCATGCAAGAACTTGCATTCTCTTTGTATGCCTATCAAATATTATATTCATGGTATGGTAGTATGTTGGCCTAATACAGGGATTTCTTTTACCCTGTACCAACAATAATGTTATTTCCCAGGTCAAAATTTCTACTGCTCCGAGCAAAAATCCCCATTTTATCTCATTAAGCCCCTTTTCAGTCATCTGATATTTCCTCCTATTCAAAAGCTGATTCCAGCAACTGTGCAACCCACTCTTAGTCCACTGGGTCAGAGAAATAGGTCAGTGCACTGGATTGATTGCAGTGTGAGCAATGCTGTGTGATCAGAGTGGAAACATGAGCTTAATGTTATAACAGCTGGTCAAATGTGATGACAAAACATGAACTGAATTTCCCATTTGGTCAAATCTCATTAATAGTGACATAATGTGCACATTGCAAAGGTCTGGCCATCGCTGACTGACGAGCTTACAGGCCCATAATGGCTTTTTCTAGCTGTAGGCCAGGAGGCTATTGTTGGATAATACCACAGCTCAATGCACTCTGTCAATTACAAAACTATTATTTTGTGCTTAAACATCAATGCTGAGGCTGACAAAAGACACAAATTGTTACTGTTAAATCATAAAAATATACTAATTTCAATCAGTCAGGTGGGAGTACAAACACTCTAACACCCAGTCACTCACACATACAAGTATCACACATGAATCCAGACACAGAAAACAAAACATCCGCACACACCATGCAGGACTTGAGCGACAAGCAGAGACGGGGGAAGCAAGGAGGGAGAAGCAGGCGTGCAGAAAGCAAAGGCAATACAACGAGAAACTCAAGAGTACTCACCGATAGGAATGACTATCCCCAGAACTGCTACTGTGATGTTGTTACCTATGAGGTAGTGATCACTCGCAGCTGAGATGAACAGAAAGAGAGATAGAAAAAGAGAGAAAAAAATAAAACTGAGCAAAAAGTTTGGTACCTAAGCCCCCTCCCCAAAGGCTTTGCTAGAGAGAACAAACTCAACTTTCAAGCATCACGCCGGAAAACCTTATTTGCATAATATACGGGCAGAGAATCCATCCGACTTCACTTTGGACTGCTGGCGTTTTGTTTATGTGGGAATTAAATGCTGATGAATCATACCAGGATGCCATTTAAATGCAATGAGATATGTTTTAATACAAGAGGACATCAGGAAGTAATGCATCAGAGTCTGTACTGCTACAATTTTGATTTAGGAAGCAGTACATCTTTCAGTGGAGGTTTTAAACATGGTGGATGCTCCTGGCGACCTTGAGGTTGAACTTAAACAAATTCCATTTGTTGTTTTTTTTACCCCATGTCTTCATATTGTATCACGATGCAATACAGCATACGTTTATTCTCGATGTGCTTTGTATCCGTACCCTTCAACTCTCACCCCAACAGGTTGGTGTGGAGCCTGACATTAATCCTGCTCCCGACCCTCCTATTAGCAGAAAGCTAGCCATTACCAGTGTGATCAGAAGGCTATAATGAAGTCTAGTGAGGAAGATTAACAGAAGACATCACAGTGCTGGCCCTGCATATTGATTGGCTCATCCTAGAAGAGAATCTGTGTAGTTGTATGCACGAAAAAAAAAGACACAGATGGGAGTTGACGGATGGGATGTACAATTAAGACATTTTGTCCCGTAATTGCAATCATACCGAGGATAAACTGCCTTTCAATAGATGCACACACTCTCTCCCACAGACAAAGACATAATGCAACATAAAGAGGCACAGCAGGTGATATGACTTCAGACTGAGCAGTGAAGCGTCTGAGACCTGAGTCAGCAGAAGTGAATTTGGCTTTTCGTTAAGTATGAGTCATGTCCAATTGGTCCTAAGGCGGATTAATAGAATCTTATTAAAGCAGCAGTTATGAATGAAGCAGTCCTGGAAAGTGAAGGAAAAGAGAAACAGAGAGAGACAGAGGAAGAAAAAAAAAAGAAAAAAAGTCTCAATTTCATTAAGACTGGAGGGATTTTAATTTCAAACAGAACTTGCTTTTGTCTACCCCTGTGAAAACGTTGCTATTTATATCCCTATATTCGGCTTCTTTAAATATAACTATCATAATGTGTAAGTTACCTACATTGTTTACAGAAGATAATATTAAAGTCCACATGTAGGAATCCCACTATTAACTGCATACACTGTCAGCCATACATTTGAATAGAGTAAAGATTTATATGGTTGTGAATGACACGTTTATTTCATTGCAAATTTCCTGTTTTCCCTCAAAAATGAATATCCATCAAAGGAAATATCCATTTAAAAGCAAAATGTCCTCACAGTTAGGGTTCCCACTTGTCCCCCACTGCTTGCATTTAAAGCACATTAGGAAGGGATTTCTTTCGGGCCAGTATGAACAGGAGGAACGATTACATCAAGGAAAACCTGTTTTACTGTTCATATGGGCACCTGACTATTATTTTCAGACTGACATGAAAAATGGTGAACCTATCCTTTAAACAGCAAGACAGCATTTTTTAGTCTTGTCCAATGTTGCAGAAAGATTGATGAATAATTACTGACATCAAGAGGGTAGGTTCAATGTTTTTAAGCGCATAAATGCATGTGAGCTTTGTGTACCAGCTGTGGTTATCTTTTATTCCTGAAACTCCTGGTTCTTCCTCGCTCAACCATGCCAGCCTCGGTGCCGCACATGCGTAACAGCTGATGCCAGCAAACTTGACAGTGTGCACTGAGTTGAAAATTATAACACATGACCCGTGGGTTTGGAGACACGTCTTGTTCATGCCCCATTTTTCTCAGCCGTGTCTGCTCCACCTCTCATCTGGAGCACTTGTGTTGTGGTGTGGAGGCTGACAACTTCAGAGACTAGAGGAAACATGTTCTTGCTTCTTAGTAACTCTGAGAAACCCAAGCCCCCAAAGTGATGAGAATAACGGTAGCAGCCATTCTCTTTAATTCCCCAAAATTCATTTTCTCTTCTGCCTCTTTTCCACCTCTTTTCTTATCCTTGTAAATGCTATTTAATCCTCCCTGTTCAGGTGCTGGACTTTCATGTTCCTTATTGTGCTCTGTTCATTCTTTTTCCTCTACGGCCTCTTAATTTTCTCTCACTGAACCTTTTCATTTAACAATCCTTAATTTTCCTCCTCATCCCTTTTCTTCATTTCCCTGTCATCACTCTGTCTGCAATTCTTCCTTTTCCTCTAACTCTCACACCCACTTTCATCATCCTTCCTTTTTTTATTTCCCTCTGTATAGTTTTTTCAACCTCAGTCCTTGCCCCCCTGGTTTCTCAATATAATGAGGAAATGTCTCTGATGTAAATGCAATATTGTAAAATCGCAGTTCAAACACAGTTCAGAGCACAGTACACTTGCTAACCACTTTTTAAAAACTTCACTCTACTTCTGCTGTTGAATCTTTTATTATCTACTGAGCAGTCATTCGAATATCAGAAATGACCTCATGTTCTTCTAAAGCGTGTTAGTAACTGCATGAATTAGAATGTTATCATAGTATTTTACTGTAAAGTCTCCTGCTTTGGTCTGAGAAGGATGATGCAATTGAACTGGAGCTAGTAGAACATAATAATAAAAAAATTTAAAAAAAACTTCCACATTTCAAGACACTTTCTCTCAATAAAAGAACACTGAATATCATCCTTAAGAGTCTGTACTTTAAAAAGACACTTATATTTATCTCTTTTTACTGTTAAAATGAACAAATCACTTGAGAACAAATAGCTGCCTTGGTAGTTTGACAGTTACCACTATCTCATGTTAATGTATCTATGTAGCAAAGGCCATGAAAATTCAAACAGAAAGCTGAAAACACTGATCTCTCCAACTAAATCACACAGTAGCATGTGGTGTGCAGCACAGTGGCTTATCAATTTTGCTTTGCAGCACTATCAAGGATTCTTCTCTGCTTCCAAATACAATTTAAGTCTTAGCATGGCTTTGTAAACCATTGTTACTGCTGTTTTATTCTGCTGTCATTGTTTGTCTGGGCAACAAACTGTAAAGCTGTATTTTTCTGGTGCGCCAGTAAAGCTTGATTGGTGCGAGAACGGAGAATGCTGGCAGTTTCAGAGAGCGAGAGTGAAAGAGAGGAGGAGAGGGAAAGAGGGAGAGAGAGAGAAGGACAAAGAGAGTGAGAGAGGCTGTCAGAAAGTGAGGATGAGTGATGAGAGGTGGCAGGTGAGAATGGAGGGGACTGTCGTTTTTTTGCTCCGACAGCTCTGTTACACGCTGCTCACGAGGGGCCGACAGCAAGCAAACCGAGAGATGCACTAGTGAGTGTGTGTGTGCAAGAGAGAAAAGCGCAGAGGGAAAGAGGACAGTAAATACACAGATGGTCAGACAAAGAGACGAAAGGGGAAGAGAAGCCAGAGAGAGGAGGGAGACTGATGTAAGTAGTGGTTTTCAGCTCCCTGCTGCTTTAATGGCAGGTGGTAGCAGTAGGGATGGCAGTGGAGAATTAGACTCACAGAAGAACACAAACACAGTGTGCATTCACTCACTTCACACAAACTCACATTCCTATACACAGACCCTGCTCACCATGATCCTTACCTCTGTGGGAGAGGTTGGCGTTGCTCTCTCTCTGAATGCTGTTGGGGGCCACTGGGCCCAATAGGGGTGTGTGTGTGGAAGTGGACGTCTGGCTTGTGCTGCTGAAACTGGTCGTCTCTGTACTGGTGGCAGCGGGGGTCCGAGGCTGCTCCGTTGAGGTGCTCCTGGGGGTCTGAGCACGGGCCGGCGTCGTCGGGCGTCTGGTCGTGGGCCTGAGTGTCGTAGCAGCTGAGGTGGTAGTGGTGCTTGTGGTGGTGGTGGTGGTGGTAGGCGGTGTTGTGGTGGTGCTAACAGTTGTGCCAGTTGTTGTAGTGCTTGTGATGGGAGTTGTGGTGGGAGTTGTGGTGGAGGTCGGAGCAGCTGTTGTGGTTGTTCTGGGTCGAACTGCACATGAGAAACAGGACAACAATCATTAGCACCTGGGATTTTACTTGAAGACGAAGACAGCTGGCAAGTATGTTGTCAACAAGAGGTGTAGTAGGCTATTTTGGCTGTGTGCATCAATATACAGCATATAAATGAAAAGATTATAACGTGCTGCCAACACCTCAGGGTTTAAAATGGAGCTGGGTGAAAAGGTTCAAATAATAATCTGAATATTTTCTCATATTACTATATAATTCAAAGCAATAAACTACGTTCTGCTGTCATTTATTTGGATAATAGACATTTTAGAACAAAAACAAGATTGTATCACGTGATTCCGTTGAAAATCGATAAAAGATAATAGTGAATTATTGCCCTGCCCTCGTTTTCAATACTACTAATAATCTTTTTGTACATTTATTTAACAGGGAGAGTAATGATAACCACTGTAACATAGGGAGAAGCAATGCATCAGATACGATGTATATAGGGCGTCTGGCTCAAGCTAACTGGCTCTTTTTATCACCTCCAACTCACCCTCAACACTTTTTTGTCCATCAATATTGCAGATGACACATATGCACACGTCACCATTGACATTTTTGTTCATGTTATCAAAAAACCAAATAATAAAAAACTGATTTCATTGTGGATTTCCAAATACATTGCTTCAAGATTTCATGGTAACTGCTACACTGATGAAGGGTTTGCTCAAAATAGACAGAGATATAAGAGGAACATAATGTAAGGGGCCATTTTATCAAAACTTAATAAGTGCTCAGCAGAAATACTTGTACTGCATTAGAAAGTCAAAAAACTGTGAGTGCAAATGTTCTCTCTCTCTCTCTCTCTCTCTCTCTCTCTCTCTCTCTATATATATATATATATATATATTTTCACGCTCAATGGCCACATTCCCTCTCCTGTCCTTTCTCAGAGGGATTCTCTGAATGGTAGCCTACATACATCATAATCTCTCTTTCTCCCTCTTTTCTCTGTGTCAGCTCCTTTTTCCTCACCTGTGCAAACATGAAGTGCAAAACAGAGCAGGTTCAATTAGGATAACAACTTAATAAATGGGAAATGTGGTGACAGTAGAGGCTGGGGACTGGCTGAGCGGTGAAATAAGGTCAGTGAAATATTGACGGTGTGCTGGGAACACAGGTAAACTGGGAAAATCCCTGACCCACTTCCCAAGATAGTGTTACAGCAAACGCCGATATCCTTTTTCTGAAAGAGTTGGCTTTCGAATCAATCATAATTAATATAATGAGATTTGAACATTTTGCATTGTTGAAGGCTGATGCTGGTGAATACTGGATTTGGATAAAAGCTGCAATAGACAAATGTGAATGGGCATGAATGTAAAAGCTTTTTTGTGTTTGAAAGAATAGCAAGAATACACTTTTAATGTACATATTTGTTTAATATATTTAATATATTTAGCATTTACTGTGTATATGTTACTCAGAATTTTAAAAAGGATTTAGTGGATCTCCTCAATGTTACACTTCGGGGTGGACGGCACACTTGGTAATTATGAATAAGGGAAGATACAACTCAAACTCTAGCACTGAAACCTTTTAAGAAATTGGTTGGTACTCGGCCTGGCTGTGGCAAGAGAAGAACCTCAATAAAAATTTGACTTCAAGATTTCATACACAACCAAAAAATAATAGCCTGGCATTGTCAGACTAATTTGAAACATGAGCTTGCAGATTCATCTGGTTCCAAGGCTACAAAATGAACCTATTAGTATCTCCTTCAACCTATAGTGGCATGAGAAATGTTTCCCATAGCCATCCATGTATAAGGTAGGATACCACCAATATAATGAATAGTTTAAAGTGGAACATTTATTTAAAGATATGAATAAATACTTAATTATGAGGTGGACTACAGTTGAAAGAATGAAACCAGTTTAATATTCTTATGGCACTCAATCATGTCACTGTGATTACAGCGACATAGACTTCATGTGACATTCCTCCGCACAATCCTTTAATTAAGCTCCTGGCCTCCTGTGATTTATTGGTTCAGAGTGTGACCGACTTACCTATAGCACAGCGTCTCATGTCTGGTCCCAGCTCCATGCCGTCAGGACAGGCACAGGTGTACTTGGGAGAGTGGTCTGTGATCTGGGGGGCCTTCAGACAGAGGTATTCACAGCCACCGTTAGGCAGACTGCCCATGTTACAGGTATCAGGAGCTTGAGAGACACAGCAGAAATAAAAAGGCAAATATGAGTTTGAACATTTTCTCTCACAAATTTAAAAAAAACATTATTTTGCTTCACATATTTTAAAGCCTTTCATCTCAATTGAAAATGGTAAAGGGTATATTATTGAAAACCACAACTTTCAATTGCTACATTTATAAACATTTGGGGCTTTCCCCAAACGTTCTGTAAATTGAAATCCCATGTCAAGTGCCAGGGTGCTGAGCACAGAGGTTTACATGTACTGTAGACCAGAATAGAGGAGAGGAAAAAGCTATTAAGAATTGAAGAACCCTAGTTTTGGGTCTCGGTCAGCATAAAAAGCATTAAAATAACTGCCAAGCTGGTACTGTATGGACAATTTTTAAAAAAATAACCTAAGCCTCTGTACAAAAGTGACTACAAATGTAAATTCAAACACAAAAAAAGTACATTACTTAGCAAAACCTCTTGGCATATGTAATTGCTGAATAATAGTTTTTCTTCACTTTGTTTTCTGATATAAGACTCTAAATTGATTATTTTCAAAAGTCTTGAAATGTGACATTACCTATTAACCTTATTATGAACTACACTGCAAAACAACATAAAATAGATGCTGAGATCAACTTTTATAGTATAATTTAGGCACCTATATTTATTCTCAGACCCTTTTTTCCGGTCCAGTGAAGCGATGCCTAGGTTAAGGCAAGGTTGTCTAAATTTTTTATTTTTAATATCTAAACTCAAATGAAAAATTTACTTGTAGTTACCTAACCTAAGATTCACACTCATGGAAAAATATTTCTATTCTTGTCTTGTGGGGAAGCAGCATAATTAGGTCAGGTCGCGGTCGATTCTGCCTCCTGACTTGTGCATAGTTTTAGAGAGCAGCACCATCATCAGCCGTCAGGAGAAGCAGCAACATCACTCAAGACACACAGTGAGATTTTAATAAGCTGGGAATACATTTGTGCTTGGTGTACAGTCTCTCAGCAGAACAAGTATGTAATATGAACAGCTGTCTAAATGAAATTCTTCAAAGCTCCAAATATCGTCAATACCTGCTTTCCATATTAAGAAGAAATTAAGCTCTTTGGGTAAAAGAAAGTCTTTGAAATGCCATGACACATTGTGACAACACATTTAAATTCAATGCTGGGGGAAGAGAGGGGCAGATGAGTGGGAGAAGAGAAGAGAGGAGACAAAAGGAGGCAATAGGAAAATAAATAAAATGAGATGAGAAGAAAGGATATAAGGGCAGACAGTAAAGGATAAGGAAGTAGAAAATGACAAGAGACTAAAACAAAATTTTGCTAAATTGTGTTTTCCTGGAGTTGCAACAGCACCAGTGTCCCCTCCTCCTCGTCCTCCTCGTCCTCCTCTGCACTGCCTCCCTTAGGACTACAATAAGAACTAAAACATAGAACTTAGGCTTCAAAGCACAGCGGGATGGACGGAAAATAAAATGATAAATAACAAAAAAAAGCACAACAAAGATTGCAGAGGAAGAGAGGCTGTTTTGAGGGAGTGTGTAAAAAATGAAGACACGTCGGATCTGTTGGAGACACATTTGAATGTGTGGAGGTGTATTGTGGCAACCAATCATTAACTGATGATCTTCTCTTTTGGCTTTTGTTTAGAGCATATTTTCTGACAGGAAAAAATTATATTAAAAGCAAGAGGAAGATAATACAGTGAAACAAAGGGAAGAGCGTGTTGACCTTGTTGAGCAAATTGCTTCACTCAAGGTCACTTTTTAGAGAGTATTTCACTTATCAGTAGTACTAGTACCTTCACAGGGCAGCTAGAGTTCAGTCAGTACGTCTTCATTTAGCCTAGTTAGGCCTGGTTGTGTTATGTCTTACTTTTGTTGGCATTTTGGAAAAAAAACATGCTTAATTCTGTGATATCTTTGAGCAGAACTCTTGATTTATTAATGAGAGAATGCAATTAGCTCCCTACTGGCAGTCAGACAACACTGCTTTGAGCTCTGAGTGAGGGTAGAAAACAAAGCATGAAAATCGAAATCACACAAGCAAATTGCTTGTACACACTGTCATGAATACACATACACACACACACACTGACATGAGAACTAACGCACGCACACGCGCACACGCACACACACACACACACACACACACACACACACACAGGTGTTGGTTTGCACACCTGCATCCATACTGAGAAAAATACCACATCACAACACATTGTTTGACATGCAAAGCACACATATCAGTCTAATCACACACATCAGGTTATTTGTTTTTTGTTCAGACAGATATAATAAGTGGATCCTTTGATCTGCACATGGATGATTCAACACTTTGTTAGCAGGGAGTGCGATGTTGAAAGGTTTTTTATTGGTGTGAATGCTTAAAACATATGTTATTCTACATACATTCTAAAAATGTATTATTATTATTCTTCAGACCGCTTTTTTTGCGAGTCTTCTCCTTCCACATTATTCAACGTAGAAACTTCATTCAAATATCAAAACATTCAGCTCAATTAGGACAATTTTGCTTGTATTCAACATTTTCATAACATTCATACTTTCTGAAATATTCAACGTTTTCCAGGAATTTTGCTCCATTCAAATGAATGGGCGGAATGTCCAAAATTTCTACATTTTCCCACCTTCTCTTTCACTTTCAGCTCCAAACTCCATTCAAACTTGTAAAAGTTCCACATCTTTCGTACATTCAAGGTATTATTTAACATTCAAATCCCATTAATACTTTGGAAAATATTCAACTTTGACTTTCATTATAATTAAGTTTTAAACAATGAGAAAAACATTCAAAACCACTCATCTTCAAAGTCTTCAAAATCCTTCATACTTTCATGTAGAAACGTCATTCCAACATTACAAACAAACGTTCACACCACTTTGGACTTACTGGCATAGATTCAACTCTTCCAGATCATTCATACTTTTTACATAACCTCATTTCAAAAATCATGAAAATTTCAGCCCTTCTGACATTTTGAGTGTGTGTGTGGTGGAATGTTCAATGCTAGAGTGGGAGACCTACCTGGTAGAGTGGGGACGAGATTGAAACTCAACTCAAAAATTTCTACTCAAATTGCTCCCAGTACCACAATTTTCACTCCTCATATGTGATTTTACAGAACATTGGAAAATTTGTTAGGTCGCATAAGTGTGGCTACGGTAGCAATCGGACCTAAACTTTTGGCCCTACAATTCCTCAAGTGACGTTTGTGTCGTTTTTCTTGTATTTAATGTCGTTTTTCTTGTTTATAGTGTCATTTCTCTTGTTTTTAATGTCATTTCTCTTTTTTTGTCATTTTTCTTGTTTATAGTGTCGTTTTTGTTGTTTTTTGTTGTTTATAGTGTTGTTTGTTGTTTTTTGTTGCCGTTTTTGTTGTTTTTGTTGTCGTTTTTGTTGTTTTTTTGTTGTTTTGGTTGTCGTTTTTGTTGTTGTTTTGTTGTTTTTGTTGTCCTTTTTGTTGTTTTTTGTCGTTTTTGTTGTTTTTTGTTATTTTTTGTTGTTTTTTGTCGTTTTTGTTGTTTTTTTGTTGTTTTTTGTTGTTTATAGTGTCGTTTTTTTGTTGTTTTTTGTTGTTTATAGTGTCGTTTTTGTTGTTTTTTGTTGCTGTTTTTGTTTTTTGTCGTTTATAGTGTTTTTGTTGTTGTTTTTGTTGTTTTTTGTTGCTTTTGTTGTTTAGTGTCGTTTTTTGTTGTTTATAGTATAGTTTTTGTTGTTTTTTTTGTCGTTGTTGTAGTTTTTTGTTGTTTTTGTTGTTTTTTGTTGTTTATAATGTCGTTTTTTGTTGGTTTTTGTTGTTTTTTGTTGTTTATAGTGTCGATTTTTGTTGTTTTTTGTCGTTTTTGTTGTTTATAGTGTCGTTTTTGTTGTTTTTTGTTGTTTATAGGGTCGTTTTTGTTGTTTTTGTCGTTTTTGTTGTTTATAGTGTCGTTTTTGTTGTTTTTTTGTCGTTTTTGTTGTTTTTTGTTGTTTAAAGTTTTGTTTTTGTTGTTTTTTGTTGTTTATAGGGTCGTTTTTGTTGTTTTTTTGTCGTTTTTGTTGTTTTTTGTTGTTTATAGTGTCGTTTTTTGTTGTTTTTTGTTGTTTTTTGTTGTTTATAGACTCGTTTTTGTTGTTTTTTTGTTGTTTTTTGTTGTTTATAGTGTCGTTTTTGTTGTTTTTTGTTGTTTATAGGGTCGTTTTTGTTGTTTTTTGTCGTTTTTGTTGTTTTTTGTCTTTTTTTGTCGCTTATAGTGTCGTTTTTGTTGTTTTTTTGTCGCTTTTTGTCGTTTTTTGTCGTTTTTTTGTCCCTTATAGTGGCGTTTTTGTCCTTTTTTTGTCCCTTATAGTGGCGTTTTTGTCGTTTTTTGTTGTTTTTTGTCGTTTTTCGTCCCTTATAGTGTCGTTTTTGTTGTTTTTTGTCGCTTTTTGTCGTTTTTTGTCGTTTTTTTGTCCCTTATAGTGTCGTTTTTGTTGTTTTTTTGTCGCTTTTTGTCGTTTTTTGTCGTTTTTTTGTCCCTTATAGTGGCGTTTTTGTCCTTTTTTTGTCCCTTATAGTGGCGTTTTTGTCGTTTTTTTGTCCCTTATAGTGGCGTTTTTGTCGTTTTTTGTCGCTTATAGTGGCGTTTTTGTCGTTTTTTTGTCCTTTATAGTGGCGTTTTTGTTGTTTTTTTTCGCTTATAGTGGCGTTTTTGTCGTTTTTTGTCACTTTTTGTCGTTTTTTGTCGTTTTTCGTCCCTTATAGTGTCGTTTTTGTTGTTTTTTGTCGCTTTTTGTCGTTTTTTTGTCCCTTATAGTGGCGTTTTTGTTGTTTTTTGTCGCTTTTTGTCGTTTCTTGTCTTTTTTTGTCGCTTATAGTGTAGTTTTTGTTGTTTTTTGTCGCTTTTTGTCGCTTTTTTGTCCCTTATAGTGGCGTTTTTGTTGTTTTTTGTCGCTTTTTGTCGTTTTTTTGTCCCTTATAGTGGCGTTTTTGTCGTTTTTTGTCCCTTATAGTGGCGTTTTTGTCGTTTTTTGTCGCTTTTTGTCGTTTTTTGTCGTTTTTTTGTCGTTTTTCGTCCCTTATAGTGGCGTTTTTGTCGTTTTTTGTCGCTTTTTGTCGCTTTTTGTCGTTTTTTTGTCCCTTATAGTGGCGTTTTTGTTGTTTTTTGTCGCTTTTTGTCGTTTCTTGTCTTTTTTTGTCGCTTATAGTGTCGTTTTTGTCGCTTTTTGTCGTTTTTTTGTCCCTTGTAGTGGCGTTTTTTGTCGCTTATAGTGGCGTTTTTGTCGTTTTTTGACGTTTCTTTGTCCCTTATAGTGGCGTTTTTGTTGTTTTTTGTCGCTTTTTGTCGTTTTTTTGTCCCTTATAGTGTCGTTTTTGTTGTTTTTTTGTCGCTTTTTGTCGTTTTTTGTCGTTTTTTTGTCCCTTATAGTGGCGTTTTTGTCGTTTTTTGTCGCTTATAGTGGCGTTTTTGCCATTTTTTTGTCCCTTATAGTGTCGTTTTTGTTGTTATTTGTCGCTTTCTGACGTTTTTTTGTCCCTTATAGTGTCGTTTTTGTTGTTATTTGTTGTTATTTGTCGCTTTTTGTCTTTTTTTGTCCCTTATAGTGGCGTTTTTGTTGTTTTTTGTCGCTTTTTGTTGTTTTTTGTCTTTTTTTGTCGCTTATAGTGGAGTTTTTGTCGTTTTTTGACGTTTCTTTGTCCCTTATAGTGGCGTTTTTGTTGTTTTTTGTCAATTTTTTATTGTTTTTTGTCTTTTTTTGTCGCTTATAGTGTCGTTTTTGTCGCTTTTTGTCGTGTTTTTTGTCCCTTATAGTGGCGTTTTTGTTGTTTTTTGTCGCTTTTTGTCGTTTTTTTGTCGTTTTTCGTCGTTTTTCGTCCCTTATAGTGTCGTTTTTGTTGTTTTTTGTCGCTTTTTGTCGCTTTTTTGTCCCTTATAGTGGCGTTTTTGTTGTTTTTTGTTGTTTTTTGTTGTTTTTTGTCTTTTTTTGTCGCTTATAGTGTCGTTTTTGTTGTTTTTTTGTCGCTTTTTGTCGTTTTTTGTCGTTTTTTTGTCCCTTATAGTGGCGTTTTTGTCCTTTTTTTGTCCCTTATAGTGGCGTTTTTGTCGTTTTTTGTTGTTTTTTGTCGTTTTTCGTCCCTTATAGTGTCGTTTTTGTTGTTTTTTGTCGCTTTTTGTCGTTTTTTGTCGTTTTTTTGTCCCTTATAGTGTCGTTTTTGTTGTTTTTTTGTCGCTTTTTGTCGTTTTTTGTCGTTTTTTTGTCCCTTATAGTGGCGTTTTTGTCCTTTTTTTGTCCCTTATAGTGGCGTTTTTGTCCTTTTTTTGTCCCTTATAGTGGCGTTTTTGTCGTTTTTTGTCGCTTATAGTGGCGTTTTTGTCGTTTTTTGGTCCTTTATAGTGGCGTTTTTGTTGTTTTTTTTCGCTTATAGTGGCGTTTTTGTCGTTTTTTGTCACTTTTTGTCGTTTTTTGTCGTTTTTCGTCCCTTATAGTGTCGTTTTTGTTGTTTTTTGTCGCTTTTTGTCGTTTTTTTGTCCCTTATAGTGGCGTTTTTGTTGTTTTTTGTCGTTTCTTGTCTTTTTTTGTCGCTTATAGTGTCGTTTTTGTCGCTTTTTGTCGTGTTTTTTGTCCCTTATAGTGGCGTTTTTGTAGTTTTTTGTCGCTTTTTGTCGTTTTTTTGTCCCTTATAGTGGCGTTTTTGTTGTTTTTTGTCGCTTTGTCGTTTCTTGTCTTTTTTTGTCGCTTATAGTGTCGTTTTTGTCGCTTTTTGTCGTGTTTTTTGTCCCTTATAGTGGCGTTTTTGTTGTTTTTTGTCGCTTTTTGTCGTTTTTTGTCGTTTTTCGTCGTTTTTCATCCCTTATAGTGTCGTTTTTGTTGTTTTTTGTCGCTTTTTGTCGTTTTTTTGTCCCTTATAGTGTCGTTTTTATTGTTTTTTGTCGCTTTTTGTCGTTTTTTGTCCCTTATAGTGTCGTTTTTGTTGTTTTTTGTCGCTTTTTGTCGTGTTTTTTGTCCCTTATAGTGGCGTTTTTTGTCGCTTATAGTGGCGTTTTTGTCGTTTTTTGACGTTTCTTTGTCCCTTATAGTGGCGTTTTTGTTGTTTTTTGTCGCTTTTTGTCGCTTTTTGTCGTTTTTTTGTCCCTTATAGTGTCGTGTTTGTTGTTTTTTTGTCGCTTTTTGTCGTTTTTTGTCGTTTTTGTGTCCCTTATAGTGGCGTTTTTGTCGTTTTTTGTCGCTTATAGTGGCGTTTTTGTCGTTTTTTTGTCCCTTATAGTGTCGTTTTTGTTGTTATTTGTTGTTTATAGTGTCGTTTTTGTTGTGTTTTTGTAGTTTTTTGTTGTTTATAGTGTCGTTTTTTGTTGTTTATAGTGTCGTTTTTGTCGTTTTTTGTTGTTTATAGTGTCGTTTTTTGTCTTTTTTTGTCGCTTATAGTGTCGTTTTTGTCGCTTTTTGTCGTGTTTTTTGTCCCTTATAGTGGCGTTTTTGTTGTTTTTTGTCGCTTTTTGTCGTTTTTTGTCGTTTTTCGTCGTTTTTCGTCCCTTATAGTGTCGTTTTTGTTGTTTTTTGTCGCTTTTTGTCGCTTTTTTGTCCCTTATAGTGGCGTTTTTGTCGTTTTTTGTTGTTTTTTGTCTTTTTTTGTCGCTTATAGTGTCGTTTTTGTTGTTTTTTTGTCGCTTTTTGTCGTTTTTTGTCGTTTTTTTGTCCCTTATAGTGGCGTTTTTGTCCTTTTTTTGTCCCTTATAGTGGCGTTTTTGTCGTTTTTTGTTGTTTTTTGTCGTTTTTCGTCCCTTATAGTGTCGTTTTTGTTGTTTTTTGTCGCTTTTTGTCGTTTTTTGTCGTTTTTTTGTCCCTTATAGTGTCGTTTTTGTTGTTTTTTTGTCGCTTTTTGTCGTTTTTTGTCGTTTTTTTGTCCCTTATAGTGGCGTTTTTGTCCTTTTTTTGTCCCTTATAGTGGCGTTTTTGTCGTTTTTTGTCGCTTATAGTGGCGTTTTTGTCGTTTTTTTGTCGCTTTTTGTCGTTTTTTGTCGTTTTTTTGTCCCTTATAGTGGCGTTTTTGTCGTTTTTTTGTCGCTTTTTGTCCTTTTTTGTCGTTTTTCGTCCCTTATAGTGTCGTTTTTGTTGTTTTTTGTCGCTTTATGTCGCTTTTTTGTCCCTTATAGTGGCGTTTTTGTCGTTTTTTGTTGTTTTTTGTCTTTTTTTGTCGCTTATAGTGTCGTTTTTGTTGTTTTTTTGTCGCTTTTTGTCGTTTTTTGTCGTTTTTTTGTCCCTTATAGTGGCGTTTTTGTCCTTTTTTTGTCCCTTATAGTGGCGTTTTTGTCGTTTTTTGTTGTTTTTTGTCGTTTTTCGTCCCTTATAGTGTCGTTTTTGTTGTTTTTTGTCGCTTTTTGTCGTTTTTTGTCGTTTTTTTGTCCCTTATAGTGTCGTTTTTGTTGTTTTTTTGTCGCTTTTTGTCGTTTTTTGTCGTTTTTTTGTCCCTTATAGTGGCGTTTTTGTCCTTTTTTGGTCCCTTATAGTGGCGTTTTTGTCGTTTTTTGTCGCTTATAGTGGCGTTTTTGTCGTTTTTTGGTCCTTTATAGTGGCGTTTTTGTTGTTTTTTTTCGCTTATAGTGGCGTTTTTGTCGTTTTTTGTCACTTTTTGTCGTTTTTTGTCGTTTTTCGTCCCTTATAGTGTCGTTTTTGTTGTTTTTTGTCGCTTTTTGTCGTTTTTTTGTCCCTTATAGTGGCGTTTTTGTTGTTTTTTGTCGTTTCTTGTCTTTTTTTGTCGCTTATAGTGTCGTTTTTGTCGCTTTTTGTCGTGTTTTTTGTCCCTTATAGTGGCGTTTTTGTAGTTTTTTGTCGCTTTTTGTCGCTTTTTGTCGTTTTTTTGTCCCTTATAGTGGCGTTTTTGTTGTTTTTTGTCGCTTTTTGTCGTTTCTTGTCTTTTTTTGTCGCTTATAGTGTCGTTTTTGTCGCTTTTTGTCGTGTTTTTTGTCCCTTATAGTGGCGTTTTTGTTGTTTTTTGTCGCTTTTTGTCGTTTTTTGTCGTTTTTCGTCGTTTTTCATCCCTTATAGTGTCGTTTTTGTTGTTTTTTGTCGCTTTTTGTCGTTTTTTTGTCCCTTATAGTGTCGTTTTTATTGTTTTTTGTCGCTTTTTGTCGTTTTTTGTCCCTTATAGTGTCGTTTTTGTTGTTTTTTGTCGCTTTTTGTCGTGTTTTTTGTCCCTTATAGTGGCGTTTTTTGTCGCTTATAGTGGCGTTTTTGTCGTTTTTTGACGTTTCTTTGTCCCTTATAGTGGCGTTTTTGTTGTTTTTTGTCGCTTTTTGTCGCTTTTTGTCGTTTTTTTTGTCCCTTATAGTGTCGTGTTTGTTGTTTTTTTGTCGCTTTTTGTCGTTTTTTGTCGTTTTTTTGTCCCTTATAGTGGCGTTTTTGTCGTTTTTTTGTCGCTTTTTGTCGTTTTTTGTCGTTTTTTTGTCCCTTATAGTGGCGTTTTTGTCGTTTTTTTGTCGCTTTTTGTCCTTTTTTGTCGTTTTTCGTCCCTTATAGTGTCGTTTTTGTTGTTTTTTGTCGCTTTTTTGTCCCTTATAGTGGCGTTTTTGTCGTTTTTTGTTGTTTTTTGTCTTTTTTTGTCGCTTATAGTGTCGTTTTTGTTGTTTTTTTGTCGCTTTTTGTCGTTTTTTGTCGTTTTTTTGTCCCTTATAGTGGCGTTTTTGTCCTTTTTTTGTCCCTTATAGTGGCGTTTTTGTCGTTTTTTGTTGTTTTTTGTCGTTTTTCGTCCCTTATAGTGTCGTTTTTGTTGTTTTTTGTCGCTTTTTGTCGTTTTTTGTCGTTTTTTTGTCCCTTATAGTGTCGTTTTTGTTGTTTTTTTGTCGCTTTTTGTCGTTTTTTGTCGTTTTTTTGTCCCTTATAGTGGCGTTTTTGTCCTTTTTTGGTCCCTTATAGTGGCGTTTTTGTCGTTTTTTGTCGCTTATAGTGGCGTTTTTGTCGTTTTTTGGTCCTTTATAGTGGCGTTTTTGTTGTTTTTTTTCGCTTATAGTGGCGTTTTTGTCGTTTTTTGTCACTTTTTGTCGTTTTTTGTCGTTTTTCGTCCCTTATAGTGTCGTTTTTGTTGTTTTTTGTCGCTTTTTGTCGTTTTTTTGTCCCTTATAGTGGCGTTTTTGTTGTTTTTTGTCGTTTCTTGTCTTTTTTTGTCGCTTATAGTGTCGTTTTTGTCGCTTTTTGTCGTGTTTTTTGTCCCTTATAGTGGCATTTTTGTAGTTTTTTGTCGCTTTTTGTCGCTTTTTGTCGTTTTTTTGTCCCTTATAGTGGCGTTTTTGTTGTTTTTTGTCGCTTTTTGTCGTTTCTTGTCTTTTTTTGTCGCTTATAGTGTCGTTTTTGTCGCTTTTTGTCGTGTTTTTTGTCCCTTATAGTGGCGTTTTTGTTGTTTTTTGTCGCTTTTTGTCGTTTTTTGTCGTTTTTCGTCGTTTTTCATCCCTTATAGTGTCGTTTTTGTTGTTTTTTGTCGCTTTTTGTCGTTTTTTTGTCCCTTATAGTGTCGTTTTTATTGTTTTTTGTCGCTTTTTGTCGTTTTTTGTCCCTTATAGTGTCGTTTTTGTTGTTTTTTGTCGCTTTTTGTCGTGTTTTTTGTCCCTTATAGTGGCGTCTTTTGTCGCTTATAGTGGCGTTTTTGTCGTTTTTTGACGTTTCTTTGTCCCTTATAGTGGCGTTTTTGTTGTTTTTTGTCGCTTTTTGTCGCTTTTTGTCGTTTTTTTGTCCCTTATAGTGTCGTGTTTGTTGTTTTTTTGTCGCTTTTTGTCGTTTTTTTGTCCCTTATAGTGGCGTTTTTGTCGTTTTTTTGTCGCTTTTTGTCGTTTTTTGTCGTTTTTTTGTCCCTTATAGTGGCGTTTTTGTCGTTTTTTGTCGCTTATAGTGGCGTTTTTGTCGTTTTTTTGTCCCTTATAGTGTCGTTTTTGTTGTTATTTGTTGTTTATAGTGTCGTTTTTGTTGTGTTTTTGTAGTTTTTTGTTGTTTATAGTGTCGTTTTTTGTTGTTTATAGTGTCGTTTTTGTCGTTTTTTGTTGTTTATAGTGTCGTTTTTGTTGTTTTTTTGTCGTTTTTGTAGTTTTTTGTCTTTTATAGTGTCTTTTTTGTTGTTTTTTGTTGTTTATGTTGTTTTTTGTTGTTTATAGGGTCGTTTTTGTTGTTTTTTGTTGTTTATAGTGTCGTTTTTGTTGTGTTTTTGTAGTTTTTTGTTGTTTATAGTGTCGTTTTTTGTTGTTTTTTGTCGTTTCTGTTGTTTTTTGTCGTTTATAGTGTCGTTCTTTGTCATTTTTGTTGTTTTTATTGTTGTTTTTTGTCGTTTTGATTTTACATCTGAACGCAGGAAAATTTGTTACAGTAGCAGAAATGATAAGGTAGCAATCAGACCCAAACTTCTGGCTCTACGATCCCTTAAGTGACAGGTATACCAGCCAACTTTATTCAAACCACAAAATTCATAATAATATTTTACCATTTACTACTTCTGTAGTCCAGTCTGACCAAGGACTGAGACGGCATTTAACAGCAGTCGGTGGATGTGACAAACAGACGCACACACACACACACACACACACACAGGAGTTTGCCATTTTTTGACTTCTTCAAACAATTTGAGTAATGAGCTTGGATTAGATATCTGACTGTCATGTTAACCTCGATAACACAACCAATCTGACCAAGGACTGAGACAGCAGTTGGTGGATGTGCATTCACTTGAAGTAGGAAATCCAATCATTGGAAAAGTGCTGTGGCCATCACCATGGCAACCACTGACTGCAACCACAGCTGATTAGTGCAGTTTGACACAAACACAGACACACAGGATTTTTACATTTTTAGACTTTTTCAAGCATTTTTTAAGTCTAATCTGCTCATGCTTACTTTCAGGTGTAAACTTTATTCAAACCACAAAATGTTTTTATACATTCTTAGTTTTCTTCAACTTTTAACTCCCATTCATAAGATTTACACCATTTACCACTTTTCTGGTCCAGTCTGACCAAGGACTGAGACAGCAGTTAATAGCAGTTGGTGGATGTGACAAACATACACACACACACATACACACACACACATACACCGAGGATTTTGACAGTTTTAGAGTTTAAGCATTTTTCAAGTCTAATCTGCTCATTCATCCTTTTAGGTGTAAACTATATTCAAACCAGAAAATCTTGAAGATCTTTTATAGATACTCACTTTTATTCAACTTTTATCTCCCATTCATAATATTTAGACCATTTCCCATTTTTCTTACTAATTTATACGCCATCCAGCTACTTTAACCAAAATCAATCCAGCAGCCCAGTTTAGTGCCAGCCTTTTAACGAAACTTAAACTATTCCACATCTTTCATGCATTGTTGATATTATTCAAATCTTTTACTAAACTTTAGCAATCCAGTTTAGCGCCAGCCTTTCAACAAACATTCAACTATTCCACATCTTTCATATATTTCACATATTGTTGATATTATTCCATTTTTTGTGCTCAACTTCAGCGCCAGCCTTTCAACAAACATTCAACTATTCCACATCTTTCATATATTGTTATTATTCCACTTTTTGTGCTCAACTTCACCAATCCAGTTTAGCATCAGCCTTTCAGCAGTCAGCATTCACACCGCAGTTTCTTCAGAAATTGCCTTTTCTAGTTATTTTTTTGTTATAGTTTGTTGTTTGGGTCTGCACTGATCGAGCAATCAGGAACCATGATCAGAGCCCATGATGCCCAATTTGCAATGCAAGCCCGCCTGTTGCTCCTCATCTAATCAGTTCGTTGTGGCTTCATCTTTTATCATACTCCCCTAGACTAGAAACAAAAAAGCACCAGAAATGCCTGAGTCATATCACTGTTGCCGAGTTACTCTGCATTTTTCCGCATGTCTTACCCTTGGGCTGCCTCTGTTCATGAAACACCACCAGGTCCAGTGGGTTGTTGAGGTGCTCTGCCACCTTCGCCACATCATGTCCCGTCAGTCGGTTGGCACTGTATATCGCTTCATCCTCCAAATCTGTCCAATATATGCGATCCTGGATAGATAAAAAGAGAGAGAGACTTAAAATACAAAATACATTTCAATGCTAACTTTTAACCAAATAGCTGAGCAGTTATGTAGATGAAAAGAGGTTTTGTTACCAGCACACTTAAAGTAAGGTTGTAAAAAGAGGAATATCTTCTGAAATAAAGCTAGCCCCCTGCCCATTTAAACAATATTGCCCATATTGTTGCCCACAATTTTCCCATCTAGAGTTTTACCAAGCGGCTAAGACATTGTTGCAGTACTGGTTCAGACTATATCTGAACACAATACTGTTTTGTTTGCGTCACACTGAATGTCCAATCATATATTTGCTGTAATTAAGACTCAGTAATGCTACTTAACTCCAATATACTACCATATCCAAAGTAACCATTTAATATAATCTGCATACAAAAGCAATTCATTTAATCAGAATAAATGGCATTTCATTTGTAAAAATGGTAAACAGCAATCGTCCAAAGAAGACCCTACCCTGCATTGCATGTTTTTTGGTGATGATAAAAAAATAAAAAATCAAACACATTCTGCAGTTTGTTGATGAGGTATGTGATCATCCTAATAGTGGCTGTTTGATTAAACTCTCATGCACTTAAATGTACCAGTTTTGATGGTAACAGGGGATTCAGGGACTTATTACTGTCCGGGTGAAAACACTGTCCAGGGATGCTCATACAATTGCCCCTGGTTACCATGGTCAAGGTAGAAGTCCAAATCTCTACTCAGCTTCTTCAGTGACAAAATTAAATTATGTTCTAAGGAGATGTTTTATGCCTGGGGTGACTTTAATTAAATTTTTAATTGAAGGCATATGAGGCATTACAAGTTTTGAGGCTAAACATTATTTATTGAACTAAGGTTAAAAGCATTGCATTTTAGAGGTTTAAATAGGTTATGTTGTTATGAGGAGTGTGCTGTTTTAACTGTATCCTCTGACACTGAGCATCCAACTCTCAATCCTGACATTCAATTAATGCTGAGGAAATAATACTTGAGGCAATCATTTTTTATTTTTTTATTTTATTTCTATTGAACAAATTTAATGAGACAGAAGAGGTTTGACCTTTTTAGGAGATGGTTTACACTGGAGTGAAAATAACTCGGCTCCTCAGTGCACAGTGGATAAACACAAAAAAATGTTTACCACAACAAAACTGGGCTTTTATAGTAAAAACAACATATTTTTAACTTTGCAAGGAGGCTAATCTCTTGAGAAAAACATCAGCCCTCGTAAATTGTTGTTAAAGCTTTAAACAACTTGAGTTTATGCTCAAGCAAAAGCAAAAGCAAAGCACGTCCAGACAAAGCAGTACGTGTTGGGACATTTGGCCTCTATGGGCCTCATTCTCAGCTGTTCCTTTTCCAGTTGCCGGTGTGCGTCCCGTGATGCACGCAGAAGTTGCACTTGCATTGCGTCAGAGGACATTTGCATAAAGTTGAGCTGAATTTTCCCCTGTAGTGCCTCTGGGCGCCTTTTAAATATATGTACTGTAGCTCAGCAGGTGGTGTCAGGCTGTAACGCCAGGTCCCATTGAAGTAGTTTTAGCTGCATAAAATCAACCATACAGGTGGTTGGAAACACTCATATGGGTCCTTTTGGAGGACAAATGTTACTGCTAATGCAAAAATATGGCAGAAACAGCTACAAGTCTAGAAAACATGACATTCATGATGCCTGCTGGCCTGGTAGATATACCTGCACCTTACTGTTTCTTCCTATTGTAAGGTCCCTTGTGTAAAATCAGCTGACCTTGTTTCCTTGGAAATAAAGGAATAAATACTGGCAAGCATGGACCTGTGAGATCATTTTGTCATTTTTCACTTTTGCTTCTGTCTTGATTTCTCTTTCTCTCTCTAACACCTCCTCACAATTTTCTTTAGTGATACTACAGGATAACAGGACACGCTGCACAAATGGTAACGGCACTTGGTTTCCACGGCAACCGCAGACTGCTCCATCTACGCAGCCACACATCAATTAAGAATAACACAAAAAATGATAGCAAGAGAAAGAGATGCTGAGATCAGATGGAGGTTAAAAAAAGAACGAAGAGACAATTCAGGAGGTAAGTGTGAGACAGATAAACAGGAATGATTGCTCATAGAAGCAATTTTTTATTAGGCTGAGGTTGTGTTTACAGTTTTATGGTCTTTTTAAAGGGCAAGCATCTATAGGGGTGTGTGTATATAAGTATGTATTTGTGTATCTCTGTGTGTGGTTCATTCATAGCTGTAATCCACGTTCTCCATTTGAGCTGGGTTATCAGCGGACTTAACCTTTCTCTCACCTTCTCCTTTTCCATCTTTCCCTGAGCTCTCTATCGCTCAATCTCCCCCTCACTCAGATTCAGATAACCTTTACTCATATGACAGGATTGCTGAAACAGTAAAAGACAAATATCAGCCATGTTGATAAAACAATACTCAAATCTATCCATCTCTCCCTTTGCCTTTCTGTCTCCGTGGATGTCTCTCTCGGTTTGTGTCAGTCTCTACGTCTGTTTTTCTCTTTCAATTTCTCCACTGTCAATCTTGGCACTGTCACCTTTTCTCACCTTGAAAGCCTCAAACAGCAATGCAGACCCGAGCAGGTCAATGCTCTTCTTTGTAGAATCGAGGTGAATCACACATGCACAGGCTCTCCTGAACACATGGCATTGCATCACTTCAGTCAGAGCTGTGTCTGTCAAGGGGATGAGCGTACATCCAGATGGATATGAAGACTTTTTTTATGGTCAAGGGGAGAACAGCCCTTGATGATTTTGTTATGATTTTGTCCCAGAAGAACCTTCTGACAAATGCTGGGGCCTTTTGACTGACACATCTGCCTGATGAGCTTGTGGCGCCTCCTGCATACTTAGATGTCATGCCAGAAAACTACAAATGAAAGCTCAAACAAAGCCAACCCACTCAACTTTTGAAGCCTTTGATTTTCTGGGTTTGATTTGTATTCTTTGTTGTATCAGCCCAAGTTATGAAAAAATAATGTGTGCTCCGTGTTAAATCTGTGTAGAAGTCAAATGATGTTAGGAGACATTTTGCGTTAATCTCCACTAAGCTGCAGAAGAGTATTAAAGCCTGGTACACCCACACAGGTGTTTTCCAGCTATTTTGGCTGATTAGACCTCTTATCTGGACTGTGGGTGTGGACAGATAGGGCTTGACTGACATTTACCTCACTATTCTGTTAAAGCTGTGGTCACACATGCTCCAGTGTCAATATTCACTTCAACTCTCATTCATTTAATCGATCCCAGTCTGAAGTCTGAAATCAAGAATGTGTGTTCTGTTTCGGTGTGTGTAGCAACCAACTCTGGCTGACTTTGACAAGCAAGTTCACACTGTTGATTGTCTATGATCACTCTGCTCAGTATTCTTTTATTATCTCAGACTCACTTCACAAAAAAAAACAATCACAAAAAACACCTGTGTGGATGTGCAGGACCCTTGAAACCTGTTTAAATCTATCTACGAGATTGAGTTCAAGGCAAAAGGACAAAATCGTGCCATAGCACCATTATTTTCTTTCTTTCTGACTGTGTTTATTTCCATTGTCTTTTTCTTTCAATCACCACCCCCCCTCTCTCTGCTTCTTCATTCCAAAGTCATCTCATCTTATCCCCTATCCCCTCTGGTCAAACAAAGAGGGGATAAAAAGTAATGCTATGATACTAAAACCAAAGAAAGAGAAAACATTACTCTCTGCATGCCTCTGCGATCTACATTTCCTCAGGGCTTTGTATCTAAGCAGGGGGTGGACACTGACTGGGGTTTGTATGTCTCTTTTTATGTGTGTGTTTGGTGGTGGTGTGTTCAGACTTTGATATACAGTAGGAACCCTGTGTCTTTCCTCTGCAGTGTTAAGAAACATTAGAACATTACTATCTATGTGAAGTTTGCAGATGATATGCTCACGTGGAACGACTTTAACAATCGCTCAGACCTCATATCTCTCACATGCTCAAAACAGCTATTGTAGAAAAGAGATGCTTATTAGTGGTGATTTTATGCTTATGTACAATGACATGTGACTGCATGTGAGAAGTAAAACAACGTGTGGGACAGGTTAAAATAATTGATTTACTCCATTCACAATCCTCATTCACGATAATAGTATTTACATATGACCCCATACATTAACTTTAATGCGTAGATTAACAGTTCATGTTAGTTTCTGTGTTAATACTGCACATTATTATTATAATACATTCATTATATATCATTATACAATATTATTATTTCATCAATTAATCTGCCGATTGCTTTCACAATAATGTTTTGGTCTATAAAATGTCAGAAATGTTTTAAAAAATGCCTGTTATGTAATTTTACTGTATCGGTTGTTTTATTTTGGCTGTATTTGGTTATCTACTTCTATTACTATATTACTGCACCACTAATAATACAATCATCATCAGAAAATAATCCAAAGTAAAAAATGTCTTCTTAAATGCATTACGTATGAACTGCAACAGCGCTCTAGTGATACTAAGAGAGACGTGGTAAAAATTGGCCTAAATGGTAGATCCATTATTTTTTTTATCAACATCCTTGTGACAATAAATACTGCACTATTATCTGGTGTAAAGTGTGGCATGTTACTGGGCTAAACTGGGCCTGGTAAGCAGTTTAACACTGACCCAGACCCTGAGTCAAAAACGCTCTCCTGAGGCTCATTTTCCAGATAAAACACAAACTAAATTAAAGGGACAAAAACTGTTCATTGTTTCAGCTCACAACTCAGACCAGGCAGCTCCAAAGAAAAAAACTTCCCATTATCGGTCTGTTGGGACCAGGACAATCTGCTGCACTGCTAAAGGATTTTTAATTTGGTCTGTATCATAACCAGAACAGAACAAAGACCAGAGTGAGCTGAGGGCTATTAATCTCCAGGGATGAACTTTCAGCGCCTGCCTGAAATGTTGGTTTTCTTCTTCTTTTTTTTTTTTTATTTAACACATACACACACCTACACACATTCAAGCACACATGCAGGCACACTCAGCTGGACATGATGGATGTCCCTTTCTACTTTTGCTTCTCATCACAGTGTGTGCAGCAAAGAGAGGAACGGAGAAAGCACTTCCTACTGTTCACATTTCACCTCCCTCTTTTTCCCCTTCATCCTCGCTCTGCTCTCGCTCTCTTTTCCACCTTCCACATCATCTATACTTGACGTGCTTTAACAGACTCTTGCCTCAATAAATACACCCAAATTAGTTTCATCGATTGCTGTACTCCACTGTGACTCTCCACTCCTCAGCCCTGGAAAAGATAAATTCTTTCTCTGGGTTTATTTTGCTACTATACTTTTAAAACATCTCCATCTCTCCTTTCATTCAGCCAGTCAATGTTCCTCCATTGACTTATCCCTCTTTGTCAACTTCCTGAGCTCTCACTCTTCTTTTACCAGCCAGCCAGGTGTCCCTTAATGACATGTAGTATTCATTAAGAACGTACATTTATTAATTCTGCTGTATTTTCAGTTCTCCGTCTGGACAAGGAAGTTAGCCAAATATGAACAACTCTAGTTATAAATAACACCATAAAAGCAACAACTCATTTCCAAGGCTTAAATCTGGCTCACAGAAAAATCTAGAAATACACTGCCAAGATGGGAATCAGCAAACAAGATATGAGAGTGTCACCCATGAGGCAGAGATAAGCGAGGACAGGCCTATTTTTCTGTTTGCATATACCTTGAGATCCATGCCAAGACCCAAAGTGGGAAAATGAAAATGAAATATATAATTATACTTCAGGGTTATCATTGCCTTGTTCTCTTTTAATATTGTGCTCAGCTTTATTACTGTTGTTTAAGCAAGCTGGTTTGAAATCGATTTTACCTTCATGCCAGAATTAGTTGTATTTATTTATATTTTTTACGTTTTTTAGCCTTATATTTTCTCGGATTAAGATACTTTATAACTATCTGAACAAGAGGGAGTTTTAATACCTCAGTGTCCTTGTATATTTGAAGTGCTTAAATGCTAGACTCCGCTTGACCTCTGGTGGAAACTATAATACCCAAGACTGGATATTTGGTTGCTTAATACTAAAGAAAAAAAAAGCATATTATACTTTGCAAGAGAGCAGCAAGAGTCTCTGTGGCTTGCTTTTCACAACATGCTGGCATGAGCTAAAATGTCACAATGTCACATCTGGTATAACACAAATTATCAGCATACCGAGAAATTTAAAGCTCTCCAATACCATTGGTTAGACATATACTATGGCTGTATTTTAAACTCAATCCTTCTGTACCTCGAACACAGTGAGGGCGAAGGGGTGTCCCAAGTGGTGATGGGAGGAGAGCAGCACTTTGCGGTTGTCTCCATTCAGATCCACACTGGACAGCAGGTGCAGCTTGGAGTCCACCCAGTAGAGACGCCTGTTAGACAAGTCTGAGAAGATGGAGGGGGAAGAAAGAGAGAACAAAACGAAAGAAAAGGAAAAAGGAGGGAGACGAATGGAGGGAGAGAGGTCATTCGGAGAGAAAAGGCCTAGGGTGAGAAGTATATGAATGTAATGGCCCAGTAGCTGCACCATCAATCTTCTTTGACATGACGGCTGAGGCCCTGCGCTGAGAAAACACAGATGTGATTGTAATATTGCCGGTTGACTTCTTTGGTGGGGATAAAATACATGTGACCTTGAGCAAACTGATTAGTCTCGCTGGACTTACTTTTAAGGAACACTTTGCTGTGTTACAATTGTATCACCATGTAACGGTCCCCAATACGGTTTACTTTATTGGGCATATTTCGGTGCTCCTCCTATGGGCCACAGAGTAATGTCCATAGCAAATTTGACAGCAAGGGACATAAAGCACAACTTTGCTTTTACCAGTTGTGCATGGATAAGGAATTGCAGGTAATTTCATACATCTTTCCTCTCAAATGAAATAAAGAATTTACAAAATAAATTTCTACAAAGTAGAAAACAGCGGAAACTGCTTTATATCTATTAAATCAAACTATATAAAAGGGGGACATCTTTGAAAAACTAAAAACCTAAAGAATTAAATCGTCATTAGTTTAGCATCTAAAGTTAAAAATGAACTGATTCAAGATCATCAAGCCAAAAAGAAGAGAAAAACCACAGATTTATTTTCATTCACAACTTCACCTCCCCTGACTCAGACAATCACCTGCTCTGTTCGCGGCTCAGTATGAAATCCATGACCAAGTGAAAATAATCCACCCCTTCTTCCAAAGCAGTATAGTGCAAGTCTAGCCAACTCTCTCATTCGCCTTACCCCCAAAAATAATTTGTTTTGATACAGATGTAGTGACACCTCAATTCCAAAGAGTGTGGCAACTGTATGCCTCTCTTTCTCCTCAGGCAAGGGCAGCTGAGAGAAATTGGCTATTGCCGCGGAGGGAGTTGAAAGAGATGACGGGAGGTATCGACAGCACAGAGCGTCCGGCTTATTAATTCAGAGGCCCGTGTTCGCTGGCTTGATTGATGAGAGCCAGACACAAACTGAGCTATAACAATAAGAGCTACTTGGGGGTTGCAGCTCCCTTAGACGGTTTTCTTCTCTCTGCTCTTGCTGTTTGTCTGTCTTTGTTTCTTTCCTTCTCTCTGTCTTTTATTGTCTCTTTCTTTGTGTGGAATTTACTCAAACCATTTTCTTCTCTCTCCCCAAAAGCAACGTCAGCATTATAACTTTGTTTACAAAACTGCTTTCAAAGTTGATTGATCTACCTGTTCCTGTATCGTCTTACGGTTTTCTCTGCCCTCTTCAATGAGCTTGCATGTTCAATGTTACACAAGGTTTTCTGTCCTTCCTTACCCAGGGTGATTCCATTGGGCCACTCGATGTGTTCGGACACCAGAACTTGTCGATCCACTCCATTCAGCCCAGACTTCTCAATTTTGGCCTGACCTCCCCAGTCTGACCAGTACATAAACCTGTGGAAAGATACGTCAACCAGTTAGACACAGGTGTGTACAATTCAGTAAAAAAAGATTTAAAAAAAGATCCTTTTCAGGAGCAGTGAAAAGGTTTTCATGTGAAATGTTATACTAATTTTATACTTACTAATATGTGACTGAATGTACTGCACTCTATCATGTCCCTGTCTGCCAAAATCTAATAGTCCTATTTCTGACACAGGCCTTGGAGACTCTAAAGCAAAGTAGATACTGTGCATAACAGCAGGTACTGGAAACTTGGACCACTTTTAAATGTGTGTGGCCATGAAAGCTAGGCTTCATTTGCATGTATTTCATTCTTTGTAGCTTTGTAGAGTGGTGAAAAGGGTCCTTTGGGGGACTCAAGACATCCAAGACAAAGAAAAAGAAGCAGATCCATCTACAAATAATTGTTAAGCTGTGCAGCACTACAAAAACAGCGTTGGTATGGTGGTGGGTATGTTATAGAAAAAATGTTTCTTTTCTTTTCCCCTATTCAGAGATTGAAAACGATGCCCACAGGCTTGTCCGGCCACCCTCCAACTCCCATTCCCTCCATTGTCCATCTGTCCATAACTCCCTCCACCCCTCAAACTTTTCCCACTCACCCCTGGTGTGGATCCACTGCGATGGCACGCGGCTCGCTCAGCTCCGTGTCTATCAGCACTTTTCTCTTCCTGCCGTCTGCCGTGGCGACCGAGATGCTCTTGTTGCCTGAGTCGGTCCAGTAAATGTTCTTGTGGACCCAGTCGACGGCCAGGCCCTCGGGGGAGTTGAGCGAGTCGATGAGAGTCACCTGCTGCGACGAGTCACTGGCCTTGTTGATGTAAGCACTGGTGGATGGTAGAGCAGAGCTGTGTCAGTCAATGTTGTGGAAACTTTGAAATACTCAATAATTTAGGAACCCTCACAAAATCCAACGAAAAGTTTCTACTTTGCTGGATTTGTTGCTGTCTATTCTGGTCTCTTTTTCTTGTGAAGAGAGACTTGAGAGTACTACGTGCCTTAGATACCTAGTTGCACATGGTGGGGAATAGATATTCTTTACTCTAGATAATGCGATGTCAGGGGCACCCAAACCTGACACCTCAATAACAACCTCAGGCCTCTCACCAAACAGCACCTCCCAGGGAGAAAGAGTCTGTCTTTATCTATCAGCAGCTAACAGAAGAACCTGCCTCATTCTCTGTTTTTGTCACTCTCCCTTCCAGTGTCTCTCGTCTTCTCAATCTCTCTCCATTTTCCTCCTGCTGTCTGCCCATTCGTCTGTCCCCATTTCTGCTCTCCTCTTTTCCCTTCCTTCCTCAACATCTTCAGACGTAGCACATTATTGTCTTCCCTACATGAGGGCTATAAAACAAGACAGTACAAGACAACCTTGTTAAAAGGTTGGGGAACGTAATGTCCCAATTTACACCCCGCCGTCACCTCAGCAAAGCGTACAAGAATGAAGACGTACAGATGGGAGGAGCAGCTTAACTAAAGGAGAAAGCTGGTGAGGTAGCTGGAGCGAGGGATGAGGTGGAGATGGATGAGTCAGGGACTTGGAAGCAGATTGTGTTGTTAATTAGCTGTGCCACTGTTTGCCACTGCAGACATCTTCATCTATGGGGGAGATTTAGCCTGCTGCTGTCTCGTGATAGATAATCTAAGGATTCTCTCTTGTGTCCCAGTGTTTATAACATGGATCCAACACCTGTCTCTCACTCAGGAAGCAAATTAAAATGAGGGCTGGAGCAAAGAGGATGTAAATGAAATCCCTCCTGTTACTGGCGCAAAACAGTGGTCTATTGTAGATTACAAACAACTGTTGGACACATACTAGTGTACAGGGTCTTGTTGATATATCGTGCATAAAATATCAAAATTACTCCAACATTTGCCTTTACTAATATATACTTTCACAGAGTATCGGTATTATTCATTACATGCTTATTTTTAGTTACAAATATGCAGATAGACTGTGATGAACAGGTTGGAGGGATGAATAGAGGGCAGACTGGAGTAAGGAATAAGACAGAGACAAATGAGTCCAATACCACTGAGCAGATTGCATCTTTAATTGGCTGTATTGTTGTTTGCAACAGACATCTCCATCACGTGGAGAAGTTAACAAGTCATCGACCCGTAGCTTGCTAATAACTATGAATTGGCCTGGAAAACCACACCGTCCCGGCGAGGGGCAATGAGGAGGAATCACTTTTAAATACACAACTATTTCCATCTGTTAAAACGCTACGTAGATGGGGAAAAAATCCTGCACTGTAGTAAAATGTAAGTAAAATGATTAGGTAAAAGGTGTGATCAATGACATCTTTACTATTAAGACTGAAGACATTCGGCTTTTTAAAACAACTGGAAACAGTGGAACAAGAAAGCATTCTTGAAACATTATATACGAGAAGCCAAGTAATAAAGAAGTGAGAAATAACCATAAAATGTTCGAATAGAGACCAGAAGCACTCTAAAGAGGAGGTAAAATGGGAGTTTTAAAGGCAAGTGATTGTTAGCCGGATAATTCGAATCAATGGACATTACGCTTTACTTAATTAATTTAGTTCACATTACATTGTGTTCATGCTTGCCGATGATACTACTGATTGCCCTAACCAATCAGTAGTGAGTGACATTGGTTTCACAAAGATCGAAGAGATACGGTGATTTAAGAGTTGTTATTTATTTTAGCTGACACCAGCCTGTGTCACTGTCATCCACAGTTGTCACCATTCCTGAGGCCATTTTTTCAGTCGCCATCTTGATAAATAGAAATCATCAGTTGCCTCTCTAACTGGAAGAAACATCCATGAGTGTGTTGTGACTTTTAAGAAGGTCTGGGGATTTTCAAACCATGCTGAAGCACAACTGACAAAGCATAGTATCAAAAGGAGCTGATGTTCTGAAAGGTACTCGCATAATGAGAGTTTTGGATTGTATAATAGTTCTTTAAAATGATAACATGAAGCGATGTGCTGATGGTATACTTTAATGCTTTTTGGTGTATAAAAATATATTCTTTTTAAAGGATGAGAGGGAGGCAAACACAACCAGGACTGACTCCAGATTTAACTGTAAAAAAAAATGCACTTGTTGTTATTAGTGCCTGTGTGTGTGTTTATTGCTGCTTCCAAACTAGAGTTCATCATAACGAATGAGTTCATTTGTCCTTTCTCTGTCACAAGCCCTTGAGTGTATCACTTAGTTTGTGTGGAAGTATGTATGTGCGTGTGTGTGTATGCAGATGAGTAATGATGGTGATTATTGAGGCAGTGAAATTAGAGAGAACATATGGCTCAGCTGAGATGATAGAAAGTCCCTCCCACTACCTGCAAGCCATCAGGGTGAGACACACACCCACGCACGCACACACACGCACAAACATACGCAAGAACAAAGTACTGATATACCCACGGTATGTGTACTTGTGTGTGTGCACATACTGTATGTGTGTGAAGGACAAACAGCTCCACCTTTTACTGTCAGACGGATGACACAGCCCTCCAGGTGTGACTGACACACACACACACACACACACACACACACCCCCCAGGTGTCTGTCTCGCTACCAGAAGGTGTGACAGGTTGAAACAGACAAGATGGATGGACAGAGGAGAAACAGAGTGACTGATGAAGGGCTGAAGAATGAGGAAAGAGCGTTATCCAAACTCCTAAAGTCCTAATTGTCTACAGTGTAATTCGTGGTTTTATATAGGCTTCATTCCTAGACCAATTAAATACTTTTCTTTTCACTTTAAAAATATTAATTTTTTGTACTGTACATTGTGTGTGTGTGTGTGTGTATACCTGTATATTTTACGATGATAGAGATCACACCAGAACATCTTGTTGGTGGACACGTCTACATCCAGGGCCACTGCGTTCTTCAGCGTGGGAACCACTTGTGTGTATTCACTCTTCAGCAGGTCAATGCGACGGATCTCGTGGCGGTTGGTGAACATCAGGTACGGACTCTTTCCTGATGGAGAGGTAAAGGCATTCATGTCATCATTTATAAGCATGTATCTTGAAAAAAAAAAAAAAAAAACATTTCTGCTATTTATTTACTATTTGACATATGCAAGATTGGACAGTTTGGCCACAAAGCTCAGGAGGCGGGTGGAGACCCTTGACGGCCATTAACCTTCTATTGTAATCCCAAAAGAGTACATTTATCATTCTCAACCCACTCTCTACTAGACATGGGCCATTTGCAATATTGTCAATCATAAGTGTGCTAGTGTTTGTGTGACAAGGAAACATTTGCTGACCTTGGCAATGATACATACATTGTAGAACACATCCCTAACCTGTATTTGAAAGGTGAACCTGCATATCTGCACCTTTGCTAATGTGCAATCCACAGTGTTCCTGAGCCTGAGACAGTCAAGGTCACATTGACAGTCTGTACAGTCTGATGTAATAACATGCTGTCATGTGCTTCATTGTTGTAACACATGACACATAAGTTGTTATCTTGAACAATCAACTATCCAATGACAATTGTACACCTATTTAAGGTTGGTTATGTATGTATTTGTCTTATGTCTTTGTCTACTTTGACTGTGTACACAGTAGTGTCATAATGGTGGTCTGGTTGCACTACTAAAAGCAGCAAATCTTTCCCCTAGGACATGTACTTTGGCAGTACTGTTCCTACATAAAGATACCATGGATGCTGTTGAGTTGTTGATTCTTATTCCCGAGAGGGAACATAATGTAAGATAACTGAGGTCTTGTTTTGCATTTGTACTATTTAGGTCATTAAAGCATGCATTTTTGATGATGTGAGCATAAATAAATCATTCAAATAAACCTTTTAAAAAGGAAAATATATTCTGTACACACACACACACACGCACACTTCAGTGCAACATAATGCTGTTCACTTAATTATTCACACAATTATGCTCTTCAGAAAAGTTACACAGACATTATGTGAGGTGGCTCACACTGAAAGCAAAGAAGGCTTAAAAAGGACACATCCATTAAAAAAGCATTGTCTTTGAATGTGTGTTCTTGTGTGTGTGTGAGAGAGAGTGTGTGTCCTGCTGCAGGATAAAGTAATGAAGCACAATGTGCAGGTAGATAAAGTAGCCCCACAAGTAGACATGACACACTGTTCTATTTTTAGTACAAAAAGTGTGTTTTTTTGGTGTTTTTTTGGTTCTCTTCCTAACATATGTACAGTACGTGCTGTTTGCTGGCACATCAGTAACCTAAGGCACATTTTTCAGCAGGCTGAAGGTGAGAATGACTCAAGCATTTGAATAATTCTCATGCAGTTGACAAGGTCAAAATCATCTTTAGTACACAGAGACAAAAAATATTTTGGTTTGTATTATTTTGTAACACCACATACAAACTCTATATACACTTACAAATCCATCAAATGTACTCCTAAACTATCTACATCATTCATCAAATAATACTAATCAAATCCAATAATTTCCCTTTATTTTGGCTCAAAAGTACTGTTTTGCCCTGGCTTTCTGTTTGTCTGCCTGTTTTCTCTCTCTATCTTTATCTTGTGCTCTCTTTCGCACAGATACCGACCCATTTCAACTTCTTTTTCATTCATCCTCACTTCTCTCCTCTAGCTGTCATGTTACTCTCCACCCCACACTGTCCAGTAAAGCAGAAATGCCACGTAAAGAGACAAAGGCAGGCAACAGCCAACCAGCCAACCATCCCTCAATAGGTTTCCTCAGCCCTGGTTTAATACGGGCTACTGCACCGGGAGAAAATATTACATTTCTACTACTGTTTGGATCCAATCATTTTCCTCTGACTACTAGGTTTGTATCAATTTTACCTGCTGTGGGAGAGAGAGAGAGAGAGAGAGAGAGAGAGAGAGAGAGAGAGAGAGAAATATGATGGATGCAAGTAGAGTCATGGAGAAATGAAGAGTGAGATGGTGTAATTATGGTAGGGAGCCAGAAGGAAAAGACATCAACAGATCAACTGACAGCAGGGTAAAGAAAGTCAGGTGGGTGGAGTGAAAGAGAGAGAGGGAGGGAAGCAAGAAAGACAGGATGAGAAAAAGAGAGTAACAACATTTTGAAGTATGTATAATAAGGACAGAGATAGATCTAACTTCTCTTTCATCAATCCCCCTGACTCACTTTTTCAAGACAACATCTCTTATCATCACTGTTGTCGCAGCAATATGTCCTCCTCAAGGCAAAAAAAAAGCTGAGTCCCTGTTTTCTTCAGGCCATGGCACTAGAGATGTCATCAAAAAGTGCAATATTGTCTCTCCTCATTAGATCCCAGCAGAGCAACAGTCAGCTTTCTTAACAAGAACAGGGTCCCCTAGATATATTTTAATCTGTACTGCCAGTTCAGGGCCGTTCTGCCCCGTTAGCCAATTAAGATAATGCAGTGAAAAGATAAATATGGGCTGGGGAAATGCCGTCAGGCACTGCAGGAGCATTGATTTGATTCACACCAAATCAGACGTTTATGTTGTGGAGAAATGCAAAGTAAGTGGAAAGATTCAGCATAAAGACAGATGGAAAGGTCAGACATGAAGGTATGAAATTCTGCAGGATGATGGGGATGTTTACTTGCAGACAATGTGAATGGACCCACACTGGATGAGGTTATTAGGATAATGCTATGTTTGGAAGTAGACACACACGACTAGGTCAGCCATGCTCGTTAATACATACAGACCATGCTATACAGTATAATGATGAATAGATGCTGCAGCAGGGAGCCTTCTGTCAACAACTAGAGGCAAATGTCAAAAAGTCATCCTTCTTGGTGGCATTCCTCATGAAAAGGCAAGTTATATAATGTTTCATTATTTCTGTGGGTTTTATTCTTTTAAGAAAAAGTGGAAAAAATGCATTTTAAAGTTGTGACCATTATAAAGCTTCGTAGGTCACTGAAAATAAAAGAAAGAAACTCAATAATATAACCCTAACCCTAACCCTAACCTGCAAATTTGTATACTGGATTAATATTAGCAATATTCCTGCAGGCGGAAACAGATAATAAACTGTTATGTGCTTGTCCATTAAAACTGCAGGAAAAACCTTTGAGATGAGGTTTAACAGTGTTCCACAACATCTTATGTCCCATGGCAAAATCTTTTGACAATGGGGAAAATCTGACCCCTGCTTTAAACCCATTTTGAAAAGTGTGTGCTCAAACTGTCAAGTATGGCAAAAACTGCTCTTGGCATTGCTGTTAAGCCTGCAGTACACTGTAGATGAGACAGAGAACAACGAACTAGAGAAGGCAACAAAACCAAAAAAAGAAAGCAAGACTTTGGTCCACAGGCAGTTTGTAAACTTCCTCTGCATCATTGTGACAGCGTATCCTGCTTGTATCAACCAGTTTGTGTGTGTGTACCCGTAATGTATTCCATGCTGTCACATCTTTCTCTTCCTTATCCCCCCTCCTGTCTGTACATTTCATACACTTTTATTTGAATACCTTAAAGGGCTAAGTCGTCAACTGTCATGAACAAGCTACCTATTTTCATTAAATATTTCAGTATACCCAATTTTTGGCACCAAAACCACTGGTGCTACTTTATAATATAATAAAAATTTGGACACTGGCACAAAAAAAGAATTTCCAGAAATGTTGCTGCGGTTATTCTCTTTATGTAATGACTTGCTTCAATTTTAAAAAATTGGGACAGGTGTTATTTTACTTCATGTATGCATTCATATTTCCATCTGTTTTCTCTCTCTTGCCCTTGTCCTTATTGAATGACAGGCGACGAAATTGGTCAAGAAATGCCTCAGAAACTGCTGTCTGTTTGGATTGGGTATTCTCATATGACCCTTTCTTCTCTCCATCGTTCTCATACATACAGTAATAGCCCACACTCCCACTCACAATATAATAAAAAGCATTAACAATGAATATAAATAGTTTTACAGATGTAATCGTTTGGAAACATTTATTACGAAGCTTGTTTCTGTTTCTGTATGACAACGATCAACATATTTTGCAGCTAATATTGCACACCGACTTTTTCCCCACATACATAGGGAACTTTCTAAGGATTGGGGAGTAGGATAAACTCGGGATACATATTATTCAAATTTTCAAATAAAACCTCCCTCAAATCCTCATATTTCTCACAGTATAGTATGAAGTGAGATTCTGTCTCAACCTCTCTTTTTCGAGAAAGTCAACATGGCCTGGCCTCCCTAGGCAGCCTGTTCCGCCTATGGCTCTCTCTCTCTCTCTCTCTCTCTCTCTCTCTCTCTCTCTCTATCTCTATCTCTCTCTCTATCTCTCTCTCTCTCTCTCTCTCTCTATCTCTATCTCTCTCTCTATCTCTCTCTCACACACACACACACACACACACACACACACACACACACACACACACAATAATAATAACTCAGTTGAAGACTCAGTGAGTGGCATCACACCCATTAAGGTGTAAACTCAAAAACAATGAATGCAATTAGTGTAGGGGAAGGCTTTCTTCGAGGGACTTAATGGACGCTGCCATGTACTAATACAAACACGCTCACGTTCACACAAATACCAGCTTAGAAGAGTGACTGCATTATGACTCCATCCTGGGACTTTACTTTTAATTAGCATTGCTAGAGTAAGAGCTGCATATTACTCTGAAATTAATCTGCAGAGTCTAAAACCACGTGTTAGGATTAGAATTAATTGCACTCTTTGTACATTGGAGAACTCAAAGCACATTTAACAATTATCTGCATAGGCTCAACTTGCACCAACTATAAGAAACACAAGTGGGAAATAAAGAAAAAAGTTAAATATGGCATTCATGTAATTTGAGGATGACATTGTGTTTGCTGTGTGCCTCTGAGATTTAAGCGCAAATAACAGCCTGGCATTTCGCAGCCTGAACTTCAATATGTGCAAATGATATTGGCACTCGGCACATTCCTCCTGGCCAGTCAGTCACAGTGGAATTGTATCTGTGTACAAACGCTGATGTGACTCAAAAAACTACATGTGCAATTGTGTGGCCAGAATCCGAAGTGTATATGTATATATGCTGATGTCTGTGGCCATGCACATGTGTGATTGGGTGTACATACTGTATGTGTGTCCACAGGCAAATGCAGATTCATTAAGTCCACATTATGTCAGCTTCACGAAGCAGACATCTCTGCATTTATTGTCCCATCCCTATTTGTGCCTCTGAATAAACACACCACGACATAAACAATAATCCTATCAACACTGTCTGTCTCTTCCTCTTTGTCTCCTTTGACACGCTATAACATGTGCCGCAATCAACAGTGCGGATGCATCTCTGAACTACTTCAGTGAGCAGAAAGATATTCATACAATTCATCCATCCATATATCTTTCTTCCTCCTCTACTTGCCTATCCTCCCATCAAATAAATGCCTTAGCCTGTTTGCTATGCCTAACAGTAATAAAGATTCACACACAGAGACATGAAGCAATCAATGGTGGTTTTTATGCCACTTAGCTTAAGAGTGAGGGCCTGTTTTCTGCTTTAAGCGCTCTCATTATTAGACCAGTTCACCCTCTAATGACTCAACCTAAGACCGATGGCGGTAATCACTAATAACACTCTTTTCTCTCTCTTTTTCCCCACATAAAAAGTTCATTTGCTGTGTAACTCAATCAGTTAAAGGTTCCATTCCCAATTTAAGGGGAAGTTGCAAGGCATTAACACTGCCAGAGCAAGAGGCTATGTTTATTATAGAACATTACAATGTAGATAATGCTCTGATTATAGTTTCTAACCTTATTTAGGTCTACAGGTACCCCTGTATCCTTTTAAATGGATACATATACTGTTTTTCAGTACCAACAGCACTGGAATTCTGTAAGATGTAAAATATATATCAACTTTTATCACAACATCAGCACACATCCGAAGCTCTAATTTGTCAGTAGCTGGAAACGTTATCAGCAGGTGTTTAAATGGTTGTTGACAGACAGCGTCGTTATCACTAAAGCCAGCTGTAACCGACTGAGAATGGGGAGACCAGAATTCACATAGACTTATTGAAGGAGCAGCGAGAGAGCTACAGTTGCATCTTCACTTCAGGATTCCTCAGTAACAACCTTGCCTGGTGCAGCTTTGATTTTATTTTTATTCATACCACTACTTGGAGTGTTTGCCCAGGCCAATGTGGGGTACAGACCATGTCTGTGTCCTATATAGTGGCTGGGCAACCCCCTCCCCACACAACATCCTTCCCTTGACACTCCAGGGAGAGCAGAGGCAGCTGGCTGCAAACTTTTCATTAGTGAGGACTGCAGAAAAAGGTGGCAAATATTTATCTTTGCACAGATTGCTGTGCAAGGCCTGCATACAAAGCAAGCCGAGTCCCACAGTGTGAGAACAGTGTGTGATGTGAATCGGTAGCTAGGGGTGCTGGAATGGGAGAGTAATTGATGTGTATATAAGAGTTGGTTTCGACATGTGATTCCTTCTAAGTACACATGTGCCCATGACTATATTTTGGTGAGAACATCCATCTATGTGTGTGTGTCTTTGCCTGTACCAACGGGCGCGAGCGTGTGTGGGTGATCAATGGCTCACCCACGGCTTTGCAGGTCTTGGAGGCAGGGTCCATCTCGTAGCCTTCGTAGCATTCACACTTATAATCTCCTTTGTAGTTGATGCAGATTTGGCTGCAGGCATCTGGGTTCTCACATTCATCGATGTCTATGGAGAGAAACATGGCGCAAAGACAAAGATCAAAACAAAGCTATAGAGACGCACACAAAGCAATTTGTGTCTGAAGTGTGAGAAATAAGAGAATTACATGTTCAGTATCTAGCACAACATCTCTCACAAAAGGTTCCCTTCAAATGAAGACTGATTCTTTCTAGGATCTATATGGCCAAGAGCTTCAATAGACTTGCTTTTAAGTGTATCAGAAGTATTTTTTTGCACATTTTTATTTCATATGATTTGCTAGACTGGATTTTGCTGTTCATTTCACTGGTCCACTGCACAGATGTATTGCCCTTGCAAGCTTGTTTAGGACAACAGAGAGACTCAGTCACAGGGGGTACATTTAAACATCTCAAACCAAATAAAACCCTAAACCAACAGGCCAATATTATGGGAAATGCTTGTTTACCAGCAAATCCGCAGCATCGAGAGAAGATCAATACCAATTTGATCTCACTGAGATCAGGATTTGGGATGTGTTTAGTCAAGTTTAACACCAAAACGTGACGCAGGAAATCTGCCTCCTTGGCTCTGTCCAATGTAAACAAATCATTTTTTAAGCAACTTCAAGACTGTCTGAGTTATGCTTTGTATATTGTTAATTTAAGTGACAAATCTAATCTGACATATATGATTTTATTTTAAAGTGACTGTGTAGTCACAAGCACTCTATGCAACATCTCCAACTACAGGGTGTCATCATAAATGCTTAGTGAGCATCAGTAAAGACAACCCTGCATGTTAGTCAAATTGAAGATGATGTCAAAATGTTCCTTTTAGCAGAATACGGCCAATAGACATATATAGAGCAGAGGAAGGCAGAAAAAATAGCACTAAAATCATACCAGCCCAACCTGACCAGGCCCGGACAGGGTGTGATTGTACATTAGACATGGTCTTCAGTATTAAGGCAGCAGTTTTGTTGCATAACTTTTTTTTTTTTACCTCCACAAGTCTTTTTATCCATGAGTTTGTACCCAGAGGGACAGTCACACTCATATCCAATCCTCCGGTCCCTGCAGATGTGGGAGCAGCCGCCATTGTTGTCAGCACACTCATTCAGGCCTGCAGAGAGAGTAGGAGGAAGGACAGAGGTCGGGACAGGCACAAGAGTAAAGGGAAGTAAAGAAAAATTCAATATTGATGAAATTACTCCAGCAGGCTATTGGACAGAACAATTCAGCCTGGATAAGACAAAGATAAGATAAAGAACCAGTTGAACAGAAAGACCGAACACCCAAAGTTTGTGCGTGTGCATAGTTTTAATCATCCTGTCAGTTAAGATAATTTATTCCTGTCAAGTGTGTCTGCGTACACATACAATTTCCATTAAAAAAGACAAAAACATTGAGCTGAAAATGCAGTGGGTGTGTGCGTCCAGTATATTCATGGGCCTGCTTGTGTGTGTGTTCATGGCCTATAGGCACAGTCTTGGCCAAATCCACCTGGAACCAATCCATTCTCCAACAGGGAGCTTGGCCACGTGTACCTGGTGCCACTCCACTATGATGCTTATTGTTATACAGACACGTGCTCTCCATCCTTTCATCTCATTCTCTCCATTCCCTTATTGTTTTTTTTAACAGAACAGATTGGACTCCCTCTCAGTCATGATTCCTTTATGTCCCTTCCTTTTTGTATCAGTTTCCGCTCCTCCATTTAGTCCTTTGTCTTTCAACTACCCTCCAGGGGGAAGAGAGATCGCTGCATAAAGCTAAAGCTGGTACTTCATTACCGGTTTACATTAAAGATTTAAGCTTCAAGGCTACAGGTTCTGCTGTGAGACAGTGAGACTTTGAGAGAGAGAACGAGAGAGACATCAAGAATAGAAATCGAAAAAGATTGAGAGAGACTAAAATGATGGTTGTAATTTACAGTATATCCAGTGTATTGTATCAGATACTGCCATATCAACACAGTATCAACATAGAATTAAAGTAAAATAAAGTGAAAACATAAAAAAACAATTTAAACTGTATAATTTTCATCGAGCAGGGCAGCTACAGAATACACTATAGGCCAAATAAGCTTTGGCCTAGGCCGAAAAATGATTTCAAATGATGGGGTACTCAAGCAATGAAGTACTGCACTTTCATAAGGCCTAGGGACTCCTAGAAAACTATCAAATGGATGGCACTGAGGCAGCAATATCCCACAGTACCTTTTAGTCCCTAATATGAGCCAAACTCACTTAAAACGCTGGATCCTACACTTCCCATACTGCAACATGATAGTGTCTTTCATAGACCCTCCCTGCCTGTAAACATCAACGTCTTTCAAACTTCATGTCCCCAATTAGGCTTTCTGTTAAATCTGATTGACAGTTGGCAGTGATAATGCGCCACAATACATAGCAAAGGGAGGAGGGAAGAATAAAACTGTTAGCAAGTTAACATGGGTTTAAAAAATGTTGGATTTAAAAACAAAATAATTGGCTTTGCAAATGTTTTATTAGGGAATTTTGACCATTTTACATTGCTTTGGTCAGGCCTTGGTTCAGGAACAATCACATTC
The DNA here is from genome assembly GCA_031216445.1 of Lateolabrax maculatus. Taxonomy (NCBI): domain Eukaryota; kingdom Metazoa; phylum Chordata; class Actinopteri; order Acropomatiformes; family Lateolabracidae; genus Lateolabrax; species Lateolabrax maculatus. The sequence goes on along the minus strand of CM062196.1, from coordinate 6,496,908 downwards.
TCCATGTTGCAGATAGTGGCAGCTGTCAGTTATAGCTTAAACAAAGAGCTATTTATTCAAATTTGCCTTGAGACATGCATATTCATCTGCCTCAAGATCAGAGCTAGCTGAAAGGGCAACACACTCACGTATCATTTTATACCCACGTGACTGGTTTGAAACCACTATTTCAGAGCAAGAACGTGAGTGAAATACTGGTTCCTTGAGTAATCACAGGGACTTCTCCTTGTACTTGAGTAACATTTCACAAATACAACATGAGTTACAGTACTTCACTTGCAATTACACGAGCTACGTTTCCATTAGATTTTATTAACAGGTATGTTTGTCTCATCTGCACTCTGTTTGCAGCTGGATTGCATTGCTTGTGATGTGAGATCCATGACTGGAGCTCGCTAAGTGGTAATTATCTATGGTGTGTGGATAATCTGTGTGGTTTCTTATGGGTAATGTAGTCAGGTCACGCTTTTCTGGCTAAGATCTCGTCGGGCAGAGTCCCTTGGCTCTTTGATCATAACAAGGCAGTTGAGAAATGTCCTGATTTACCCTGCCTTGATCAAATGAAGCTCCTTTTACTAAGAAGAGTGACCACCCACATTAGAAGCAGTTAATGATACCTGGGTATGCGTGAGTGCATCAGTGCTATTACACTATCATGTATGTATATCCACGTATGCCAGAGGTGGTGAAGGGGCTAATGAGTGTCTGAGTATATAGGCGTTTTTGTGTGTGAAGAGAAACAGAGAGAAAGGATTGATCGTACCACACTCCTTCATGGGTTCATCAGACCAGTCCTTGCAGTCTTTTACATTGTCACAGACTTTGCTGCTGTCAATACACTCCCCGTTCTTACAGCGGAACTTTCTTGGCCCGTCGCACTTTGTAACTGTTGGGAAGATAAAACACATTACAAAGTTAGAGATCAGCTTTTTAAAAAGACTTTGGTAGGTGCAATCAATATGCAAGCAATTCTGTAAAAGGTGTTTGTAGTTCATGCAGATAGTCAGAAAGGGACTTGACTGTTTACTGTTAACTGTCAGGCAGTGCTTAATAAATAAATGGATTAGTTATAGCTACCTACTGTATAAATATAGAATTTTAATTGGAGCTTAGTGAAGGCAATACAAAGAGAGGCCCAAAGAGCCCACAGGCGAGACATTTCACCAAGCATTAACATATTTTCAAAGACGATTGTTAGTTGAAGGTAAGGTTTGATTTTATTTAGCCTTGGTTTGCAACAGTGATTCAGAACTGGATTATTTTATGCAGAATGATGGTGATTGGTAAGGTGATTTCAAGTATTTTTTATGATTTGAACTTTCCTTTGCAAGAATTAGAAATAACTGCAAGATCTCACAAATAATGTTAAAATGGATGTGATTTTATGATTGCAACATCAAAAATTTGGAGGAAGTTAAAACTGTTTACAAGATAATTTTGAACACCCACCAAGCAGTGTTATGTGCATAATATTTCATCTCAGCCATGGTTTCTGACAGACACAGCTGTACAAGTACGTGACACTTTCTCACAGAAAAAGGCATGTACAGGTGCTTGCAAACAAGTACTGTACTGGGCCCTTTGTGTAAACCGTGAAGAGTAATGAATCAATTTCTGGTTCACAGCCACACTTCAAAACACTGGCTTCAAATAAAGTTCACTGCCAGACAGGGTCTCTGGTGGTGACATTGAGCTTTTCTGTGTGCCACAATATGTAAACTCAAGGTGAAGTGCATGCCATATACAGTGAGTGCTTGAGTAAAAATATCACTGTAACTTGTATTCAAAACATTTCCACAATCCCATTTCACCGTGAACACTTCTTTTATAAAATGAGGTTTAAGGCAGAAACATACTGAGACTCTTAAAATACTTTAACATCATTGCCTTTTATGCTGCCATTCATCTACATCTTTGTTGCTTTAGCAGTGCAAAGTTTACTTCTTTAAACAGTTTCTCATGGGGCAGATTCAACTAGTGCAGCCAAGTGCAGCCATCTGTCGTAGCCATCTTGTATATCCCTTGTGAATCTCGTTAGTTGTATTAAACTTGTAATTGGATCAATTTTTAGGGTGAATAAAGTATGACAAAGGACTAAAAAAAGCCATGAAGCTGATGATTTGCAAACAGATATTACATTTGTAGGGGTTGCATGGCCTTTTTTCTTAGAAGTAGAATATGAAATATGAATCTAACTACATTCAGATGAAAAAACCCACATTTGACTACCTGCATTATCTAAGTGAAAATGAATGTGATGCAGTTGTGTAGGGAGTTGTTCGCATGTTGAACAGTCTGCACTCATCTGACACTTACCGTTGACACAGCCAGCTTCATCACTGTAGTCCGGACAGTCGTGAACTTTATTACACTGTTTGGTGCCGTGGATACAGGATCCATCACCACACTGGAACTCATCAGGTCGACATGTAAGCAGGGCTGGGGGACACAAACCACGCACACACATACATTAGAATGAATTAACCTGTTACATTATTATAACAGTGAAAATGTCACCTATTGGTCTTATCGATGAGAAAATACTGTACAAAGCCAGAGGCTCAGAGCATCTTCAAAAGTACACACAGTCACTGATGGAGGTATTTCTTTAAACATACCTAAACTTTCATTCTAATTTGAGCTACGTCCCTGTATAAGTGAATATAGCAAACACGCAAACACATATACACAACATACAGCCCATCATTTCTCTTCCTCAACTGTATCTATGAAGATGTGCATACAGTATGTGTTGCTTCTTTCATCAGGCCAACTTGGGAGTGCATTCCAATCCAAAAGTAATCAGTCATACGCATCTCTTACCTGCACAGAAAAAGCCCCAGTGGAAATTAAAACCGGGCAGGTATTCATTCACTGTCTGAGGAAAACCCACATCCAGTGACCTATTGAGTATGTGTGTATGTGCAAGTGTGTATGGGCATTTGTTTGTGCTTGCTCTAACGGTGGAGGGCAGGTTTATTTAACTCATTCGTCTTTTTAACTGGCTGTTTAATTATTCATGTGTTGTGTTTTGGACTGGGTCTGCCAAGGGAATGGAGGCAGACATGATCAATGGCTGTGGAGGCCACAAAAATGCGTGGCATACAATCAGTGTATCAGGAAATATGGAATAAAACACAGCCACACACACTGTCTTGCACCAAGTGAGCACACATCCACAGATTTAGAGGAGCAGAGCCATCACAAAATGTGCTGATTCTTTCAGCCAAATGATTGGGATCTGAGCTCAGCTAATTATGATAAATCCCCAGGATGAATGGTAATAATAAGGAATTGCCATCTGCAGAAAAGTTGGCAGGTGGGAAAGGAGAGAACCAACTACAGATACGATTTGACTATTTCTCATATACATTAACCTCCTGTCACCCTTCTCACAATCACTTGTCTCAGCATGTCTGTGAAATAACACAAGATTATTGAGACAGATGTTTCAAATAAGATGGGAGATAATAACCGCGGGACAGGTCTGTACAAATGAGACCAAGGCTTGACGGAATAGAAAAGGAAGAGAGAACAAACTGGAGCTATGATTCTCACATTTCTCATTTGCATTGAAAGGTTGCACCTCCCTAAGCTGAGCTCTGCTCTCTCCTTTACATTACACAGACATCGAAAACTATTACATCTTCTTTGACACAAAACTCCAGCCGCCCACTTTCATTGATGAGCATGCACACACAGCCAATCAAATACATATAGTACACACAGCTCCTGTCTCATCATATCTGCAGAATAGAGAGCACGGTTATTGAGACGGATGATTCCACTGGCTCATGCAGACCAGACAAAACCACTTCACGTGCTGTCAATCCGTCAGAAGTCACTGCTATTCAATTATGTTGGTTTTTGTTTATGTAGACCTACTCTGTATATTTTGTTCATGTCTTTATTCCCAAATAGAATCCTTAACCGTAGCCTGGAAAACAGAAATATTAAATATGCCTCTTGTAAGCAGGCTAGCGTGCAAACTGGTTGCAGTTTTTTAGATTGGTAGCTTGGCTACTTGATAAACTAAAGACGGTAAAGATGCTCAAGGTAGTCACAAGTAAGGACCCCAATCTTAATCCATCTATTAATCTCACAAGTATACTATAGTTAAAATGAGTTGCTACCATATTTAAGTTAATTTCAGGCAGTATTTCCCATTTTAATGTTTTAACCTTGTTGTCATATGATATTCACATCAAAGCCTATCCCATCATGCAGTGCATAGGCTACCTACAACGTTAGCCTATTTGGACCTCAAAGACAATAAATAGTCACGACCTGTTGGCCTTTTGAAATTGTGTCTGGGGAGATGGGAGGGTTTCCAAGACTGTTATTATACACTATGTGCAATGGTCTATACATCGATGTGCCTTTTATCTACTGTAAAAACCCTCCATGATTGTAAGGTTATTTCAGCTCCGGCATTTGTATGTGAATGAAAATCTGCATACCTTTGACTGTGGCTTTAAGCACAGGTATGTTCTCCATGTATACATGTGTGCGTGTGTTTGTGTGCGCGTGCGTGTGTTTGTGTGTGTGCGTGGCAGCGCGATGTGCTTGTATCATGTCGTATGTGCGAAGCTGCTGTCATCTCACTGAGTGGTGTGTGGGAGTGCGAAGAGGAGACCAGATGGGGGTCTCGTTTGATGAAGGACCTTCACCTCCCACACATGCATGCACACACACACACACACTCACTCACACAACGAACACATATGGTCAAACACACTCAGAGGTTCTCCTTCTGCTTCGACAGATCACATGGTTGCATGGCAACACGGTTCATCATTATAAAGTTAGCATTGATCTTCCTTCAATCATTTGGCGGTACAACAAGATTTGTCATGTAGTCTTTGTTCACAAAACACGGCATGTCAGCCTTTGAAGTATATTCCTTCAGTAGTGGTGAGCCACACACATGCAAAACCTGCATTGCTGTTGGTATGCATTAATCACCTAAAGCTGGTATTACGTTTTTATGATGGTCATGAAATTCAGTTAAATACAAAGCTGTGTCCCTGAGCATGTGCAGTGATGTCAGGATAACTCTCCGGAGACTGAAAATGCAGTCATGGAGTTGTTTCAGAATAAAATACACTGGCTATGTTTGTTTTAATTAAGGATTATGTCAGTGGTATGACTCTTTCAGGGGTTTTTTCAACGTTGGAGCTCTATGGCACTGGGAAAATGCTACATCATGCTGTGGCTCTACACAGAAAATTCTTATTGGTAGGATAAATTTGGTCTCTTCATGCTTTTTTGATAATAATTAAAATGACAGCAGCATTACACACTCACTCACACTTATTTATCCACCCACTCATTAATACATCCAAATAATATATCAACAGTTGACTTACGACAGTTTGCCTCATCCGATTTATCCTTGCAGTCTGCGTCTCCATCACATTTCCAGTTCATGTGGACACACTCCCCGCTCCCACACTGGAACTCGCCCACTGGGCAGCGAGGTTTCTGGGGCTCCGTCCGCCGGCTGCAGCGCTCCATGGACTCGTCTGACTTGTCCTTGCAGTCCGGGTCGCCGTCGCAACTCCACAGGGCGGGGATGCACTCAGAGTCATTGCAGCGGAACTCGTGCTGGCCGCAGGTGGGAGCCGAGCACTTCTCCTCGTCGCTGGCGTCCCCACAGTCGTCATCGCCATCACACACAAAGATTGGTGCCACGCACTTCCCATTACGGCACTGGAAATCTTTGGAAGGGCAGGCCTTGGCATCTACAGGATGAATGGGACAGGTGGATTAAAAATAGATTAGGTAAGCATTTTAAGAGACAATGATTCTTCATTATATACTGTATGCTCTACTATACATCTAATTATTATCATTATAGAAGATATTTTGTAAATAGAGTGCATTTAAGAAACTAAAGTCAGCTGTCACATTAAGCATGCATCCACTTGAGTTCTTTTTGGAAGCAGATGTAGTGCATGGGTGCGTGGGAGCAGATGAGAAGAAATGTGAGTTAGAGGACAGATATAGTTAACTTATCACTGCATATATTCAGAATCCTTTTGGGGGCAGGAATATATGCAGCAATATGTCTTTCTCTCCTTCTCTGGAGATGGAATGGTGTTAAAATTTAGAGTTAATGAGCAGAGGGCAATTCCAGATCTTCCTCCTCTGCCCTTGGGCTTTTGTTGTCTGGTGAGACTAAAAGAAAGAGTTTGATCTGAAGTCAAACTGGTGACTGTGCATAGTGCTGAGGAGCAGTAACTGTTTAATTAAAAAGGGATAAAGAACCAGCAAAAAAAAGGAAAAAACGGATAAACTCGCCTCACGGGAAAAGCACATATTATGCATTATTCAATGAGAAAAAACACATGGTCTCAACTGAACCTGCAAGATCTCAACCCTTAAAACAACAAATGTAACCATTATCATACTGAAACACACTCGATAAACATCGTACCATATTAAGCACAAGGTCGAGAGCATATGTGCAGCAGAAGTCCAGCATGTGGAAACAGGTGTATAATGAGCAGAGTGGGAGCACAGCTGCAGGTGCATGCCGCAGTGCAGAACCCCCCCCCTCCAGGAGTATTCGTGTGTGTGTGTGTGTTTATGTGTGTGGGAATGTTTTTACTGAAATACCTGTGGAGACTGTGTATATTTATGTGTCTGATTGTGTTTATTTCTCCACCTACAGGATCTCAAGACGTCCGACAGCTGGGAAATCATCACACAAACAATGACGAACAACGTTTGAACTTTCAATGCGTCCGTGAGGGTGCGTGAGTGTGCCGTTGTGTTTTATTGGAAAACCGCATATTTCTTCTTCCCCTATATCTCAGCATTATGTAACTCCAGCCAGGTTGAACAAATCAATTTGAATCATGTATCCTGCTGAAAAAAAAAACACTTGTCCTCTGATGTAACTCTCCTCTCTGGGCGACCAACGTAACCGTTTCCCTCTCTCGCTCTCTGTTATCTCCCCACCCACACAGCACGCCGAAGGGACTCATTATGATAATAGGCTATTGGATTCCCTGCTAGCTATTACTGCTAACATGCTAATCATCCCCACTCAGATCTAAGTAATTTAATTAACATGAGCACATAAACAACATCAGCAGCATCCCGACTGAAGCTTGGGTGGTTTGGGGGTCACGTTAGGTGTTTGTGCAAAGAAATACTTGGGCAAAGTTATAAAGTGATTATTTTAATACTTTCTGTAAAAACAGCACGAGGCTTTTTGCTTCTGAAAATTATAAACATATTTTGCTTGATCCCTGAGGGTGATGATGTGTTTTTTTGTGATTGCTAGTCAGACTAAACACCTGTTTTTTATGCTTTAAAGAGTTTTTCATTAAAGCAGAAAGCTTGGTCAGCCAGGTGTGTTGGCTATAAACAGCGGGGCTGGGATAAAAAGCTTGTTAGTGTGGTTACCTTTGGGATACTGAGCTACAAAACACATAGTTTGCTCCAAATAGGATATTTCACTACAGGAACAGGCGAGTGGCTTGCAGTTCATCGAATTTGTGTCTCATTGATAAAAACAACTTTCACCTGAGTGTGAAATTCACAGGAACACAGGCTGTATTGAAATTAATCTTCCACAACATTACAAGAGGTTTGGGGTGGCACCTATTCTTCTTCTTTGGGTTTTTTCCCCCATCCCTGGATCCCTACACATTTCAGCTATTTTCTTTGTTCCTGGCCCACAGATTACAAAATACTGAAACTTATTAATACATGGAAACATGGAGCAGCAATATACAGTATACACATAAGTGCATGCTTTTCACATTTCATATCAAGTCCTATATTCTGAATGATCCTTGGCATTATTCATGATCCAAACCAGGTTCAGGGTCACTGGTTTTGTTGCTAAAGTGTCACTTAATATGATGACTACATTTTCCCATAAACCCTGATGCTTTCTGTTTCAGAGAACATGCTGCCACCTGGCCAAACCCTCCACTTCTGCTCTCTGCATGGGTCATTTTTTTCTGTGAGTTTCTTTTTATCTGTGGATTTATTAAACACTTCCTCTATTCTCTGCCATTACAAGAAACTGTGCGGTTTGTGCTGAAAGAAAAGTGTCATCTTCCTGTTTGTCCTGTTAAGTAACCCAGAAGATTTTCTTTGAAATCACACGTCTTTAGTGATATGATGTACTTACGTTAAAATGCAATATTTTACATCTATCAACCTTGAAACATCAACATACATAATGTTCTGGTATTTGCAGTTTTCTGTTTTAGTAAACTATTTCAATCCACACAGAGCACAGGGCCACCAGAGGGCTGTGTTCCTTCAGTCCCTTGATCCTATCACCTGTCGACGTCAAATCTGACACATGCCAAGAAGACTTTGGTCCATCAGTCAGCGAAGTCAGTCTCTCGGTTAAAGCAGGCCAAAACCAATCCTTAGAAATAGAGAAGGGGGAGATTATAGAGGAGACATGTGGTCAGAGGAGCAAAGGAGGTGGTGTATCCACTGATAGATTTGAGAGTAGAAATGTTCTTTCCAACCAAAAGGGACCGATCCCACGAACAGCAGGCAGACAGATTTAATAGCAGATAAGACAGATGGTCAGATGTGACAGGTAAAAGATTAGATATGGTGGAAATAAAGTCAACAAACTCTGTAATTGTGATCCATATAGTATCATGGGATTCATGATCAAATAAAACAATTAGTAATACTTGTTTAAGTTACTTATAATGGATGTTTCAGAAATCCTACTACATTCAACAAACTCAAATTCAACAGAGAAGTCCAGAAGAAAGTTTAAAAAAAATGAATAAGAGTTGAAAGGAATCAGATTGTGGTACAGAGCTAGACTCCAGACTGTTAATTAAATACATCCATCCAATAGATTACTCTACCAATTACTATTTTAAATAGGTAATCAGTAATCTGTAACTGATTTCATCTTGACAGTAACCTTCCCCACCTGCAGGTGATTGTGTTTAACTCGGGGTCGAAGCTTTCTATCCATCCATCCCCAGACCCCCTACTGGACAGCTAATAGATGGAGCAGGGAGATAGGGCACAGCTCATTGACCTTGATCTGAAGGACAACTGAACTCTATTCCAGCATGGACTAGTACAAAGCAGCTACACACACACACACACACACACACACACACACACACACACACACACACACACACACACACACACACACACACAGGTGGGCATTAAAACAGGATAGATTTGTGCTTGGATACACATTCAATGTAATGCAGAGACACTACATGTACACACACATGCACACACACCTCACTTCAACCTTTCTCTATGAGTCACTGGGTTTAATGTTTCTGGAGCGTGGAATCCAATCAGACTCTGGTCTAACATGTCGTCCACTGAGCCGTGGTGTGGGAGCATGTCCACGTGTGCACGAGCATGAGCATAAACACACACACACACACACACACACACACACACACACACACACACACACACACACTATCGCCCACACACATATACGCTTGTCACAAACCTTAGTACACCAGGTGTGCTTGCAGGAAAGCAAGACTAAAGATCACAGATCAGCTCCAACAACCAGAAACGGAAATAAAACATTTACTTCATAGCACTGACAACACGCTCGCCTCAATCAGCTACAAACAGGCAGTAACACCTGAAGGCATTTTAGTGCAGAGTAGGCTTAATGGGCCGAACTGTAGACAGGCGACATGTTCATCTGCTCTATGAAATATCAATATATGCCTTATCTTTCACACGAGAGCATCAATAAAAAAACAAATACATGTTGAGTCAAGCATGCCTTGTACTGTCTGATACACACGGGTAATTGCAAACAAATCACTATCCATATTCATGAGGATTGATGGGAGAAAAAAATAAAATTTCCAAAAAGGAGTGAAGATTACTCATTATTTATTAAAATACCAGCCCAGACTGCATCCAACACTCCAGTGCATGTTTTTATCAGGGCTGTGCAGGGCCTCAAAACATTATTTCCACATGGAGCTGGGCAGGGCACCAGATTGAAGAGTTTCCAATAGTTCTGCTGGTTTGAGGGTAACTTAAGACCAGTATTGTTGCATGACCTGTCACTTCCATTCTCCACTGAATCCTAACTGGATTAAGCAGCTTCCCTTTTACCAAAACAAAGGCAAAATGTCATGTTCTCGGAAATAAAAACACTATTTACCATCTACTGTTTTATCTGCAGAAGCTAAATGCCATTTTCAACAAAAATGCTCCTGTGTTATGAAAAAAAGAGAGACTGCGGCAGAGGAGCAATAGTGATGCATCATATATTCACCTTATGTGCAAATAATTATTACTTTTTGTCTGCTTGGTCAATAGAATATCATCCCTTTCATGCACAGTGGCAGCTGACAAATTGAAACTAATTGTCTCCTAAACAGCAACAAAGCTCTCACTAATGTTGGCTGACCGGCTTCACCACCTCCACACATACTGACTGACATACTAAGATTAACAGGTAGTACATTTTTTTAAGGTAAGATCAGTGTGCAGTTACTTGATAATACCTCTTTTCAAGAGTACCAATGAACACAATTACAGGATGGCAATTTTAGATTGCCTAAAAGTAATGCTGAAATTATTAAGCACATAAATGAAAAATCTGACATAATAAATTCCAAGTTTCACATCGTTTTCTTGCTCTCCACAGCTCCACGGCGCTCAGACACATCTGCATGTATTGAATCAGTGTTTTTAGGGCAGTTTAATGTAGCATTTGCTATGTATCAGGCACCATTACCCTTGATATCATTAAAACAGCAAACCATCAGAGGAAGAAGAGTGCCAGAGGCGTTGGCATCTCTGCATCTGTAGTAAGATGGTTGTGTGTTGCACAAATGTTAGTCTGCCACTTAGCTGGGCATTGCACACTGAGAAGCTGCTTGGGAAAAAGAGGAGGAGGACAAGGGGGAGGAGAGGCAGTTTTAGATCATACTTTTGATGCAACACATTCTGCAAGAGGGCCTAGACTGTGTGTGTGTGTGTCTGTGTGTGTGTGTGTGAAGAGAGACACAGGCAACTTGACATGCAGTCCCTCTCCAGGGCAAGTGTTTATTACAGTAGTGCTTTGGCTACATTAGGCCTTTGAAGCATTGGCATAGGAGGATAACACACACACACACACACACACACACACACACACAGACTTATGACCACCAGACAGGCAGACCCTAAGCTCTCAGCTCTTTGACTTGCTGTAACATAAAAGTGATCCTCTTTTCCTAATGGAATAGACAGATAGGCAGAGGGGCGACATGAAATTCAGAATAGATTTATCACTGACTGACAAACAGAAGGCAGCTTCAGAAGAAATTCCCTTTCCAACAGCCTGACCAAATGGGGTTTAGCAGGCACGGAGCCGACACTACATGTTTGGAGCATTGGTGGGAAAGTGGCATATAACATGTCAATCATCTCTTTTGGGTGGAGATGTGCAAAAAATAAAGAAAAATGACACAAAATAGGGCTAGGGCAGACAGAGTACAATACTTGCATTTTATTAAACACTGCACATTGCTTAGAAGCACAAATGTGTAATACCAGCACATATTCTATATATTACCTAAATAATGGAACAAAGCCAAGTCCTTCAAACTGGGATTCAAACTGATCCCTGCTGGTACAGTGAGCAACTGATTTTGTCTTTTTGTCTCTCAAATGTTGTGATTGCTTTTCAAACACAATTTGGTTTTCATGAACATTCACTTTAGCCAGCAATGCAGAAAATAGTGAGAGAAAAAAAGAAAAGGTGATGCAGAAGTAAATATATCTGCAGAGATGAAATGTGAGCTAAAGTTGTGGATTTGCAATAACCTGAAGCTTCGATCATATTTGTGGGTACACATATTTTAGTGGACTATAACTGTCTCCAGTATTATACGAAGCTGTTGTTGATGTTTAGATGCTGAGCTCCCTGAATTTATAAAAGATGATTGTGTTGGCCACTGTTGGCATGAGCGCTCTTAAATCAATAATCAGGGATGACACCATATATTCAAAAAAAACATATGGTTGCTGGTAGTACAATTATTATTTTTTTTTGAGAACAATCCAGCTAAAAACCCAGTGATTCATTTTCTGGTTCAGGGTATCCCAGCAAGATACTGACTGAGGCTTAACGTTTTTTAGACATGAAATTGTATCTTAACATATTAAAAATAGACACAATTTGACCTTTGATTAAAGTATATCTGCATCAGTTAATTATCACATTTAGCACTTTAGCATGGAACTGCATTACTACATACAATAAACTGATACAACTAAATAATTCCCGAAAAATACCCACACAGCATTTCAGTACAAACATGTCAAACTGAGTGTGAGAAGCTTCTGAAAATAAGACCTCGATGTAGTGTGGCAGGAGAGCCGGGGGAATCCAAGTGAAATGGCAGCTCAGACGAAGAGAAAAATGGCACACAATTCTCTTGGAGACTAAAACTCTCTGTGTTACCTGATTGGTATACACCAGGGAAAGTCTTTCTCTTAACCACCTTCATGATGAGTGGGGATTGTACACACACACACATGCACACATGCACAGCCCAACAGGGAGGTAGACTGAATAGAATAGGATATTTCAATAGCTCAATCACTATGCCATCTACCAGCAGCTCAGACTTGAATATTAACTGCCTCACCAGCAATCACAGTAGACTGAATGTCTGTATATATGTGTGTGTGTGTGTGTGTGTGTGCAGGTGGTGTGTGATGAATGTCATTGTGTGTCTCTATATACACGAAGGCGTGTGTATTGACAGAGCTCCATTGTGGATGCCATTTCTCAAAACATGTCATATTTCAAAGGCTTTCAACCATTAAATGTACAATGTGACATGGCCATCACTCCATCCTTGTGGCTACAAGCCACACTACACACAAATACATGGACACACACACACACACACACACACCCACACACACACACACACACATGCCTGTCTGAAGAATAATTGCATTCCTTCCAATAATGGGTGAGTAGTAAATCTATGAATACATTAAAATTAGGTCATTGTGATTACGTGTGATGATTACACAATAAACATGTAATCCTGCATTTTACCATGGGTGCTGTATGATAATGACATAATTACCATTTCAGATGGCCTCAACATGAGTCAACATAGAGTTTTTTTTTTGATCACTCTCCACAGCTAAAATCATGTTTCTTTCTGCATGTTACACTGTGTCTTAAAACTATTTAACAGGCTTCAATTTTAATAGAGACACAGTTCAACCCTGCTGCCAGGCTACAGTCTGTTCCACAAGGTATTGTAGATGATGTCTGACATCAACCTGTCACACAGAGGTTTCTAAACTACTGCTACAGTTCTAAGATGATCATGTAAGATGATATAACGACAACTGTTTTTTCCTATGAGTCAATGTGTGTTGAAACTGAATGCAAAGTGAATCTTAAAAGTTAAGACAATTGTATACATAGCCAAAAAAAGTCAAAAAGCTTTTGGAGTAGGGTGGCTGTCTAATAGGTTACTGACAAGGAAAGCTGCAAAATCAAAAGACCCTTCCTCTCTGACTTTTTTACCTTATGTTGCATCCCCCTTAGGTTGGAGCAAAGTGGTGGTTTCACCTCGGGCAATTTTTCAGTCAAGCGTGCTTTCCCTGTCATCGCCATGTGATTTTGAGAAAGTAGTCTCTGTGTGTGTGCAGGGAAACGACGGTGTTGGGGGTGAAGTAGAAATGAGTAATGTTCTTAAAGCTATCGTTGGAAGAAAACTGCCCGAGTCTGAGGCAAGTGCGAATGCCTCTGGGTGCGCAGTGAGCCTGTTTGTGTGCTGGTGCTCCATTACATTACACCTACGCACACAGTGAGAGCAGTCAAAGGATTATAAATGAAGGAGAACGTAATGGGAAGAAACTCTGAGACAAGATGCTTGCACTCTTTGTCTACTGTATGCAGTCACCTCTTCTAGTGGAAATGTGGGTGAAGCAAGATAAAATAAAGCAAAACAACTCGGCCTCTATACACAAAATGTCCACACACATGCACTAACATACTATGGACTGTTTTTTTTTATGTGGGTGGAAGCTTCGTTTTTTTGTTCTGTTATCAAATAATGGAAAAGAGGTTACATTAACTGTTGGACAAAATAAGTCAAAACCTTAGGCAGTTTGCAGGTTTACATGTTTATGTGTACGTATGCATGTCCATGTGTGTACAGTATCTCACCATGTTAACTTAGGATGTTTCCTCCGCGTAGAAAGCACTCGAGCTTACCGACAAACTTCACGAACAAACACTTGAAATGTGCCACTTTATTCACTCCCCTCCTTCTACTTCCTACCAGAATAACACACGTACAGCACACAAACAAACACACACAGACACACACGTCTCCGTCTCCTCCACCCCTCTCTGCCCTTCTGTAAAACACTAACTAACATATCCCTGGTGGGCATCGATCCAGCAACAGCTTGCTGTAATGTAACACAGTAGCACAGGCTGATGTGAAAAGAGCAACAGGTCCCCAGGGCCTCCAGGAGCCTCTCTGACTACTGTCTTTCTCTCTGTCTGTCTTTCTCTCTGTCTGTCTCTATGTTTGTGTTCACCCCATAGACTGTATAAAAGCAGTGGACGTGGCCTCCGTGACGTCACTGGTTGGTTTGTAAACGGTGGTTTTGAAGCTGGGAGTTCAGCATTTTGGCCGTCGTGAACTTTTTTTTTTTTTGAAAACCAGAAATGACTTTAGTCTGACGAGAGGGTAGCACTGCTGTGGTCGCTGCGGTAACAACTTGTCAATCACACGGTAGCCCCGCCATCTTCTCATTGACTTTCAGACAATCTGACTTCTTTTTGTCACCCCGTGCTTTCGATTTAGAGAGAATGCAGGTTTAAGGCACTTCCACATCAGCTTCACTTTTCAGACCTGGAGGTTGCAGCTTGGTTCCCACCTTTCTGCCCTAGACAACATAGTGCTGAAAGTGTCTATGGAGCGAGTACAAACAAACAAAACCGACTGGATCCAAGTGAAATAAAGAAGACAGACAGACAGGCACTATAAAAAGATAGACATACAAAGGTTAAACTTGACCATTGACCAGTCCTTTAAATTGCTATAATACAAAGGTACAAGGTTAAATTATTGATATATTACAACACAGGGTTGTAGAAGGAGCAGATATAGTCCAATTTTTCCTAGTTCAGAAAGAGAATCATTATGTATGGTGGAGTGTGGAGGATGAGTTGAGGAGTCTCACAGCCTGAGGAAAGAAGCTGCTAGAAATTGCAAATGCTCCACTGCTATTAAAGACCATCACATTCATACCTACAGCAAATTCAAAGTTTCCAGATGCACGTCTTTGAACAGGAGAGCCAAAAAGTAACTCTATGCAGACAGGATGCAGGTCAAGGAGTCTTTACTGTTGTAAAATGAAAAATGTTTCATACAGTGTAGCAATTCAAAGAACATTTAAGAGCACAGATTTGTTAAGAAATGAAAGTGACATCAATAAAATTGCAAAAACAAACAAACCTCTTTAAAAACTGTATAAACTCACATCTTCCACTGAGTCTACCAATGCGCCACATATCCCAATGAAGAAATGGGAAAAAAAACTCAACATCCACACCAGTAACCACTGACATCTTTCTTCTGGGAAGAAGTAACCACCACACTATCCCTATCCCTTGGCTGTAGCTCACATTATCTCCTTCCGTATGCATACTCAACGATCTGGATATACTCAAGAAAAGTTCAGCACAACGTTCAACATCATACCCCTTCCTGTAGCCCTAACTGTCGCCAAGAAAACAATACTGCTAAACTGGCAAGGTAGGAAAAGAAATCATTATCTCTCAATGGTTGGATCAAACTATCCACATTGACACATTAACAGTATTTTCGTAGTTCTCTAAGGATCAGAAATAGCCTGCTTGACTGTGATACAGCTAAGCTGCTGCTGGCGCCGGGTTACCACACATACACAAAAGTACTAAAGAGAGGAAGAGGACACAGTGAGCGGGTAAGAAAGACTATGAGAGTAAAAACACAGAGAGAGAGCTTGAGTGATAAGAAATTCCACCTTCTTTTTACGCCAGGTCGTAATGAAACAAACAAGACGCACTTAATAAAAATAATGAAGAATTTATTCAGTCGCTTGTGGACAATTTAATTAACTCAACCTCTTAATTCCGACACTGACACACATCTTTTTGTCAGACACTGGTGATGCCTTGAGAGGCAAGGGGAAAATCACCTAATCCTACGAGTGTCTGTTCTCATTTAAGTGTGCGTGATCTTATTAGGTTTGTGGGAATGTAAACTTCTCTGGTGATCATCCTTAAGTAAGCTGGATCATTCCTGCGCTCGCTGAATCAGCACATCAACAGTCCAATTTGTTGATATTAAAAGTTGATTGGCGAGCAGGTAAAGAACACTTTTTAATTATGTTCTGCGTTAAGAAGAAGAAAAAAAAAAGCAACATTAGTATTCAGTAAACAAAAGGGAGGGCATCCGTCATGTAAGCACCCGCTTACTCAAACATAAAAAATGATGTTTTACCTACACACACACCCTGAAGCATGCAGATGCATAGCTAGCAGCGGCTGTGTGCATAAACGAGTGTGATTTCACATTAACATAAATTAAAAGCTCATAAACTTTCTTCAGAGGCCTCCTCTAAATGTAATAAAGAACCTCTCTTCCTGGATCCATGTTTTATTCAGCATTTGGATATGCTCAATTAGCAGCCCTAATTAACGGTAGCTGTACTTCAATTGTAGCTGCCGCAGGAGGGAGGGATGGAGGGAGAGCAGAGGGATCAGAGGTGGAGGAAGAGGGTGGAGGGTGGGTCTGAAGGCGGTGGGGGTAAAAGCAGCAGATTTCAAAAAGTAGATTATCCAATGATGAATTAATGTTTGTGGGTGTATAGTACTGTATATACACACTTCCTACACTGCAGAGTGAACATTATAGTTTTAATATTGTTTATGAAAACATTCATCAGTATGCCGCTATTAAACCAATTTAGCACGGGACACACAAGCTCCCAACAAGCCCCGCAGATGACTCTGTCTGCCTATTACTGATAACTTTGAACGGTGGCGTGCGCTGCAGAAACGTTGGCATTAACAGAAAGCTACTCCCAACTGCTATCAGACCGCTTTGTCACGTAGCTGTGCTTTGTTATCTGTACATACAATACCCAAATGTTTCTTTGTTATTCCTGCGTCTGCAACATCAAGCAAAAACACATTTTCAAAGAATAATAACCATAACAGCAACAACATGATTAGGTTTTATGCTACCCAAACAGAGTATTGATCTAACTTATCTTTATACCCCTCTGTTTTGATAAATAGTGCAGAGTGATGGGAGAGGAAGAAGGCAGACTCTAACACCTGGTATACTAAATTTGTTATAACGTGGTGATGAAATGTTTGTTTCTCATTTGCAAACATTTGTATTATTCTTCTCCATTGCGCTTTATCAGTGTGAAACTAAATTGGATGATTTTAAGAAACACTCCTGTCACAACATAATATTAAGGGAAATCTAATTTACTGCTGTGGAATGGCTTAATTCAAAACAGTATTCAAAAAAGAAAGCAATCTTGTTTTGGCCAACGAAAAAAAAATGGATACAATAAAAGCAATTGATATAAAAAAAGCCTTTTTAGTTGACGTTTTAAAATACTACTTGATTATGACCAGAATCACCTTCTCTGTAAGACGTATTCACAAAACTAATTACTTGTGTTTTTGAAATTCCAGAAATAAAATAACAAATTGACTTCATATCAAGGCCAGACAACAGAACACACACAACAGAAATTTGCTTGGCGAAATATCAGGAGATGAAGCTACCAGGTTGATTCTCTGAAACATAGCAATCCACTTCTAGCAACATTAGCAGTGTGGTAAATACTGCGGCAAGCGATGTGAGACACGCACCACAAGACTCTTGTTTTTCTGCTCTGAATGTGAATACAGCTTGCTGAAAATTCAAATAAACTTTCACACAAAGAAAGAAAACTGAGCTAATGGATCCATTGTTAGCCTTTGAAGTGGACTTTTATGTGTAAACTCAGATAACACAGGTCTTTTTCCATTGATCAGATGAACTTAATATTCACTGCCACCACCTTAGTCTTTAAATGATAGATCAAAAGCTGTAAAATAGATCTCTACAGGTTATTACACCTCCCATAACTCTCACATGCAAACACTCATACACAGTCAAAGCATCAGGCAGCAAATCAATTATCATCAAAACCCTTATGAAATATTTCATAGCTGTATTAACCACTTTATTTTCCACTGCACACATTAAGAGATAGAGGCTCACACAGGTCAGACAGATGAAAGGCAACAGAAAACACATATAGTGTCTGATTCCCCTCCGAGTCAATATGCAGGAATTAAAAGAGAATAAAAAAAGGCAGGTGCCTGTGATGGCCAAGGCAGAGAGGAGGGAAAGCTCTTGTTTTTAGAGTTTATGTTATGCATCAGAGGGACAAAGATGGTATGTGAACAGTAAAACGGCAGCTCGGGTTACATGACTAAATCGACAGCGACTGTTTTTATTAAGTCTTGGCCACAAACTCCCTAAAGTGATGCACGGACAGCCTGGACTTTTAACAACGTACAGACAGAATGGAGATGAATGAGCAGGTGGACAGAGACCGAGAGAAACATTTCAAAAAGGCAGCAGAGGCAATACAGTGAATATGAAGAGATAAAGGGGAGTGAAGACATGTTTCTGTCCACCTGGGAAGAAAACTTTAACATCACTTTTTTAAAATTCAGATAAATAGTGAATTGCATATGTTTGCATCAGTTGGGTTGAAGCAACTACTGTAAATAAGCTTTCTGAATGTCAAAACATTTATATTAGCAAATCTGGAAACTTTCAAAAGGTGTTTATTATCGGGCAGGCTGTTGGTGTTTCACAGTAGTAATGTTGTTCATATCTTGTGAATTTCTGGCTAAATACTGTGGACATGTAATATTAAGATTTCACAAGTGTTGACACTTTGACAATTGTGCCAAAACTGCATCATGTCTTTCTATTTCCATTGCTATCTATTTTGATTGCAATGAAATCAAGCATTTCTGACTCATGTAAAACCCAATTTAATATGCTCCTCTTATATTTAATTAAAATTATACATAATTGCTAAAAACTGTAAATCAGAACGTAGGACAGGGAGGTAAAGAAAGCAAAAGAAAAAGAGAAAGGGAGAGATTACTAGATGGGAGAGAATAAAGGATGAAAAAGTGGAGATTGAAAATGAGGTTCAACCCACAATGTTGCAAACCCCAGGATGCCTCAATAGAAATAAAGGGTAATTGAAAGTGAAGTGAAAACTGACCTTTAACAGTGTAGAGTGGGCATGCAATGTGCCTCCAATGTACCACTGTGACTGGTCTGGTGAGCTTCTGATAGTAAGCCAATATTCATAGTTTTTTAACGTAACACGGCTAAAAAGAGTGAAACTCAAAGATTTTCATTTAAATAAACGTCTGTTAAGTCTCTATTTAACGCTGAACGAGGTAACACAATGGTGACTGAGCTAATGGCCCACTGATGAAAGCCTTTGCTTTTGCAGTATTGTAGCATTTACAGCACCTACAGACACCTTTAACTGGGTGTCTGTAGCGATACTGGCGGAAAACATAACTGGGTTTTCCATCCCCCAGCAGTGGTTGGTTCGCCAGAGAGTGTAGGCGGAGCTAATCACCATATGTGCCGCCAAAGAGAAGAAAACGGATATCTTTGAGATTGTAACTTTAAAAATACTATTTAAATTACATGTGGGTGGGTTTTTTTTTGTAGATATTTGTTGTTAGATTACCATGCTCCCCCCAAGGTATTCAAAGTGAGATTGCACAACTGGAAACTAAAATTAATTAAAATTTGGATATAATTTTATCTAAATTGCCTCTGGAATCAGTAAAGTTCATTAAAAATGGTAGTTTAACTTACAATTTTACACACATTAGGTTGTGCACATAAGGATCAGATTGAGAGAATTTAACAGTATCCAGGAGCAATCGTACAGTGTGTATGTTCATGGGTGTGTGTCCTTAATTATAGATGCATGTGCACATCCTTACAGCATGAGAATGTATGAATGTCACAGAGCCTGAGGGAAGATGGCAACATTATGGAAAATGTGATGCATCAGACACAGAGACAGACAACCATGTACTGCTATTGTTACGAGGACTGTCCCCCTTATACAAGTGATGACAACTGTCCAGAACGACCTCACCTTCACTCCACAAAAATGTAACTACTCTGAAGGTCTGAAAAACATTCTCACAACAAATATATACAGATGTTTATACAGAAATTCAGAAATTGTCTGTACATATACATTGAAAGTGGTTCCTTTTTCTATCTAACAGACCACAGCTTTAGTTACGGGAGAATATTACATGCAATCTATATTCTTTGAAAAACTGCTGTGTGTGCGTGTGTGTTTCTGTGTGTGTGTGTCAAAGTTGTTTAAAATCAATAATGGTGTAGGCCAGATGTTTATGCTGGGGAAAATCAATGCCCTCTTCACAGCTTTGATGCCAGATGTGAGGATGTAGTCTAGATACTGTGATGTGAGTGTATGTGCGAGGGTGTTGCAGATGAAGCAATGTGAGCGTACAGTAGGTCTGTGGTGTGTTCACAAAGCTATTCTATAGGTTTCCTTTAAAGCAAGCTAAGCCCTGTGTATGAGCATTTGCTATATCCATCACTGAAATATGACATCCAATCTTGCAGAATGATTGAAACCAAGACAGAAACATGTGTGAGGTTCATTTGTGGTAAAATACAGCAATTTGGTCCAAATATATTGATTATCTGAAAAGGATACTGCATCTAAAATGCCCATGCCCACTTCACTATGACTTCAGAATAATTATATGTGTGTGTGTGTGTGAGAGTTTGTGTTTACGAATGAGACTATGGGCTATCTACCTTGTACATGCTGGAGATAGCACAGGTTTTAAAGGGGCTAAATATCATTGGCTATGATTCACCAGCCCCAAACACACCCACACATGTTTATAGAAGTAATATTATTCCTAATAACAACCCATTTTTACACTGTGGTTGCACCAGGTGCCACCACTATAAAACCACTACTGTGTGTCACCACACTTGTTTACACACTGTCCATGACACACCGAGCATTGTACTTAATTTACTAAACCAAAGCCCTACTGTACGTGTAAAACTCTGTTTGCCTTGGTGTGAGTATGTATTTGGATATCAGTCCATCTATGTAAACATAGGACAAACAGGTATATAGGACACGCCTCGAAAGATACACTTGCAAGATACATTTGGGCCAGTGGTTTTCCACTGGCCCAACTCTCCCAGTCTGCAGAGTGACCTGCTTTTCCCTATTTCCAGCTCATCAAGCAACAGCCAAGAACAAGGACAAGATTGCGGAGAGGAAAAACAGATCACGTTTAACATCTCTAGACACATAACACAGAAAATATATATAAATAAAGGATGGTATGAAACATTTTATTTTTTGGCAGCTATGACGTTAAGTTAAAAATACTCCTGGCTGCACTTTGGACCAGATTTTTACTAAATCTTAAAATATGTGATGACCCAGGTGACAGACTAGAAAGTGTAAAGAAAACATCACATTGGTTTGCATACCTAGTATTGGGTAAAAGCCACATATCCCCAGTTTTAAAATCTTTTAAAGTACTCTTTTAGATCTGAACTTAACGATTGATCACCACCAGAAATACAATTCCTGTCAAAACACATTGTATAATTCACTTACTACTGAAACAAGAGGTGACTTAATACTACATATCTAGAAATATCATCACATGGGGCCTTAGGCTTTTCAAGTTATTTTCCTGCTCTTCTCTCTGGTTCTCACCTCCGACACCACAGTTTTCTTTCTTTTATTTTCTATCATCATTGTTTCTCTGCTCACCTCTGCTGATCCTGTCTCAGTTAAAATCTTCAGGCTTTTTTACTGCAGAAGACTTTGCAGTGTGTTCAGTTTGCTTTCCTTTCTAAAGTTGAATTTAAAAATTGAAAAAGAAACAGCTAGTGAAAGTCCCATAGCTATGCATTATAAAACAAACGACGAGTCCAGTCATTTTCACTTGAGCAGATAGGACAAAACAAGTTCTGCATATCATTCTATTGTATTCTGTAGTAATCAAAGAGAGGACATGCAGTAAACAAATGGCAGCAAATGAGCACTCTGCATTGAGAACACTGGATTCTCCAGTGATCATTGAACCTACTACAAAACAATTTTTTTTCAACACCTCTGCTGCCAACAGCCAGTAGTGATGGGACATTTACATGAGAGCAGTTTACTCATGTCAAATTATTTCTGGGTAATAAAGTCCTTCAACTAAAATAAAGACAGTTACATTCCTGTTCTTGGCAGTTTCACGAACACACCTGCAACAGAACCTGCAAAGCTGCATTGTGCAGCTTCAAATGTAGACTATTTACTTTAGGGATTTTCAGACTTTTGCCCGCAGTGAGGGGCAGGAAGCTAAAGTTGAGTTCAGATGAAGTTCAAAGTAGACATTGCTTTATCCTCTTTTCCTGTCCCCCTACATCCCACTTTTCCAGCACCCACCACGGACTCACCTGCAGCACACTGATCCTCATCTGCTCCGTTCTCACAGTCCCTCTCTCCATCGCATCGCCATGACAACGAAACACATTTGCTGGTAGCCCCTCCGCAATCAAACTTCTCCGGTGGACAGGTCTGTCGGCCTGGTGTGAGGGGGTGGAGGTGAAAAACAGCAAGGGAGAGAGCACAGAGGGGGGAGACAGGGAAGGGAAAGGAAAATGGACAGCAGATGAGAAAGTTGGGGGAAAGGGATGGAAGAGAAGGGGAGCGAAGAGGGAGAGAGAAAGAAGCAAGGGAGAGAAAAATGAGAGAAGAAATAGGGAAGAGGAAAAAGACAGAGAGAAAAGGGACAGCCAGTCAATGAAACAGTTTGATTACTAAGTTATCTTGTTGCTCAAATCGATCCCCCCCCCCCCCCCAAAAAAAAGGCCTGCAATTAAACTAGACACACAGTGACAGAGGAACAAAGAAGCATGAACACTGTCAGGCAGACACAAAGCCAGGAAAAAGCACACCCACATGCACACATACAGTACACAAACCAAAAAAGACATGAAATACACAGACATGAAAATTCACTTAAATCTCGACATGAAACACACAAGCATTATTTTGTATGTAGTTGCAGCTCTGTATATACTAGGGCTGTAAAGGGACAGATTACAATGGTATAAAACTGAGAAAATTAGCAAATGCTCAAATTCAAAAAGCTGGAAACAGTGACATGTTTGGTATTTTTACTTACACAATTAATGAAATATAAATATAATGTTCTAAAATATTACTCAACTAATTGCTTCAGCACACACAAACACAACAAATGTTAAACTGAAATACATTAGAACACAATCTGCATATATATAGTGCATATATAGTGTTTTCTTTCATATGTGAAACCTTATTCAATGGAAACTTATTTTTTGAGTGTAAAACAGTGTAAGTGAATTAAGTGAGAAAGCTCAAGTTACAGTTACTCTCTCTCTTTTACACACACACACAGTGAGTGAGAAAGTGGTCCCTTTTGGTAAATGCCCATTACAGTAGAGAAGGCCATTGTTCCTACAAGTGTAACCCGTGGGGTTGGTACAGGGAGGAAAAATACAGCCGTCCAATACATCAGATTTACACTCAGTCCCCAAAGCAAATCCCTGTCCCTTCTTTCTGCAAACCACTACACTCCCTCACCCCCCTCCCTGCCTCCCTCTTCAATCTCTCACACTCATACACACACTCTTAACACCATAGGGACTCCCAGATTACATTACAGCACTGTGTCAAACTCAACTCTATCAATTATACATATTTGACCACCAGAATGCTTCTTGGCTACCAGCGTGTTTATATGTGTGTGTGTGTGTGTGTGTGTGTGTGTGTGTGTTCACCGATCAATAGTACCTATGGGATTTGCCCATTTCAGTCTCATTCTCTATTTTATTCATTGCTGCCTTTCAAACGCTACCCCTCATGGAAGGAACGCTGGGAGTTTCAGCCTTGCCGTTTGTGATTGCCAGATTCTTCCCCAACTGTGCAGCGTACGTTGCCAGGTTTTACACTATTTAAAAATTGGCCACTTGCATTTTTTTTTTAATGGAACTGGGCAGGATTGGAGTTTGGAGTCCTGTCTTTTGCTGGTGCTGAACTTTTGGATGACCACTCACCTCTGTCAATATTCCTCTTACTGAAAATCAGGCACTTGTGTGAGCATCTTTTCAAAGTGTCTCCTGGTCTTAAAAGAACAAAAGCCTCCTGCAGATCCACTTAAAGAGAATGAACAAGCAAGAGCCATATCATTACAGCCTGGCGAATATGTGAATATGAATATCAATGTAAGGTGTCTCTAGATGTGTTAATGTGAGGATGGGGGGCCAGCGAATTTGCTGACATCTGGCTTACTGTTCAATCTATTGAAATGTGTGTGTGTGTGAGTGTGTGTGTGTGTGTGTGTGTCTTGGAGATACTGTCCTATATACAGCAGACAACACTGGTCTCATGTTTTTCTAAGTGTGTATGTATGTGTTTGTGTTGGTGAGTAGAGTCCAAGGCCTCCTTTCTCACTCTAATTCGAACCCACACGCAGAAATTCATCGCCCCAGGGGTTCAGTCCACTAAGTGTCTGATTGACAGTTGGGTTAAAAGGATGTAATTTGTCTGACTGACCATTTGGGGCCCTGGGAGTCGAGAAAGATGGAGTCATGGATCAGTTGCCAATCAAATCACTGAATACAGACCAGCAAGAACAACAAAGAGCTCCATTGACATTGATTATGACAAAATCAATTAGATAATTTCCATCCCAAGAGTAATAATGTTAACTAAATGAAAAGGGCAATTCCAATTTCCTAGTTTTATATATTTGAGTAACAATTTGTGACTACTAAAATGCCTGTTCAGCTGCTCTCCATTGGCCTTTGATATAATACAATAGCAGCTCTATCCATACATTCATACAGTCTATAAAAGGTTGTTATATTCACAGCTTCAGTATTGCAGAGCATTCACAGAGAAAATTGGTATGTGCAAATTAAGAGATATGTTTCACATTGCCTGCAGAAGCAAGAGCAGTTTGTTTGGAATAAATACAAGTGGTAGTACATGAAGGTAATTAGCATGATCAACAACAGCCATCAAGACTGCACAGACAAACAAAAAGCATGCCAACTAAAGACAGAGATTTACTCTCCTTAGCTTGCATGTTTTTGTCTTTGTCTGCACTTGAAGATCACATAAACTCATTGGAAAAAAATCAAAGAAAGAATCATCTAAAGCATTTTTTGTCAAGGTTGTTGCCGCCTGACTTTACCAATCCAGATGGTGATGATAATGAAGTTGTAGTCAAGGTACTTTTCCCAGACTTTTGAAAGTCAGTGCTTAGATTTGCCCTCTCTCTTAGTTCCTGTGTCACTAAATGCTGACAGGTGTATCCAGCGGCAGAGCGGGCACTGTGGAGCATTGATGGACTTATCGACGGTACGCTGGGGACACGTCTGTGCCTGCAGGGATAATGCCGACTATGATCATATTCCAGGCCAAGTGCAATATTGACTGAAACTCTATGAAAGAAAACTATCTTTACAAAACATATAAGTACAACAACATACTAAAATGATGATGGTGCAACACTGGACACATGCAGTACATAAACTGTAGGTGTAAATTGTAAATACAAATGTATACACGTGTTCATGGAGGCAGGCACATGCGCACATACACCACCTAGACTTGTGTACACACAAACACATAAATACATACTGTAACCAGAACCACTTACAGCTACAAATCTCTTTCCTCAGCTGCCAGTCATAGGCATTTAACTGAATTCACTATTCTTTAGACTTTGTGTTGGATGAATATTTCATGGGCTATAAAACTCCTGGGGCACAGAGACGAACACTGGGCAGTTAGCAGCCAGCCGGCTTGCTCACTGCCAAGGCCTACAGCGAATAATAGCTGAGGAACTGATGATGGCCATGCTCCAGTGGAGGTGCTCGGTTACGAGCAATAAGAGATGGTGGTTGGACATGGCAGCTCCCAGATGGTTGTATGCATTATCCAATGAGTGGGAAACGGGGTGTGCGGTAGGTGAATGTATCCAGGTTACATCGAGGTAAAGCAAACACATAAACAAACCCAACTGGCTGGATGACCAGGTCAGACCTTTTCCCTCAAACATCCATTTCTGTGACATATACAATAGCGGTGTCGCGATTCTCCAAATCCACCATTCGATTTGACTTTCAACTTAAAAGGTCACAATCTGATTTGAGTTTCGATTTAAACTCTTTTTTTTCAGCACTACAGCGGCTCTGCCATTGTGAGACTATCGAGTCTTCATTTGTAAAGAACAGATCGTCGGTTTTATGCCCTGAAAACTGTAATTTACATTTTGTATATTCTTCTTTAAAATGGCTATATGGTATCAAGTGTGATATAACATATATATTATATATATATCAGTTTAAATAATTTTGAGTACGGTCACATATCGGCAGTGATAAACACTCCTATAGCATTAGTTATTGCTTTGGAACAGTCTGGATCTGCAGTGAGAGGCTGCCTGTGTGCAGAAAGCCTTGGCTTCCAGTCTGTTTTTGTCTCGTAAAGGGTTATCGACACATCCGAGTGATAACGTTGTAAATTACACGTTTAAAGTGAATCCACAGACATACCAGACTGCAGTTTAACAATGTTGGCATGCCGTTTCAGAATCAGAATCAAAAGGTTTTCACATTCAAAGAATTTGTCTTAGAATATTGGTGCAGCAATAAACATTATACGTATAAAATTAAAAAAAATAGAAAATATGTCCAAAGTATTGACCAGAATGTGCACAATCTCACAGTAGGAAGGTTGGATTCATGTAACGCAATAGACTTAACGTTAATACATTTTACGGTTACAATTTTACTGTAAACTGTTCATGTGGCATGAGGTTTTGGTCCTGATGGACCACAGCCTCCTACTGGAGGGGAGTGTCTGAAACAGTTTGTGACCAGGGTGGGAGGGGTCAGCCACAATCTCTCCTGCTTGCCTCAGGGTCGTGGAGGTGTACAGGTCGTGTGAGGATGGCAGATTGCAGCCGATCACCTTCATTGCAGAGCAAAAAATGTTGCCACATCTGTGACTTCAGGGAAACAGGAGGATTTTCCAGTTCTGTTGTTTCTCCGTCATCTCCGATTTAAGCAGTGGCCATGGTGTCTCAAAGTAGTGCAGCTGCCGGCTACCAGTAAACTACACTGTTTGAAGTGTCGTTTTTATTATATGCTTATATAAGCATATGAACCTCAATAGATTCAGTCAAGTGCCCTTTCACTCATACTGTAACCTACTCATACATTCATTTCACAGACTTGGCATTAGAAAGTGTCAGGAGATGAGATGGGATACGCACATTATTTTTATGGAATTTAAGTTTTGTTAAATAGACCTATAAACCTAGAAATCAGGTTTCTCTAACATACATGTGGCATCCATATGATGGATCAAGATGGAGAAGAGTAGTGCTGTCAAAAGACATGTGGAATTACCATTGTAACACGAAAAACAGGGATTACTCTGACAATGCAATGCAAACTGCTTTAATAGAAGTTCATGTTGCAAAGTGTAAGTGAACTGGCAAAAGCTGAATTGGCTACAGGAAATATAATGTGGGTAAAAATATGAACATTTATCTAGTTGAAGACCTGGTCAGCTTATTGATATACAGTAGAGCAGGCTGTACCTGTGCATATATAAAGTAAATCTTTCTGCTTTTACGGTTTTGTTGGATTTTATTTTGAGGAAAAAATATGCAGTGAATTATAAACAGATTTAGCTGGTCCTGGGGTCAGAAAACTCATTTGGCACATAGGGGATGATGCAGTCTTCTAATTCAAACAAGTCCACAACCAGAAGTGGTACAGACTTGTTATTCTCCTCACATGTACTGCCTAAGTGTGTATTATGAGCGGGGTATAGGGGTGGACTGAGCAAGGCGCTGTATGCTAATGAACCTTTGATTAACTACCTTCTTAATTTCCCTTCACAAGGAGGGAGGGGATTGGAGCATTGTAGTGCGGCACCACGTCAGCTCTCCAACTGCCTGCCTACCATCAAAGCTAGCCCCCCAGGTGATTGATTCAGACGGCCCGTAGCCCCGCAGGCTAATGGTCAGGTAATTTATTTATCATGAGGTGTGTGCATGAGGCCGGGAGGTAGTGACTGTCTGTCACGGTGACACGTCAAAACAAAGGCACAGGGGAGGAGCGTATGTAATAATATGGCACATTTTGAACGGGTAGGAATGGAAGTTGACGTGCATGAATGGAAAATGCTTAAAAGTACGACGAATTCCCCTGCACCCCAGACAGCACCGCGCTGATTGATGAAGTACCAATTTTTCTTGCATCTTTTCATGCAAAGACCTGAGAAACATGTCTCTTTACATCGTTGGAATATTATGAATGCCCAAATACTCTGCTGCTGTGAATATCAATTGGCTCCACATGTACTCCAGAGCAAAATGCATATCGAATGAAAAGCAGCTTTAGTTTCATAAAAAAATATAGAAGCACAGGCACTTTCTTTTTAACGGGTAATGTCTCAAATATCTTATTTTTTCTTTTATTAACTATCAACCTGTGAAAATTTCTACAAACTTTATAGTAGGACACAACATGAACATCATTGGCACAAAAATGACCACAAACAAAGAGTGTGATAATGTATGCAATAATGTGTGAAGTATGACTTATTTCTTGCATGTGTTTGACACATCATCAATTAAGTCTAAACTAACATGGGGTCCATAACAGCTGATCATCTGTGGAATAGGATAATTAAACTCAAGTTTCATCCATGAGGTTGCACCATAAATTGGTGAGTGCCTGCTTGAGAACAGTAAACTTTTATCGCTTGGCTACTCTGCAGTAAAAACAGGGCTAAGGCATTTCTTGAATCAATACACAGCCATGCACTGGGCCATCCTGGTGACTCAGTCTGCTAAAATAGACACCACATAAAATTACAGCCATTTACCTTCAGACGTTTTATAAATACCAAGCAACTAACATTAACATGTATCAAGCTCATGTCTTTTTTTTTAGCCACAGACACCTGGATTAACCTGGATTCATGGACCGTAAATGAAACAGGAAAAAGATGGAAATAGACAAGTAAGACGGAGGGAATAAAATAGAGCAGAAAAAGGAATTAGGGTGAGATGTGGGGTGGGGGGTGGGGGGGCAGATATTGGTCACAGAATGGAAAACATCAATGCATGGACAAACTGAGACCAAGGCAATTAGAGGAAGATACTGCAGAGACACGCTCGAAGAAGAACTCGGAGGTATTGGGCTGGAATATGATCAAATTGGGGCTTCTTGTGACCTGAGGGCCTACAAATGCTCACACAATAGACTGAAAAATTCTCATTCGGTCACTCACTTTTTCAGCTCTTAAACATCTCTACAAACTCTACACCAAGTAACACTTACAGATACAAAAATGTGCACATTAATACACAAATAAAAACACACAAACATACAATAATGTACTGCAAATCTCCCAGGTTAAGCTGGTATCCATTTAGAGATGTGGGCAGAAAGAAATGCTTTTCTTTTCAAGCTGTAACCTTTATAAAAGGAGAAGAAAAAACTGGAGTAGACGAAGGACAGAAGGCACGGGAGCCTTGAGCTCACAGAGCGCTCATATGCATCAATGATTCATACCAGACCAGAGATGTATGGATCGGCCAATTATTTGGCTTGTAAGGACTTTGCAAGTCTAATGGGTTTGATTGGTTGCAGTGGGTCATATCGTCATGGTGACGTTAATTAACCCTTGTTCGAAGCTGTGGTCTTATTTTCAGAGGCTTGTAAAAGGTACGTTCAGGGACATGATGGTTTGTGTGTATGAGTACTTTGCCCAGGGTTAATATATTTAGAAATGTAGTTATGCAGTTTTTCTGTTTAATTCTTGCCCTGACCGTTAGCAGCTGCTTTTACTGTAGCTCACCTCTGTTCAGGCAACATAGAGTTTAAAGAGTAATAAAGAAAAAAAAATTCTACATTTTGAGGCAATAATATTTTATATACAAATTAGATCTGAAACAATGAGTTGATTAAACATTAGTTGATCGACAGGAAAATAATAAACTATTTTTTCATAATTTTTCAACCAAAAGTAGTGAAAAAAATCCAAACATTCTCTGGTTCCAGCTTCTCAGATGAAAGGTTTTGTTGCTTTTCTTTGTCATATATTGTTGTAATCTTTGGACATTTGAAAATGTCACCTTGGAGTTTTGACATTTCATAGACTAAATGGTTAAGCAGTTATTTAAAAAAAAATCTGCAAATAAATCGATAATGAAAATATAATAAGATGCAGCGTTAATGCGTTCTTATGGTTAGTGGTTCACCTCTCTCATAGTGCGCAGAGATACAGTTTGGCTGAACAGTGCCGAATGTTCCCTGTACTTACCAGTTTGAAAAAGAAATACAAAAACCATCATTGTCCTGCACACAGTTTCTAAAAAAAGCAGATTTTTCTCCTTGAACCTAAATGCATCATGACACAAAGCTTGCTTCAGACTGTTAGTGTGAGCTGTCAAGTTAAGAAAATTTATAAAACAAGTGGATGGACCCACATGAAATGTGGTGACAATTCTTTCTGTTTAAGGGTTTAAATCAGTCAACAAAGCAACGCTTCACTCGCAATATGCAGGAAAATAATGCTTTATCATGTGTACTCATTTCATGTGAGTTATTTCAAAATGGTCAAAGTGTATGTGTGTGTGTGTATACAGTAGGTATAATTACTGTAGTGTATGCCTGAGTTAAAGTGCATACCGTATGTGTTTGCATGTGTATATACTGTTAAGTGTGAGGATGGTTACATATATTTGTGTATGCATGACTGAGTGTGTGTTTGGTTGTTTGTGAGCATGGATACATAATATATGTGTGAATGCGTGAGTGTCTATTTTGCATATCCTCACATTGCACACCGAGAACTGGAGCATGATTTCTTTTCATGGCCATGGAAAATGAGGAAGGCTATGGAATGAGAGGGAGGTAAAAAGACCAGAAAGTGGTTGAAAAAATGTAACGTTAACCCCTTACTCAAACGGGGTAAGGAATGGACAAATGGAAAGGTTTTCACCCAAATTTGTCTATTTGTTAATTTGTTAATTTGTTTATTTTAGTGGTGTCACTGACTGGCTAAGATATTTACAGTGACTCCACTTCTTTTGAGTAGATATTTATTATTTATTATAATTATGTGCACTGTAACATGGATGATACATTATTTGAAGCTGGCATCATCAAAATGTTGTCATTCATATGAAATCACCCCCTACAGGAATCCATTGGATAAATAAGTGCAATGTTTGAGGGTGGGCCAGTTGCTAATTTACTACATCAACAATTAAAACAGGTTTTAAATATCAGGGATGTTATAATGATTGTCTCTTTTCACACAGTTCTGTGTACTTTTTGACTCTTAGGTTTCCTTTAGTTGGTCGACCCCTTGGCGCTGAATGTAAATGAAGAGATTGAACTTGGAGGCCAAGGCCTCCAGTTACATCTTGCCACCACCCCCCCTTGTCCTTCAGATGTAAAATCCAATTTACCAAAAGGGCGTATGTGGTTAATATCAGATTACATTTTAAATGAAGGTTAGTGTTGATTAGTGGCTTTCATTGGAACGCTGATCACCTATTATTGCAGCTCTGATGTGGGGAGAGGGGGGAGTATGCTGGAGAGAGAAAGATCAAAGTCAAGGGGAAGGAGAGAAAAATGATCAATGAGAGCAGATGCAGAGAAAGGTAAAAGTAGTTGGATGGCATCAAAACAAGATAAGAGGAAAATGAAAGTCATGACATAAAGTCATAAAAAAAGGGAACTTGTAACAATACTGAAAGAGGGTCGGAAGTCCAAAGTTTACAGAAGATTCTCAAATAGTAGAGTAGAATAGTTGCCATTAAAATATTGTGTAGGTTTATGCAAATTTCAAAAATTTGTAAATCAAAAAAGCAAAATGTGAATCTGTCAATGAATGAATTTGTTTCCTCTGATCCACATGTACCTTGCAGAGTTTTGAAAAGCTGCTGCGGGGATAGACAAAAAACAGGGGCCCCCACCTGGATGTGACTCCAAAGACAGTGTGGCCACATACGCCCATGTCAACCAAGTTCTTTATTTTGGGGCTTTCTTGTCTATTAAAAAAATCTGTTTTCATCAGTCTTAATCACATTTTCTCATTTCTTATTCATTTCAACTTTTCCATTTCATTCAAATATAAAAGTGTTTTTTGTCATATTTCCACTATATTTTTGTATGCACAAAATGAAAATGTGCATTAAAATAGGTAGATGGAAACCTACCTATAGAGTCAGTAGAGCTTAACTTGTACAATTTGTGTTTTTTCAGGTGTCTGAAGTAGATGCTACTGCAAAAATAGACTGCAGTAGATGCCCTCTCTTTCTCTCTCAATATCTCTCTCTCTTATTCTTTCTCTCTCAAGGCTGTGTGAAGGAGAAGAGGGGCTTGTTAAACGTGGAACCATTAGCACGGTCTAGACAGTGGGTCTTGTCAGTGCCGTGGGGGGGAAGAAATACAGCGCGACACCAACGCTCTCATAGGAAATTGCCACTTTCTTCAAACAGGCCTCTCTTAATGGTTGTTTAGTAGACGACACATTGGGCATTAAAAATACCGCCAGTGGCTAGTGCCACATCTCAACTAATGAAGGATTGCAGGAGAGGGAGAAGGAGAGTCGAGGCCTCTATTTTGGGATGCACGGAGTGCAGAGCTGAACTTGATAGGGGAACTTTGAGCTTATTTCCTCTGTGGCAGTTTATTCAAAGTCTGGGTCGGGCCACAAAAGGCAGGGTTGTGGAGATTAAAACAGGCAGCCAAATTATGTGGAGAGCGTAGTTGACTTCTGAAGGCTTCTGAATGGACTTTTCTAATATAATAAGATGGCTACTGGCTGTGTAAAGTTGCCTTTTAAAGTAATTGCAATGTAAGACGGGCTCAGATAAATTACATGCTTTACCATGTTTAGTGGCCTCAAAAAAATCAGAATTAGGATTTCAGCCTGATTTCTTCAACAATTAATATGAAACCCACAGAGAAGGTTTAACAACAACAACCTCCCGGTCTGTTTGAATGCCTCCATGAGTATCATCTGTAAAGAATGTTCACATTTTTCAATAACTGTGCTAAGGCTAAAAATTATCTTTTTTGACTGATAACTTCTGCCACCAATTTGGTCCAGTTTTGTCCTACACGGATGAGTTATACATAACGTTTTTTTATATTTTGCCATGCAGCTATTTATCTCTCAACACCTGTTCATTTATGTTGGACGAGCATTGAGATTACTGAGGATGCATGTCCTTTTGTCACGGACACAGCTGCATCTTCCTCTCTTTCCTCCTCTGCTTGTAATTCATATGATTAATCTCTGACTGTACTTGTTTTTATGACCATCTGCTGCATTTTTACTACTTTCTGCCTGCCTTAGCCTACAGCACTGGATCTGATGGCCTATCTGACTGCTTTCTTGTTGCTAACTGTAAGCCTCCTTTTTGACCTAATAAAGATTGTTTTTAATCACACCTGTTCTGTCTCCTGAGTCTGCTTTTGGATACCACATCTGTGATCCAGTGTTACAAATTAGGGTTTCCTTAGAAGAGAAGGGCTATGAAGGGAAAATTAAACTGAAATTAAAAAAAGAGTTACAAATTTTCAGCCCATCCTGGCTAAATGGAGAAAACATAATTGCTATTATGCACGGATCTTAAAAAACCTGACCAAAACACTAGCAAAAGCAATCCCATCAGGCTGTACCTGCTCCACAAGACGCCCTCTGAGAGCAAAAACATATTGACCACCAATCAATCGTAACCAGCCAAGAGCAAGGGTCACTAATTGAACGGAAGAATGGGATTGATGAAAAAAATCACATGGTGGCTGTTGCTGTGTAGGTGGATTTCTCTGTTTGACTGCATCATACAGTGTAAACAACGACGCAAGTTTGCTGTAAACAGTTGTTTCAACTCCACACAAATGTCCTCTGAAATCAGAAAATCTAGATTTAAAAACTGAACTGGCTCAAACTGGTTTTCCTAATGCTTAATTAATATGCAGCAACATAAAAATCTATGTTCAATGAAAATTGTTCTTGATCTTAAAATCTGTGTAACTAATGGGAGTTACATCAATAATGACCCCTTAAAGGCTCCGATTTGTTTTATTTTTAAAAGTTCCACCATATATTGGGGATTTCTTCTTAGAATTCACTTTTGGGATATCACAATTGCATAATAGCTATCAAATCGCAGCTAAAATGTGTCATTTACTGTTTAGGGTATTTGTTTTTGTACATGTTGTTGTTGAGTGGCTAGTCTGTATCTTTCTTAACAGATCAATACACTTTAACTTATTACTGATATAAATCAAGGTAAAGCCATTTGTGGTTAATGAGATGCCACAAGATACAGCAAGATAAGCAGAACAATGCACATGAGGGCCTGTGATGATGGGCTTACAATATGAGGAGAGGGAGAGAGCGGGAGGGAGAGAGAGAAATGACCTTTAATGTTTTGTTTTTTTTACATTAAACTCACTGTCAGTGTTATATCTTCAATTATTTATGAGCCAGATTTCAGAAGCAAATACACACACACACACACACACACACACACACACTCTGTCACTTTGTGATGAGACTATGCTGTATACAACTATTAAGAACAGGGATAGTGGACACTGCCACTGTAGACTGACCTCACCAGAAAAGTCAGCATTAATTGTTTGTTCAAATGCTTAAAAGTAAATATGTTTATATTTCCCTGACCAGCAACCTCTTGCATTCAAGTGACTGTCCTCGTTCAGTTGCAAATAGCTACTACTACAGAATATGAAGTTGTGATGTTGTTATACTGCCACAAAACATCTTAGGGAGGAGGTTGGGTGGATGGTTGGATGCATAAACTTCAACACCAGAGACCGCAGTTTGCATCCTTTCTCCTACCAAACGATCAATGTTGTTGTTTTCTTTAACCCTGACCACGATCTTTCTCCAACCTTAACCAAACAAAGCATGAAAGGGACCCTGGAAATAGTAGTTTGACAAAACAACCCCAACTCAAGGTCCACTCACTACATTTTTAGTATATAATATATAAATATATAGTATATAATATATAATATGAGCATACAGTATGACCAGTCAGTCCAGTTTACAGACAGGAAACAGCTGCATATTCTGGATGCTCATCCTTGTGCATAAGTGAGTACCTGAATACAGGATCTCTTTTTATCAAATTGCTAAAAAAGTTATTATAGCCTTCAGGCATAAGTGTGTAATTCAACCTTGAAGTGTTCTTTAATTCATAAAAAAAATACAGTAGGAGACTATTTGAAGTGCATGCAGTCCCAGTAATGCTCAGCCAATCAAAGTAGAAGAAACTCAGAGCTTTGTGGCTCAGGTTGAGCCACTAACT
This sequence comes from Lateolabrax maculatus, assembly GCA_031216445.1. NCBI lineage: Eukaryota > Metazoa > Chordata > Actinopteri > Acropomatiformes > Lateolabracidae > Lateolabrax > Lateolabrax maculatus. Next base: position 6,461,330 of record CM062196.1, on the reverse strand, counting down.
CACAACCAGAGCTGACAATCAAAGGAAAAACCTTTTGGTTGATTTTTTTCTCATACATCTACTTTCAGCCTCTGATCACAGCCACCACTGAAATTGACTGAAACTGTTGAGCACTGCAAGCGAAGAAGCTGTTATGTGTCATTTGATCATTTTGACATTTTGAATCACACCAAACTATCTAATGGATAAAAATAAAGTGAATGATTGAAACTAAGGAAGGTCAGTGTGTGTTTGAGCAGTTGTGCTTGTGTGTGTATATAGTGTCCAGGCAGTGAAATTCAGCTCAGGGCAAAAGAGGCTCTCCATTAAAAGAGCATGTAGCAAGAGACGAGAGACAAATTAGACTACTCTGACTCTGAAGTAAAAGACCAGAGTGACCTCAGAATGCTTACTCATACACTCCAGTCACAGTCACAGTCACACACACACACACACACACACACATACACACACACACACACACACACACACACACACACACACTTACTCGTAACTATATAGGAGTTTGTCTCTATCAGTTTCTGAATTTTTGTGTATTTCCGTTTGAATCTATGTGGATTATTACATGTGTTTTTTTTTATGGTGGGGTCACTGACTTTTGACTTGATTGAATGACAGCCAAAGCAAATAAAGAGAAATAGAGCGAGAGAGAGACAAAGGTAAAGAAAGAGAAAGAGAAGGGGTGGGTGGGGTGGGAGGTAGGGGGTAGGGGCACCTGGGAAATTACGCCTGGTGCTGCCTCAAGCATGAAATTGAAGCCGTCCGACAATGCAACTCAACGGATCCTTCCCGTTCATATTCCAAAATAATTAACTAGCGCAACCTCTTCCAGCCTCCATGCTATAATATGCTGACCTGCCTACTCTCTCAGCAGACACAACAAGGAAAAACCCACCTCGGTACACTGGAGCAGGTGGAACTGATGACAGCAGGGACAGAGAGAGATGGAAGGGGGTTGGTGGGGGTGTACGTGTTGAAGTTTTAACTTTAGTTATCACCAAAGGACAGCTGGCTTCTCAGTGGTGTTGGACTGATATCATGGGCCTGTGCTGGATAATTAAGCGTCAGATTTCTCTTTGATTAAATTCATGAGTTTTACACAGCTGCTCACCACCAATAAATAAATACATATACAAGTAACAATCTAGGTTCTATAGTCTAGGACATTTTTATATCTAAAGCATTTTGTTTGCAAAAAGGTCACAGCAACAAGCTGTTTTGAGAGTTTTGAGTTACAGGATGTAGTCAAAGAGCAATCATTGTCATCAGCAATATCCTCATCATCAACATCCTGCAATCATGTTTGATAACTCAGAGCTTTCCTCCTCCCAATATAAACACTCAGGAGGCTCAAGAACAAAGAAGTTGCAATACCTGTTTGGCTAAGCTGTACCAAGGCTAGTAACAGTTGTCCTCCAGCTGTCTTACTGTCCACTGTCAATATTTCACTTTCTCCTCAGCAGTGCTTTAATTGCCATATGAAAATGAAATGGCAGAAGTCAGCAGTGACTCGATATGGGGTCTATAAATCAAGGCTACAAAAAGTGGGGGAGAAGTCGTGCTGTGATGAAAGGCTCTGCTTTGACAGTTTGTCTTTAGATGAATATGTTTCATCAGATGGAATGAAAGTTTGAAATCATGGCAATTTTAATGCCCTGTGGTGTTCAGTAAGTTGGTAAAGTCAGGTGATCAGTGAAAAGTACCAAACACATCAGCATCTTTTAAGCTGTAATACTATATGTATAACAATTACTGACTCATTTGACTGTGTCTTTTACCATTACAGGAATGGAACATCAATGAAATAAATACCAGCCCTCATTTCAAAGACCCGAATTGTCCTTTTTTTCTCTTTTGAATAAATTAAAATCAAACTGCTTTCATAGCAGTGCCAAAGGGACTAGTAAGACTGCTGTATCTCCGTTTTATCTCAATATTCTTCTCAGCCGTGATGTGTGACTTGAGATTATTTGACTTCTAAAGTTACCAAAATTCTCGTGTTTGTCTTTTTTCCCCCCATTATGTTTCACAATGGGTTTACAGGCTTCTCAGTACAGCCTTTGTCAGCATGCCTCCGAGTATGAAATATGCCTGAGTGGACTTGTAATGATTAGATTTCTTACGTTGATTATTCAAGACTTTTATGTTATGAATATAAACTATCCTCCAAATAATACAAAAGCTTAAGTACCCTTCAACAGTTTCCTCTCTACATCTAAAGTTTTGAAGCATCACTTGGACTGGCGGGGGACTGTAGAGAGTGTGTCACATGTTGGTCCAGTGTGTGGCTGAGTGAGGTTGGCTGAAGTGTCTGATGTTGCAATTCAATAACCTTTATCTACACAGAGACACTTGGGTGGCGGGAAGGGCTCACTTTAATCCTGGCAGTGTAGATATGCAGCAGCGGAGCCGAAAAGAGCGTGCGCACATAAAGATGGAGTTTAAATAATGCCTGGGAGAGTCTACGCAGCTCCTCTAATCAGCACTGATTGTCACACTGCAGGATCTTGCTGATGCCACTCAGACAAAATGGATGCTGACTTTGTAATGTCTCAACCCCAGAAAATCAGTGCCTTGATGTCTGGTATAAGGATTATGAACAGGAACACCCCACAGCATAGCACATTATGTAAATTCAATAGTTATGGGAAAATATACAGATGACCCGAAGGTCGTCAGTGATGAGTCTGTTTGGGGGAGAAATGGATAATTGAGTGTAATTCTTTGGCATTTAGCTATCAGGTAAAAACTCCTGGATTAGTAACAAGCACCCTTAAAATGAACCATTCAGTGCTGTTACGGCAATGAAGACGCTAAAGAGGTTTTAATGAATATTAATTAGCTTCCCATCCATTGAAAATTGGTGCTCAACCTCACAGAACTAAAACGTTTGTCTCACAGTAAAGAAAAACTATGAACTTTGCTATTTTGTTGCCTGCGTGTATGGTACTGACATTTAATTCAGCATTCTGAACATAATTTACACACGTTTCTGTAGTAAAGAAAGGCTTCACTGAACTTTGTGAGATTGTTTCAAGTGTCGAAAACGATAAATCAAGTAAACCGCATCCAGCCCAAATATGTGGGCTGTAGGAACATTGTGTTCAGACCCATAGCCTCTTTTTATGTATCAACTACTGACTGAGCATTTTCTCCAGAATCCTCTCCAGGTCAAGATTCATTTTCAGGTGTGTAATTACAGACAACTCCCGAGGAGCCTGCGTGTGCGTGTGTGTGCGTGTGTGTGCGTGTGTGTGTGTGTGTGTGGTTTCAGAGGCGTCATCGGAGGTCCATAGTTAATCAGCAGTCGACCAGAGGTCTCGGGGATCAGCCCATCGATTCCCTCCCAGGGAAATCAATTAAATCAAAGGCATTACTTAAACTGAACTCAGATCAGAAAGTGGAGGACATACAGCCGGGAAGACAAGGAGGACAGAGAAGAGGATGTGACTCAAGATGGTAGGCTGCTAGAGAGAGGTTCAGAGGGTGTAAGGAAGGGACAGACAGATGGACGGCTCTGCATGATATTAACAATGAAATGGTACAGCATCTATTGAAGATTATGGGCTGACGTGTCACATAGTGCTCTCCATCACCATCGTCCAAACACCAAAGGAGGGAATATCATTTGGAGGAACAGTGTTCCAGACACTTGTAGAAGATACTGTATGCCATAGCCCACTGAAGCGGTTACTACATCTTACTACAATATTTTATGTTGGTTATTTCTTTAATCTGTCACCCCAATGTTTACAGGGACATGGTAGAGAATTATCAGCAATTGGAGATTTTAGCTTTTGATACTATATAATGGTAGCTATCCCTTTAATATCTCCTCCTGGCAATATAGGATGTAAGGTCTTGCATCAAACTGATGAAGGTACTATGGAATTTCCAGAAAATTTACTATATCATGTTTTAAAACTGCATATACCTTGATAAAGATTGTTTTTCCATATTGCTCACTATAGTTCTACTTTGAATTTTTGATGCAAACAATATACTTCTGATGAAAGAATATGCATGCAAAAGCTCGCACACATTCTTCTGCATGCACACAAACACACACGCATGCACACACCACTGTGAGGATCAATGTGGCTGAGAAAGTTAGAGAAGCTCTCACAGCGTCTGACCTTGATTGGACGTAATGAGACTTAACCACAAGTCCACTAATCTGATGAAATGATTTACAGATTCACCTTGTGATGAATACTAAATACAAGCATTGACTCTAGCTTTATAGACACGCTATTGCAGGTGTACACACTCGTACCCTTTTACAGACATGTGCACGCATACACACCCACACACGTTCTTGGCCTATCCCAATCAGACTTATTACTTTGAGAATCTTCAAAGGGCTCTTTGATCACCTCTTTGAAAATCATCTTAATAAAAATTGCAAATAGGAGCTAGCCTGTAGTTACAGCCATATGGTAAGTTTTGTGATGAGACAGAAGGACTGACCTCTGGTAGTTATGTGAATCCTGGATGTCTGGGTTCTACTCCTGCCTTAGGAACTGACCAGCTTCAACTCGGCTGTTGAACAACTTGTTCACAATGAGCACCATACACCTCTGCCAAAGTGCTCAGTGTGATACACCAATTACAGTTTGAACAGAAGTCCTGTACAAACCAACTACAGCAGTAAAAAAAACACACTGTCTTTCGGCATGACACAACGGCACTGTACAGCTCTTTATACTGCTTTGAGGCCACTCTGGAAAGTTACAATGGCTTTGAAATTTTCAAGGTAGCCTATAGATACCTTGTAGAAAATTAGGTACTCTACATGGATGTATGGTTAATTGTTCAGTCCATTGTTTGTTGTGGTTTGTTTTTGTCGTTCTGAACATGGCCTTCAAAAATCCTTAGAAATTTGGGCTGCTTTGAAAAAGCAACTGGACAATGCACCTACTAAAAGTCTAAATGACTGCAGAAAGTAGTTTTGGCAGCTTGAACATGGATCACCTTTACCATATAGGATTCAGAATCAGCTTTATTCTACTGTATGTGTACACATACAAGGGATTTGAATCCGGATTTGAAGTTGCTCTGGAGATCCAGAAAAAAGTGTGTTACCTTCAGAGATTTGATACTTGGGGCACAGCCTCTCACAAAATCACCAATTTATTTCTCACAAAACTCGACCAAGCCTTACCCAAAGCCTTTGGCATCTTCTGGTTTTCTCTCTCAAACCCAAATTTGAGCAATACCTACGCATACAATATACATTATGGAGTCTTTTCTTTCTCTCTCTGAGTCATTGACTCATTTTTGTATAGCCACTGAAGAATCCTCGTTCTGGTATCTAATGTAAACCCTTTCTTACAATTAACCTGAGGCTTTAACAAACTCAAATAAAAAAGTTCAAAAGTTCATGAACTTGCTAAACTGTTACATAGCTTATGAAAAGCCTATTGTATCAGAATATTAAATTAACCTCTACCATACATTTCCAAAAGTCAGTTACTAACCTCCCACCCCCCCAAAAAAGTGTTCACATCTTTCAAAGCCTTTTAAAAGTCCAGTATCAGTCCTTTAACACTGCTTAGCACTTCACATTTCTTCAGTCTCATCATCACTCTCATTCTGTCTCCTCTAACCCAAGCTTACAAACACACATGCTGTGTATTACCTCCTCGCACCACCTCACACTCATCACACTTCTTTGCGGTCCAGTTCCCCTCTTGGAAAAAAGTAGGTTACCTCTGCTGATTAAAAAATCCAATAATCACTGTGGGCAATGTTCCATTTTTCATAATTGAGGCAGCAAGCAACCTCCCTACCTGCCAACCTTTAAAATGAGAGTGTAACAGGTAAAGTGTGTTTACAGGCCCTGTTCCATTTTTCATAATTACATTAGTGTATGCTGAGAACATAAGCTTTAAAAATCATGTAAGCTGATGTTTTTGAGTATTTCAGTACCCGACAAGTGGTCTCCTGGTTGCTAACACTGATAAAGACCCTCACATGCACTACTTCACGCAAAGTAGTTAATTTTTCCAACGACGTCTCAAATGGATCATTTAGATTATGATTTAAATCAGTTTATATTATTAACTTCATAGTGAAACACTCTAGTTAATATAACATCATCATAAACCTACAGCATTTGACAATTATTTGCAATATATTTTTCTGTCTATCCATTAAGAAATATCCATGAAAGAGATAATCAGACATTGGTCATTGTAGTTTTTAGTTATATTGCCTGCATTGCTTTGTCACAGCACACGCAGCAAACACTTGTTAGTCCTACAGTACAGGCAGCAGTGACATAGCCAAACTATAGAGTGACAACACACTTTCTGCCAATTTTGTACCTGCACATAACACAAAAATGCTTTTAATCTGCATGCTAGATACAGAAACTCTTTTCCTGTGTCACAATCTGTTTTGTGAGAAACCCAAAGGGATTCAGAGGTAAGTATTGTATTGTCAAGTGTGCTTTATGGAAATAGTATGAATTAAGCAGACATCTTGTCCACTCTTCCGCCCTCCGTGGTCTTGATCAAACCATGTACGGATGTCTTGTGTCTGATGGTGCGGCCACCGAAAAAAAAAAAAAAGCAACTGAAAGCAATTTTCTGAGGCAGAGAAGGTTGGCACGGCAGCTGGAGTGCAGGAAAATACAGAAACACTGAGACCGAATAACCTTGGGAGTGCTTTATGCTGAGGGAAATGTATGTGTGTGTGTGCGCGCATGTGTGAGGTCAGCTAGTTCAAACACAAATTACATGACTCTTAAAGAGACAAAGACATCATACTGATGTGTATATGTGTTTAGAAAATGTATGTATTTATGTGGCTTTCATTACATTAAAAACACACATGCACTAATACAAACACTCACGCACACACACCTACACTTGTAGCTGGTAACACATTTGAGACATGTCAAATGAATGCGTGTCCTGACCGACCTGCCTGTGTGTTCATGGCCTTCCCTCTGTCTGTGTTTGCATGTTTGCCTTTGTGGCACTGTTTGTCTGCGGCTGTGTTTGTCTCTCTGTGCGGCTACTTACTGCAGATTGCATCGGCTTCGTCTGAACCGTCTGCACACTCTGGTTCTCCGTCGCAGCGCCACCTAGCGGGAACGCACTGTCCATTCTTACAGGCGAAGTCTGTGGTCGCACATGTCTTCTTGGCTGTGGAGACAAAGGTTATATGCAACATTACTGCATGGCTCATAGAAAAGTAAGGCAGTATTGTATTCGCTGCTACTTTCTGCTGGTCATTAATATAATGCTAATCAACTCATTCCCAGTTATTAATACAGTGACTATTAGATATTGTGTTAAATATTTAATGGGACAAATTATGATGTCTGAATAGAGACAGAAAACAACTTCTGGACACAGTGACAAGTATGCAAAATCTTTAAAGCAGTAAGTGGTAAAGAAACTTGTCAAACGTTTGATAATCGACTTAACAAGGCCACAAGGCTAAGCAAATCAAATTTAACTTAAGTCAAGAGTCATTCCTGAGCAACAAGTTCAAACCAATTTTACTGTCCAGTTTCAATTTAACCATCAGCAGCAAATGTTTTGATGCAGCCGGTTGCAGGCTGGAGTCTCATAACACTTGTAACAGGAGACATGAGGGGACAAGAGGCGTTTGATTAACCAGCCTTTGCAGTGTCTGTTCTTTGAGGTTGACTAAGTGGATCAGGGCTGTGAGTCAGGTGAGACTGTTTGTGATAGCTTTGTTAATTTCACAGAGTCGCCCAGCTGTGTGCATCTTTGTGTATGCAACTTTTCTTTTCTTTTTTTCACTTCAAAAAGATTCAGCATGGATGAAAGATTATCCAGTATCCTGCTGGATCCATACTGATATTATATTATTTTATATTGTGGAATATATTGCTGAAATTCTTTTAATGAGGACCAAAGTGATTTGTGACATAATTTCATTATTATGGGTAGATAAGAATTTCAGTTGCATGGAGATGGTTTGGGAGTAGCAACATATTACATTTGACAACTTTGAACATTTTTAAAGTATTAACTGAAGAATAAATTAAAATAGTGCTTTAAATCAGTTTGCTTTTAAGCAGAGTGAATGAGCAGTGCGTGGACAGCTTTAACCCCTTTTTAGCAAGAGTGTGTTGGATACATGGTACAGTGAATAGAGCAGCCTGCCTGAACTGGATCAGAGAGTTTGCTCCATTTTAACCATCCCATAATCCACCTTCTGAGTCCAGCCCAATCTTTGCAGAACCGGCTCTGGCTCCGTCTCGTTTCCTGATAGCCTATGGACTCCAAAGGTTTTGTGCAGTCACTTTCTCCAAACTAGGGGAAAATTGAAGCACTTGAGTCTGTCCCTCTCCTTGACAGCGAGAGCCACTGAACAAGAGAAAGCACTCGCTTGGCGTGTTAGCAGTGCCTTGCCTCGCCATGATGAAATATACTGAACAGAGGTGGGGGGTGGGGGGGGGGTGGGGTGGGGGTGTGAGTGAACAACCCTGCGTGTGTGTCTGGTGCTGGTGTTTGTGTCGGGGTGATTTTCTTCTGACGAGTAGAGAGTAACTGTGACTGTAACTTTTCCAATTTCTTTCATGTGAGCCTGGTGTTAAACCGCCTCACCAACCCTTAGTTTAAACCAGCTGTAGATGTAGGTGAGCGCAGTGCCAGGCTAAAGCAGTGTAATGTCGTATAGGTGATGATACTATATAGATGCACGGTAAACAAAACCATATATGTTCCAGTAAAGCTACCTATCCTCCAGTCAGCTGTGATTTCATCATTTACAGCTTCAACTGCAGTGTGACATGAATATTCTAAGGATAACAAACAAACCAAGAAAGAGACGAGGTAGTCTCTATCAGTGTATGTGAACAGTGATAACATTTTGATGGCTGCTGTGTGGGATTCTTATTAAAACACCAAAATAATTTATAATTCCATGAAACCAATGATGAAAATACAAGAATAAGAATAAGACAGAATCTACTGGATTTTCCATATGATGGAAATGGCTTAGAGTAATGTTTATACTCCAAACAACTTCAAATTAACAACACAAGTGTCCTGATCCTCTCTGATTTGGGGAGCCTACTTCAAATCTAAAACACAATATCATTCTTTAGCTAAATCTTCTCTCTCTCTTAGGAAAAGCAATGCATATTTGTTTACAGTTACAAGCTATCAACTATTAATACCAGGTTCAAATTTTTTCAATATAAGTGGTTAATGAAAACCTAAGAAGCAAACTGGTGGGAAATTATACTTGTGTGTTTACAGTAAATGTGTGTGTGCTGTCCAATATGAAATCAAACCACAATAATTAGTGCCACATGCTTTACAAGAATTTAGGTGAACAGCATTAGAGCACTGATTTAAACTGCTGAACTACACAAGGAATTAGTCCAACACTGACAGCGTGCTTTATACAGTCCTACTCTTACCAAGGGAAAAGCTATCCAGCTTATTAGCCTGTTGTTTATGTGTGGATGTCCTAGGGTGTGTGGTAAAAGGCAGTGTTATGACTGATGGCACAAGTGGGAGCCATAATAATGAAGTACATACTATAGGAACTGACAGTTTCTCAGTTGTGGGGACCAGTGCTTTCAATATGTATATCTAAATGTATTTATATGGATGACAGTGTATGGCAGATTGAAGAAAAGATAGAGACAAGCACACATTCACCATTGGAGAGTATTGATTCTAAGTAGTGAGAAAAAAAAAGATAAAGGGAGTCTTAAAGACATGAGAGATGGAATTGAAGAAGGTATAGGCCTAGAATAAATGAAATGCGCGTCCCTAGGGATTACAGAATAGTCAGAGCCACAGACAAAGGTAAATAGAAAGAGGGAAGAGAACAGGGAACAGAGGTACAGAAACGAAAGACAAGAGGGAAAGAGGCTGCTGAGGTGGGGTCTAGTGTAATGGAATCAGTCTCCACAAAGAACTGAATAAATCCTCTTTCTTCCTACCAGCATGTTAGCATAAATCCCATCTCTTCCTGTCCACCCTCCCTCTTTTTTCATCTTTCCCTCCATCCCTGCCTACAGCCTGATAACAGAGCCAGCGCTAGCCACACACAGAGTACAAACTGGGCAGTTTAATTCCCCATACTACTGTAGATCAAAACAAAGCTGATATAAGACATCCACAAATAAGGGTTTTCCCGTCACCCTTATAATATTTCCTATCAGCATTAATCATAATCCTTTCAAATAACGGCTTGTTTTATTCAGCTAGGGATGCAAAATGGTGCAGGTGACGGATAGGCTTACAACATATCACACTCAAAGGAATTAATTAAAATGCAGAAGCCAGCAAACGTAAGCCTATCAAATTCCGACAACCCTTTCCTTGATTCGCATTTTTTCTTATCTTAAGGACAGAAATGAAAAAAATACGATTCACCTTGGCCCATTCTTATTCTGGGGGCCAAAGGCATTGAGTAGTGGCTTTTCTTCTGTGAGCAAATACAATATGCTTTTAATAAACCAGGATGTTACTCACACATTTATTCAACAGTGGCACTGGACAAAAAAAAAATGTCCCACAACAATCTAGAGAAACTAGTCTGAAGACAGTTCAGTGTGAAGACTTTATTTTCAAAAATGACACCCCCACTAAGTGAAAATTGTAGTATTTCAATAAAGCACATTATGGAAAGCTATTATCATCCATCTTGAAAACCGAGAATTCATGAGAGTGCAGTCATCTGGGGTTTGGAATACTAAATGAATAGTGATTATTTCCCGCAGATGGGTATACAGTACAACAATTTGGAAAGTAAGCTCTCATATAATGAAATAAGCATGCAAATAAAACTAATTTCTCAGCTGCAACAGGCACAGGAAGTGACTCCAGGAATGAAAAAAGCAATACACACCCAGAACAACACTAAGGCGAGAAAGAGATGAACAACACATGAAAAATGCCATATATTCCACTACAAAGATGTACTTTAACTAAATGGTGGACAAACATATTTAGAGATCATTAATTGTAAAATATCAGGAGACGCAAAAACAAAAATCGAGAAAAAAATGGTTTTCCCATGCCTCTCAAGAGTTGCTGATGCACACACAAACAGGTCTTGGTGCATCAGAATGTAAATGTAAGCAGCTGTCATATATGAGTATCATCCATATGGAGCAGCCTAAACCTGCCTTATGAGGTGTGAGAGTGAATGTGGAGGAGACAAACACTAGGCAGCCATACACACATACTGTGCACATACACCTTTAGCTACCAACCACTCCTCCTCCTAGAGTTAAAGAACATTATGTGATTTTAGTCCTCGATCCCCAGATAGAAAAAGTGATTAATATTTATGTGAAGAAGCGGATGGGCCAGAAGAGCTCTAGCTTGTGATTTTAATCCACATTCTCGAGTCATCACTAACTTTGTACACTTTTAAATTGCACCGTCAGACTGTCATATCTTATCCATTATTCCACTTCACTTGCACTTCAGCTAGGGGCTTCTCGGGCCTATTTTTCACAGAACACAGTAATGTTCATTGAGCAACACATAAGCAATGCCATTTTGTTGAGATTTATTTTGTTAATATACTGTATTGACCGGGGGAAGCTAATTTACTTTACTTTAGGTTGATGTTATGCATTAAAAGAAATAAACAAGCAAAACACCATTAAAGCACATATAAAAGGATTTGCTTTTATTCTCTGATTATGTTTAACTGGTGGACATATACATTTATGAATGCTATGGCACACAAGTGTATGGCAAAGTGCATGGTCTTTAACTTGACCCTAGTACAGTTACAGACTGTGTTTAAAGTTTACGCTGTAACCTTCACCAAAGATAAAAATATACAGTATTGATATGAAGTAACAAACTCTACTATGGGTGTGCTCTACATATGGGTGTGCCCTATATATATATATATATATATATATATATATATATATATATATATATATATATATATAGTATAATGTATCTTGCTCGTGCAAATGTGGGGTGATTTTTTTTTTCATAGTGTTTTATACAGTGTAACAGAAATCAGAATTTGATCATTATGCTGTAAGAGACCGATATAATGAACTGTGAACTATAAAGTTTAAACTGTAACATTTGGATGAGTCATGTGACGCTCTACATAAATATCAAACCTTTATAGGGCCATGCAAGGCTAACCCATTACAATAATGCCCGTTATAGAGACAATGTGGAAGATGCCACAAGAAATGTTCAGAGAACACTTAAAGGTGCGGCTGCTGTCCACCTTTTCTATAGACGTACTGTGTTAATCTTCCACTGACATTCAACTAATGTCACACTCTGGAGACCCCCATGATCAATGAATGACTAAGCTGACCTAATCAAGTTCATATGGCCTCCACCCCCATCCACCCAACACGCACATGCTGGACACCTCTTAGGATTCTCCGCCACATACTGCTGGTGACATGATTTGGGGGCGCTTCTGTTCAACCTGGGAACAGGTGAAGGTCAAGTCATTCAATTTACACACTTCATTACACACACAGAGTGAAAGGGAAATGGAAATAAAACATCCAACAGCACAATAATAGCTCAGGGAACACTGTGTCTCCTCTAATTAGGATTTGTTGACTGCAGTCCCTGAAATGTTGCTCCAATAACGATGATCTGAAACACTGGCATTTTTTGCTCACTAGCTCTTGAATTGGCACTGTTTTTCAGATTCAAATACTGACAAAAGATTTTTTTCAAGTTGTTTTTAGGGCAGTCTTGCTTTGTTTTTACAGTCTGTGTTTATTGGTCAGTAGCGAATAGATGTGTTCCCAGACTGACAGTACAGACATTAGCTGTAACAGACTGTTTGCGTGGAGTGTGCCACTGTACAGCATTATGTGTGCAAGTGACAGGTCATACAGAGAATCATTATCAGTAAACATTTCCATTATGTACCAAGAGATTCCTGCAGGTATTCACCTTCTTGTCTCTGTAAATTTACAGTTATTTTCAGTCTGGTTGAAAAAAACTTCAACTTGAGCTTATGTATCGTTGACAATATATTTGTTTTCCTCCATCCATGTTTTTGACTTTGTACAAATCTGTACTGCCTCTGAATCCTACCTTCATCTAAATGCACTTGCATGTTGGTAACTCTCCAATCAGGTAAGAAATGGCAGAAATATCAACAAAATAATTTTCTTCTGTTTGCTACATCCATGATATTCCAACCCAAACCTCTGAGCCTACATCTACTCAAACCAAAGGCCAAGGCACCGCAATCCAACATGCCAGAGAAATTTGTTTTCAAATAACACAATTTTAATTCACCACCAGAAAAATGGAGAAAAGCCCAAACTGACCCAGTCTTTTCTGTTCATGAAATCCAGGAGAAAATACCATGGTCACCATGTAGCACTGCTCAGGTTTTCCATTACTCAGATTCCGATCAAAGTTTGTTGAGATATTCACATGTAACAGAAAAGTCCATTTGAATAACCGAAGAAAACCAAAATAGACAGAAATAGATTTTCACCGCCGAATGAATTATTTCTGCAGTCACACACACATCTTTCTCGAAAACTCCATACATTAAAGATAAACAGCAGCGAAAAGAAGAAGAAAAAAAATAGCACGGTATGTTTCTAGCTGTAAACAAGTCTAAGAAGAATCCAGGAAAGTAATCCAGTAAAAGAGAGCGAAGGGAGAAAAATGAGAGACAGAAAGAAAAGAGAGCAAGAGAGAATGGAGAAAGAACGAGTGTGGGAGAAAGAGGAGAGGAAATAGATGGTCCTCCACATTGTTGTGATCAGCTAAAGAGCTGAAGAACGTAGTGTGTCAGTGGAGGGAAAGAGGCCGTTAATCAGTGAGCAGAGGTTGAACTACAGCTGTGAGGGAGAGGGGGATACTTCATGAATTGTGTGTGGGTCCGGGTATGTGTGAGCGAGAGACAAAGTGAGGGTTGGAGTAAAGTAGACAAGTATAATATAGGTCTTTTGAGGAGATTAAAGGCCTGTCCAGTTTCCCAATAATCAGTTGGAGACAGAGAGATATCGTGGAGAAAGGACAAGAATACAACAAGAGCACAGTGCAGCTGAAAAAACACTAATTGTAAAGTAATGGACAGCAGGAGGGAATTGGATGTAACATTTTGTTCTTCTCTGATAAGTTTGAACTTTCCCTCTTCTTGATTCAAGTAACTTGAATACCAACTACGGCAGGTGGTGCGTAGCCCACTCACAAAGAGGAGAAACAAAGAAATAATCAACACATGATCCACCCATTGACTGATTAAAAACAAAAGGGCAACTCCGGTGGCAGCCAAACTTTTTAAAACTGCCAAATACAAAGTTCCCCAAACTCTTCAAAGCCAAACTATCACAACTGTAACTTAAATCTGTGGCTATTATTGACATTAGGCATGTATGTTGGATATCATCAGAGAGAACTTAATAAATGCAGTAAGAGTAACATTTATGTGAGTATGAAGTGTAGACCAGAAATCTAAGAAAGTTCTTTTGCACCTGCATTTGAATTCACATGCTTACAGGTGTGTGTGTCTATGTGTGTGTGAACATGGTTGTGAGCCAATGGGCACAATACAAAGGCTGGAGATGTGAGGTGAACTCAAGGACCAGCAAACCAGACCGCTGGCTAGATCAAATACGTTGTATATTATGCTACTCACAGCACATCAAAAACCACCTACCAGTTCAAAGAAGCTTGTTAACATTGCATGATCTTCCTCTCTGGACGGAGGGGAGTTGAGCCCACAGGGCAAGACGTCGTCTCCAGATTTTTGAGACAAAAACACAAATGAATCTATGATGGGGTGGGTACCAGCGTTGGGCAGAGATGGCCAGAGATGGGAATGCGAACACACAATGAATTGATCCAGATCGCTGGCTTTGTCCATACTGACTAGCAGTCAACTAACAGTCAACTTTATTGTACATTCTCCACTGCTGGAAAGACCATTTCTTTCTCGGACCAAAAGTCTGTCAACAGTGAAATCCTTCACTTTCCAATCTCTTAAAGAAATCTTTGGCGAGCAGGTGGCGTCATGCTTCGAGAAAGAAATAGCTCCCTTTAATTTGACAAATGAAGAATTGAGCGAAAACAAAGCAGAACATAGCAAACACATCACACAGCAATCATATCCAGAGGGTTTCTAAAGGGCAGACTCCAAAATGGGACAAAATAATATCAAGGCAACTAAAGGCGATTTGTGGAGGTAACACTTCCTACTCCCACATATACACAACTACTTCACAGAGGTTAATCTCTCTCTTGTTTGTGTCTGTGTGTGTGTGCTCATGAATCTGTTTATACATCCGCTTAAGTCTGCATCTGTTTACTCATTTTGAAAAAACAGACTGCACCACTTTCTCTGTCTTCTAAGCTTTCAGAGAACTGAGGAGCCTTTTGTAAGACTCGCTTTTCTGTGATGGGGATTAACATTAGGAGGAGTTGATGAGAGAGGCTGAGGTGCAGAGCAATGATACTGTATACATTTAGAATTATTTTACTGTTAACTTTTAAGCTGCTAAGAAAACAGCATTACCAAATTGCACAAAATAAACACAGACAGGTAAAGAATCAGCACAGGAAACACATTTTGAACATCCTGTTGATCCTGCAGCCTGCTCTCTCTTTGCTCTCACTGGCAAGAATAATTAAAGGCATGCCCTTGGAGTCAACCATGTTTGCCTGACACCTTGAACAAATATTAGTGCTCTAAAATTACTGCTTAATTCCTGCTTGTCCTAGTAGCCATTTCATTCTTCTGTTACCTGTTTGACATATGAATCCAAACAGTCGAAGGTACTTCACTATCAAACCAGCCTGATCATTTTGTCAGGGGTGTATTAAAAGCCTTGATTTAAACATACAGAATTTTTTGATTGCAATGCAAAAAATGCCAATAATAAGGGAAACTGAGGTGTTTCCCCATCATTTTGGTTGGCTGAACGGGAAAATCACTGTGGGTATGTTAAACCATTGTCCCCTTGGCTCTATGTTGTTCCCAGATTCCTGGATTTTAACTCCCACAGCGACGGCCTCTGCATCAGCTGCACGCCAAAGCCTAAGACCTCCCAAATCCTGTCACGTCCTGGGTCCCCGATCCTCGTTCCCCCTTACATAAGCGGCGCATTACAGCTCTGCAAAGCAGCTTAGAAGTGGAGGGGAACAAGCATGACAATAGGAGAAAAAAAAAGACGAAGAAAAAGAAATAGAAATACAGGGCCACGGTGATGATCAAAGACAGAATTACAAAGAAATTGCTTGTCAGGAGATGAAAAGTATCAGCCTCTTTCTTTATTCTTCTTTTATGTTACAGTTCTCTATACACATAATCTCTCTCTTAATCTCTCTTCTTTCTTTTATCTCTTTTCTAACCCTGTGCCTCTTCCTTTGCAAAATTACCTCTCTTGTTTATCAATCAAACATATGAACAACAAAAGAAATGATTCCAATCAACGAAGCTCACATAGCTGCTATTATCAGTCCACTGTCATCACACACACTTCAGACATTACTCCTTAAATGTAATAAATGCAAATTGATCTTCCTCCCCACTGTGTATTCTTAATAGTTTCCATTTAGCTTCTTTCTTCCTCCCCTCCTAACCTTCTT
The DNA here is from genome assembly GCA_031216445.1 of Lateolabrax maculatus. Lineage (NCBI taxonomy): Eukaryota > Metazoa > Chordata > Actinopteri > Acropomatiformes > Lateolabracidae > Lateolabrax > Lateolabrax maculatus. Next base: position 6,444,765 of record CM062196.1, on the reverse strand, counting down.
TTTGTTGGACGTCGTGTGCCCGGAAGGCTCTTAGCTGGCTCTTGAGACAAACAACATGAGTGTATTTGTGGTTGTGAGGGTGAGTGGATATCTCGTCAGAGAGATCAGAGAGCACTTGCTTTGTACGCCGCGCTGCGTTAGTTTCAGAGACTGCTAATTAAGTAGCAGCACAAAGGGGGCCACTGTGGGAGCACATGGCGAGGGGGGGCACCCACAGGGCCAGGCTTGTTTTTGTTTTTACAGCAAGCAGCCTTATCAGTCCTTCAAATGATGGACTGCTCTGAGCGGCACCGCAGTCCAGGTAGTCACATCCTGCTGACTCTGTCTTTGTACAAACATTAGGTTACCATATAGTGTTTGGAATAGGATACATGTAAAGTATGGTTTGGGCTATTCTACAACCTTTTGCTACACCCTATGCAAGCTTTTACATTTGCTGATATTGCACGCACTGCTCAATGCGAGTTTCCCAGGAAAAACGCAAAAACTTTCATATGTGTACAAATTTATGCTTTTTTTTTTTACTACTGGTTCATTAACAGAATAAAATCTAAGCCAAACTCGGTCACTGGACTGAACTTATTAAAGGTTAATGTACGAAGCAGAAACACCGCAGCAACAAACAATTTAGAAAGAACTACTTGGCACTGTGAGATAAATAATAAACAAATACATAACTTGTTTTTACACGATGTCTCTGGCTAAAGAGACATCGTGAAAAACAAAGTCAGATCAATGTGTGTGTGTGTGTGTGTGTGTGTGTGTGTGTGTGTGTGTGTGAGATGGTATTCTTTTCCAAGATGTCTGGAGACTATGAGGTCATATCCTTCTCTTTCAGTACCTCTCATTAGAAATGACATATGCACAGAGAAACTGCACCGCTTCTGTACTGTCTAACACACACACACACACACACACACACACACACACACACACACACACACACCAAATCGCCCTAACAACAGGCCATCTGGGTGACATCAGGCTCTCAGACTTGACCTGCATTGATTTATTAAACACTCAGACACTGATACCAGCCCCGTTACCTACATACATACTTGCACACGATGCACACACAGACTGACACACACTTCATCCCCTCCCCCATGTCCCACCCCGACACTCCAATCTCATCAGACTATCGGACGTTCACTTTCCTAGACAGGGTCATCGTTTTAATGATATCAGCTATCAATCCTTTAGCCCGCTCCTCCCCACACATGTAAAACCTGTATGGCTCTTCATTCACCAGGGTGCTGTCAATGCTTTTTGACTGATGTCATCATGGGGAAAGGAAAATCATGCTACAACTGAATACAGCCTAGAGGATTTTGAGGGGCAGAGTCTGTCTGTTGAATGCATACTGTATAATCACAAATATTACTTCCCATTTGAACAAAATAACCAAAGGGAAATGGACTGGACAGCCAAATTGTGTCACAAATAAATGATCATATGGCTCCAGAAGGTACAAAAATACCATAGTATTCAGTACAACACTTCATAACAGTTCCTCTGTTCTTTCACTGCTTTATTTATTTTTATTGCTCAAAATACTAAGGTGTTTGTGTGAAGATTATATAATTATGTTGGTTAAAAACATCAGAACAAAACATCAACACAGTAAAATTAATTTTCAGTGTAGAGTGGAAACAAGGCCAGCTTCCAGCCTGCCTCCAGAGGTCCTTGAACCAAGAATCCTTGCACTGCATGCATACAGACACACACACAGACACACACACGCACATGTGGACACACACACAGACACACACACACGGACACCTACTCACACATTCACTCACACATATAGCATAAATGTCCCATTGGGGCCATAAAACCTGTGTGATGTCTGGGGGGAGGGGATGTACAGTACTATATGAAACACCAGTTAGTACGACCCTTTGTGGCTAGCGAGACGTACACACACAATGCACAATATTGTGCGCTTATAACGTGCATGCCTATACTGAGCATGTTTTGCAAAACACAGCATGAAAATAGGAAATATTGGCAGCTTCTCAATCATACAAATGTATGCTGACAAATGTATGCCGAATAACAGTCTAAACATAAATCTGAAAATGGTTAATCCATTTATCAGCCCTTCTTTATCAACCCATAATTGCTGAATGATTAATATCCTTGATGATTATAGCAATTTAATTTTCAATTACGAATCACGTGGCAATCACGCGTTCTAAACCCAAATTACTATGCTTGTGGCAGTCGCACTCGTGGCAAAATAAAAATTCATAAACACTGTTCTGTAATTACTCTTCTAGCGAGTGACTGACTGACAAGCGGAAACACACAAGGTTTCAGCTGCCTCCTCCCACAACAAAAAGAAAAAGCCTTTCACGAGCAAACAACGTTCCCGCTGGCTGCATGAATCGACGCTCGCTGTGAGCCTTGTATTTCCCCCCCTCGCGGCCCTGCACTTCCACCATTGCCATTCAAATCCCAAACCGCACACATGCAGCGTGCTGCTGGTCGGTCCACATGACAAATTACTACTGGGCTTATTATCAAAAATCAGCACTCGCCGGAGGGAGTGGTTGGGGAGGGGGGAAGAGGAAGACGGGTGTGGTAGGGATTCAAACAAAGCCTGCTGCTCCGCAGACAAAAGAGAGGGACAAATTTCTCCTGCTGCTGACAGGCAAAAATAATTCATTTCAATTACAAATGGCTGCCGCTTGGAAGCAACAAAAAGCCCCACAAAGGTCACCTGGAGTTACAGCATGTGTGCGCCCGTGTATGTGTACTTGTACAGCAGTGTACAGTTTGGGTATACTTATTTGTTTTTGGTTCAAAAGAAGGTAGAAGAGAGGGCAGCTAATATTTGCCAAGGTGACAAAGACAAAAAAAGGAAAAATCCCAAGCTGCTGTTTTGCATTGCTTAGAGCTTCAAGCAGCGATGGTGGAATGTGATTATTTTATGTGACACGCCGACCCCGCCTCTCTCCGTGTTCTGCTGCGCTCTCAGCAAAACAAAACACTGTACACAGCCTCCCCTCTTTTGTCTTCCCTGCCACGCTCATTCGTTCTACGTTCCTTATCCTCTCCTCTTCTCCACCCTTCCCCTTTCTGCCTCCATCAGACGGTCGCTCGCTCCCACCTTCCCTCCCTTCCTCCCGCCCCTTTTCTCTTTGGAAAACAGCCAGTTGTCCCTTCCTTTGTCTGCTTTGTTGGTGATCGCTGATTAGAAAAAATGAATAAAAAAACACCTGTTAGATAAAAGTATTGTGGCCTGAGTTCAGAGTGAATGACAAACTCCCACTGGGAAAAGCCTCAATGTGACAAAAACATCTGAATTTGAGGCTGTAATAGAATAGTGATGGACAAAAATTGTGTGTGTCTATAGACGTGGCTGGAAACTGGCAATAGAAGACAGGTCTGAGCACAGTATGTTGCAAATAGATCCAAAATATATGTAGGTTCAAAATAAAATGTGTGTATTTAACACAACTTATTAATTTAATTATACTATTCAATATGACAATGACACTAAAACTATAAGGAATTGGTTTACCACTTGTGGACTTTAAGATAAAAACAAAACTGATACAAACCTGAAGTCACTTGTTTTGTGCAGTTGAGTGCAATTCCACCAACCATTAATGACCAATTATTAAGGCAATGGAAATGAAATAACAAAATATACAATTTCTCTTTCTTTTAAGTAATAATAATTGTTTTGATTGACACTTTTTTTTCTTTTCTGTGTTCTTTAAGGTGTTAAGCACATAGTCAACAAAGCTAAAGTTCGATCTGTGCTGTTGGGTTTTGTACAGCATTAAAAAAAAAAAGAGAGCGAGATTAACTGTCAAAGTAAACACGAAGCTTCCGATCAAGTTTGCCTAAGATTTTGCTTTATGTCAGTATGAGCATCACATTCCTTTCTGCTTTCTGTCAGACAGATGTACACTTAAAGCAAGGTTTGAAATCATAAAGTTGAACAACAATCGCAAGCAAATGCTTATAAAATAGAATTAATAATGGCATGCTTTGCAAAACGTCTAAAGGAAGATGTAGAACAGAAGTAAACAGATCTAAATGTGTTAGAACTGACGTCACTATTACCCCTTTTAACTATGAGTTAAAGAAGTCAAAGTGACTTTTCCACAACAGGGCCAAAGGTAGCACTCACTAATACGAGAGCTTCCTCTTAAGAGCTCCACCACTAGTGTATCAAGGTTTACACTGTCAAAGTAATCATGTTTTCTCAGCTAATCCCCTCAAGGCCTACATGTCCCATCATCATCGACTGCATGAATGAAATTACACAATGACTAAGCTCTTTTCATTGGCCCACAAAGCTGCTTGATTTGGGAACATTAGGAGGGAAGAAAGAAAGGGATGTGGAGGGAACCATTTGACATAGCCATTGTTGCGGCTTATGAATCATCATACTCCGTAAGCTGGCCAAATGAGCTCATCTGTCAGGTGTAATCTCATGGCATCTCGACTCTCACTGGAGGGGCCGCTGGGAGTGGCCTGTGGTTACTAAATCTTAAATGTTTATTGGAATTTGACTTTCAAATCTCAAGATTACCAAAAGACAAATTAATGGTGTATTATAACAATGATAGCTGTTCACTGTCACTATTTTTTACTTGGCAAGTGTCCTCGACAGACAGCTGGTTAAGGCGTGACAGAGTCAGCCTAGCTGCCAATTTGTCACAGTGGCCAATCATGGAACTACAATAAAACTAAAAATTATTCACTAATATGATTTTCACAAAGTATTTTCCCCATGGACAATGATTCCCAAGACACAACTGGATGCTGTGGCTGTCGGGTTTTGGAGAAGCCAAATGTGCAGAGCACACAGTGCGTAGTTCAGGGGATATGGAAGTTTGTCGCATTGCCAGTAAATACATAGTCGGCTCTGTGTTTACTAAGTTTACAAAGTTTGAAATCCCAGCAGCCACTACAGTAACAGAGACGTGCGTGTTATTGAGCAGCAATACTTGACAACCCTAAACATATATATTATGGTTATTTTGTTCAAAGGGGAAGTAAAATATTACTAATAGCTGCTCTGATACCTGGAGCCATCTGCTGATTCAACACAGCTCAGACATTTACAAAATAAAAGACCTTTTCAAGTTCCTGTCTTGTGGGTAATTCATTAACATTTACCACCAGGAATAAGGAAAGTGTTTTCCTTCTGGTGTCTTAACATTGCTTTTAAGATATTTATGCAGGAGATGCATAGAATTATCTGTAAAAGAGTTACACAAAACAAATAAATGAGGATGTAACCATAGATGAGCATGTTTTGGACAGAAGTGACCTAAAGTTACCTTTCACTGTGTGGTTCTTTTTAATCATTGTGGGTATCGGGCACGTTTGTGAAATAAGCGCTTTCCCACTTCCTCCTTCTGCATGCTTCCCAGTCACCTAGGTGTATCCACGGATACCCCGGGCCACCGGAATACAAATACAACTCAGACACTCGCCTCTAAGCCCCATTACCACACACACACACACACACACACACACACACACACACTCACAAATCCCAAAGCACGCTGTCTTCTCTCCTGTTCCACTGTCTTCCCCCTTCATTAACAGTTTCCCTGTTTCAACAGACAGGCACAGGGGACTATTTGTTCAGTTTTAATAAACGGGACAGTGGGGAACCTTTCAGTTGCCCTTTAAAGATTATGCAGAATTCACAGAGTGGGGTGCATTCTGTGCATCTGAGATAACAAGGGGTGGTTGGTTGGCATTCACCTATTGCCCACTCCTCCCATTAATGTACATTGAGGTGGATGCTGATGATGTTTTTGATACGATTCCACAAACTGCCCTGGTTTTCAGATGGATGCACACCTTTTGTTGCATCTGTGTCTTCACCTAGCTGTCTGATTTTAGTTGTGTGTGAGGGTGGGGGGTGTGGGGGGCAGTGCCCCTGGATGCCTTTGAAAAAACCCCAGAGAGGGGTTGATGAAAGGGCTCCCAGCAGGTGCTCTCGGCCACACAACACAATGGTGGAATAGCCGCTGGCCGAAGCAGCCGAAAAGTAGTGCCAGGAGGGCGGAGGGTGAAGGGCAGAGGGTGGGTGCCGATTGGTGGTGGGGTGGGCAGGTTTTGGAGCCAGCAGTGTGTGGGCACGGCTTTTCGATGGCAGTGAACAAAGCCGACCTCTTCATAGCCATCCAGAGATGCAAATTGCTCTTCATCAAAGTTTCACACTCGGCTTCCAGAGAACAAAATGGAAATGCTGGCTCCTTGGCGAGAACTGTCAGTAACACCCCCGTCCTCTGTCCTCTTTCACCGTTTGTAACTGGCAGTTCTTAGACGAACAGCAAGGTGAGTACACATCCACACATGCTCACAACACAGTCACATTTGCACACATACTGGGCATGTGCATCCACAGTAACACACTCTCTCTCTCACCAACACACACACACACACACACACACACACACACACACACACACACACACCTCCAGGCCCAGCTTTCTTTCCACTGGCTGTTTTGTGATCCAGTATCCCACTGAGAAGCTTGCAATGAGCACTGCTTCAAATTAGGCCGGGCAAAAGCCATCAAAGACATCCCTGCCGGAGGGGTATTTAGACATGATCAGCCTCATCCCAGAGGCCCGTCCAGGTAAGACAGAAGGGTGTGTCTGTGTCTATGTGTGGGAAAGGGAGACAAAGAGAGGAAGTGGTTGCGTGGCTAAGTGTGTATAAGAGATGCCTTTAATATTTCAGGTGCTGCTTCCTTTTTTCTTCTCTCTCTCTTCTCTTTTTCGCCTCTCATCCTCTTTTTTTGCCGCCAGCTACTGAAAGGGAAAGATGGCCTGAACTCTCTGGCTTAGTGTGATAACAGCAGAGCTTTAACCGTACACAGGACCGTCTTTCAATATTCTGGTGATGTCTGAATGCTTTTAAAAGGTAGGCCCAGCAAACAGGTCAAATACACCACATTAGCATTTTTGGAAAGTATCCCTGGATGGCAATGATGTTTTCTAATTCCCCTGTGTGTTTGTGCGAGTATGTTTGTGTTCTGCACAGCTAGTGCCAGGCACTGGGGGGTGTGTTGAACCCGTTTGACCACCCAAAGCCCTGGCTGGCTGGGTAAGCTGATCTAAGCTTTACCCATGGATTCTTTCTGGGTGTGAAGGAGAAGCAAGTGAGTGGAATAACATCCACTTTGTAATACAAATTATCACATTTACTACTATTTTAACTACGGATTTTTTCTAGAATGCTGTTGAACTATCATCCACCTGGATATCAGCACAATTCCCCCACCCAATTTCCCATGATGCATTTAAGGAGGGTTGTTTTAGAAATGGGGCTCTTCCTGGAAGCTCATATGTGTGTAACTAATACACCTTTTTAACCGAAACAGACCTGGGAACTAGGGAGCTTTAAGAGCTCAAGCCAGGAAATAATTGAGGAACTAAAATTTCTGTATTAAAATATTAGGCAAAATATGCAGATAGCCACAGCTTGGGTTTTGAACATGATAATTCAGGAAAAACGGATAACAATAAGGCATCTGAGGTCCTCATGTGTTCTATGTAATTTACTTCCGTGCAACTTTGATGTTTGAGTTATGGGAAAGCAGAAATGTAACAGTCGAGAAGCAGAAAGATACAACAGAAGGTTTGTTTCAGATGCCTGAGTGTTTAGTTTTTCCTCTTACCTTTCTGCTTTAGTATGTAACTGCAATGAAATATTTCACAAGTTCAGTTTTTGCTTTCTAATTCTGTTTGTCTGTCCTCGTTGCTCATCAACAACTTTTTAACTCTCCTTTTTTTAGACTATTGGGGTGTGTTTTACCTAACTTTTTCCAGGCCCAGGAACCTAAAGTTCAAATAAGGTTAATCTAATCAAAATTGTCAGTGGAAAAACTACTACGGTCGAAATTGATAATACGCATGATATACGGCAACGCTGAAAAAGAGCAACCATTAGTCAACCAAGCCAAATTTATCTTAAACTAATTCTTTGCAGTCCAGTGAAGACCCTGAAGGGATTTATTTGGAAGTGCCCTCAACTGTGTACTTAACATCATAGGTGCTTGCAGGTGGCTTCAATCCTACATGCATCCCACACCTCATATCCATCCAAAATATAAATAATGAATAGGCTGGGTCTCACAAGATAATAAGTAAAAGCAATACGGGACCAGCCATTTATCATATGTCTCCTGTTATTTTCTACCATCCTTGACTGAATCGAGTCGGCATATGGAGGAGGCCTAGCTGATTAGTATTCTTTAGAGTCTGTACGAAGAGACAGGCCCGCGATCAGAATGCAAGGAAGTCCTCTTTCAGGCAGTGAAGGAGTGAGGGTGAGGGGGACGAGACAGCAGAGGCCTGTCTACCATGTAAACAAAGCTTTAAAGATCGCATTTACAATGCTGCACAGTCTTAAACTAAGAGACTGCCGAGCAAAGAGAAAGTCCTCCCTTTCAAATTTCTTTAAGGTGTGGTTAAGATCTTTTGTAATGCTTTTGTTGAGTGAAAATTAGTTTATGGACTTTTTTTTTGGTGTATGGAGTAAACATGCCCTTCAAACGCGCCTTTCTTTCTCACTATAAGAATAAGAAGTGTAAAATGTTGCATCTGAACATGTCAAATAGAAACAAACAGATGCGAGAAAACTGTTTTGACAATAGGGATGTGTAAGCCATGAAAAGAAGAGCTTTTCCAAAGAGCAAAGTGAAGCAGGCACCAAAGATCTTGTAAACACAAGCATAAGGATCAGTTAAACTGGTCTGAAAACAGTCCAAAATCAAAAGATATCCAATTTATAATTAAACAACAGAGGAAAAGAAATTTGTAGAAGCTGTAAACAGAGAATGTTTGGTATTTTTGCTTGATACATTTGTTTCAGAACTGATGAACTTCATCTAATTTTCTGATCTCTAAAGCTAATGGTACATTTTTGGTTTGTTCCATTAAAATTTCAGAAAATCCACTCTTGTAATAATAACATACCATACTTTAAGCCATGAATTCAAATACTACACATCCAGCTTTGATAACATCAACATATTTCAAAGATCAAGATCAAAACAAACACTAACCAATTTTATTTCATTGTTCGAATGAAAATGTACACATTGACTTCCTCTGTCCTTAATTTAATGTATACAGGCCCTGCCTGATATCCCCGAAGGGATCTTTCAGCTCGCCTTTCCTTTCCTTCCTCTCTCTTTGTATCTCTCCCCTCCTGTCTATTTTCTCTCTCTCCCTGCACACTAAACAACCACTTTTTGTGATCCAATATCATTGATATTGCCTGGCTGGGGCCTTTCAGACCTGACAGATAAAGGGCCCATACGAACCGACTGGGCCCTGATAAAGGTATAACGGACAGGAGCGAGTGTGGGCTCCGGCCCCTTTAGCCCTCCAGAGGAATAATTTACAGCTCTGCCACAGTTGATTTCCCTCACTACAACCAAAGGCACTCAGGGACTAGCCATAGCCCCATAGCTCACAGGCAGAGAGCTGAGCATAGCAACATACAATCACACACAAAGGAGCTGAGAGGCAGAGAAGAGGGAAGGCAGGGGTTTAAATTATTGAACATTTATTACAAAGGGGGAAAAAGCTGTACAATACTGGGAGAGATGGGTCTTGTTTAAATGTGTGAAGGTGTGGACCAAATGGCAGGGTAGTGTGCGTTTGCATGTGTATGTATGTAGGACTGCAACATGTGATTATTTTCAATATAGATTCATCCCAAAATTATTTTTAATTAAGTGTTTGGTTTCTTATTAATAACTTTTGTGTATAAGTCATAAAGTTGCGAAAATTGTCCATCAAAATGTCGTAATTTCTAATGGCTTTTTGATAAAAAAACAACAACAAGGTTGACTTATTGGTAATGTTCTACTTCCATTACTCCTGTCTGCCATATCTCGTGGGCTTCATCAGTGGATGAAGTCTGCTCAGTTGTCATGGAGGATGTTTAGTTATTATCACATGATGAATGGAATTTGATGTATGTATGTATATGACCATTTATTATCGAAAAAAAAAAAAAAAAGCCATGCTTATATTCCATATCATCCAGCAGAAGAATCTGGAAAGTTTCCAGAAAGTGGACCTTGAGCTATGAAATTTTAAAAACAACTTCAGTAATGAGCCTTTAAGCTTAATGTAATCAAAAGGAATAAAGGTACTCGATTAGGAATGATAAGTCAGGGGAAAGCTGAAAATCCTTGCATTTGAGAAGCTGGAACCAGCTAATGTTTGGCATATTAACTTGATCAATCACTTCAAGTAATAAATCAATTATCAAATTTGTTTTAGATTAATTGTCTGTTGGTTAATAGGCTGCTTAATTCAGCTTTAATGTCTGTGTGCACATATATACATATAGTTATCAGCCTTTGTGCCTTTGTACATACGCAATTGCTTTCAAGTGTGCATTGAAGTTTCTTATGTGTGCAGCCGCAACTTACTCAACACTTCACTGACTTTTTCATTTGTTCCACGTAACGAAGATCTTACTCTCTCAGCAGAGAAGACAAACCTCTGTGCCCCACACACACACACACACACACACACACACACACACACACACACACACACACACACACACACACACACACACATTCCCTCCAGTTAGACTAAAAGAAGAGATTGGCTTTGACATCTGCCTCAGTGTGTATTGTCCTGTTCTCATTTGTATGGGGCCTAATATCGCCCTAACCTTTACGCCGCGCACTGGTTCAATTGCATCAGCATAAAACTGCTTCAGTGAAAAGCCAATTATCTTCTAGATCGCACCACAACGCTGGTTAGGCACTGCCCACGCCATTGCTGAACGCACAAAACAACCAACAATGCTGGCCAAGTGACAAATCTGGGGCAGAGTATCCGACGACGACAGAAGGGAGGAAAATCCAATTGCATCCCTAATCAAAACTCTTCCGCCACATAGTGTGTGTGGCCATATTTCCAACACATTTTAACAAGCCCTTAACTGCATTAAATTGTGACCTATAAAGCTAAATTTGACTTTGTTTTATTTTATTATTTTCTTGCTGGGTATTCAGTAGTATAAGGTTGAGCCTGAGGACCAAGAGGGAGTGAAATGGAGTGGAATCTAGTTTGCTGTAGGTGAGGTGGAGGGTGCTGCCTGTTGTGTAACTTCTATAACATCTATTCACTGCTACTTCCTGCTACCCATTTTATATAGAAGCTACTGAAAGAACTTTCAAGGGCCTAGTTCTTCAAGCAGGTTTTCTATGAGGTTGGACCACAATGTTTTTTTCTTTACGTAACAGATTCAAAAAAGCAACGGAAACAAGCACCTCTGACAAATAAGGTATGGCACAGTTATGACTAGATATGGTAATACACCTGCAGTGCTTGAATGCAGAAATGTATCATTTGAATTACTTCATTTCCAGCTATTTATGTAAACAAGATGACATCAGATAAAGTTTGATTAAATGTGAAAAAAAACTACACTCTTGCAGTTAAGGTGTGTAAATAACTTTAAAACAAGCTGGGTGCCCTGGCATATCACCCGGCTATCTCTAAATCTTCTTTTTGACCTGAGGGAATGCTGCTCATTAGGCCCTGTTGCTCCCCCACTCACTTTCAATTACCAAGGCATCACTCATCTAAAAACTGCACTGGAATGCTCAACTTGGCCTAAAACACAAGCAAACAGCTCACAACTGATCTGCAACAACCCAAGCGGAGTAACAACACGCTCAACTTCTTTAATGCACTTTTTCATTTAGAAAACTAACAAGCAATCTGCCGTGCCGACAGCCATGATGGCTTTGAATTGCCTGAGAGGGGGAAAAACTTGAATGGGTGAAGTTTTGTTTAAAAAGTCACGCTGAAACTATGGCAACACAATAGCATTTCAATGGGAGTGAAGGTGGCAGGGACAGAGAAATGACTCTGCGTGTGTGTGTGTGTGTGTTAGAGGGGTTAGAATACAAGTCAAACCCTTTCTTTCTTGTCTGTTTGGGAGAAATGGTTGACTAGAGGGGAGAGGGGACACGACTGTTATTACCTTCCTTCGCTCCACCCCTCCATCAATCCATCTTCACACACACACATGAGAACACACAGAGATTTTCCCCAACTTCAGCGAAGCATGGAACAATCCCCCTTTCAGCCCCTTTATTTCTGGGAAAAGCTTATGGATCTTAATTGCATTACTGGGAGCCGTCAGGGGCCAGAGGGAGCGTCCAAACCTGGTGAAAGCGGAACAGAAATGGAATTTTGATTTAACAGACGGGAGATTAATCCCTCGCTGACAGTGCGGAGGTTATCTCTCCCTTTCTCCCTCCTTTTACGACTCTCACTCATTCAGTAACTGTCTTTTCTCTCTCACAGGATGCATTTCCATCACAGTACCACCATGCAAATGATACCAAATTAGAATGCTTGGATGTAAACAGCAAATTTGATCAACTTGCCTCCACACTGACATGTTTATGCTCTCTTGAAGTGGAAAATCTTTTTGTCGATAACGAAATTATCTGATAAATGGAAGTAGAAAAGCACTTGTTGAATTATTAATGAGCAGCTTTACATGACCAGCGCAATTAATGATTTAATTTCATTACGAGCAACAACTGAAAAGAGTCTTTTTACGCTCCCAAATCTTGTCTGCATCTGTCCATCACAACCCCCCAGTAAAGTTGGTAGTGCAGTTGGTTCTTCATGTAAAGTATCCATTTAAAGATGTATTATAATGCAGCATTTAATATATATGCTTGTAAAATTTAAACGCATTTATTTGTTTTCACATGAAATAAGCCAAATATGACCTAAAACATAAATAAACCTGACCAATCTGCTCAAAGGATTCCTTTTTGTCACACTTGTTGGGAAATGTGGCTACACTCTATTTCTTTTCTCTGGCTATTTCTGTGTCTTTAGTTCCTGGGAATTACAAAAACATCTATTCAATCAGTGCTTTTGTTTAATCTTCACAGGATCGCAGTGCAATGTTGTATGATCGCTGCAAGCCAATAAGAAGTCATGTGCTCTATTCTCTCTTACTATTGGATACACCTGTTAGGAGCCTATAAATAGGAGTTGTGTGCTACACCACCTGTCTTTACACTAAGGGAAGTCCATATGGACAGACTAAACAGGATTCCTTTGTTCATATTTTAATTTGTTTAAATTTCTAACACTTTCTTCACACCTTCCTACTTGTGTTTAAAGGAACATTTTTTGGATTTTTCTACAGCTGAACCTCTTTTCACAAACTGAACTCGCTAAAGGCTGTTGGTATGTTCTAAAATTGGTCCTGTGTATTTGAGCAGCTAATGTCTCACACATCTGTTTATAATTTGTTCGGCAATGTTACATCTTGAAATGTCAGATTGGCAGAGCTGATTCGCCTGTATGTTGTGGCTGCTTATTCAAACATGACATCTACACAGACAACTGCTACTACAAACCCAGAAAAGGCTGCACATGTGAAAGCACCTTCTGTCTCACTGTCTTTATACGACTCTTTTCTCTGACAGAGAAAACACTAGACACAGAAACTCATCCTGCGCTGCTGTATGCAAGGCAAGAGGTAAATGTAAGAAAAATAGGGGACAAGTTAAAGAGTCAAAAGTGGACACTTGGTGAGAAAAGATTTGAGCAGTGGGAGCCGAATGAAAGAAAAGGATGTGAGGGGTTGAACTGTGAACTCCTCGCCCTTTTCCAAAACACAGGGCAGCCATTGTTCAGTCTAAAGGCCTTTAAGTCTGTGTCTCAGCCTCCCTCACCCCTTCCACTCCGCACAGGGTGACAACTATAGGCTTGAACTCTTAGATTAATGCTGTACCCCTTTCTGTCCCTAACATGGGCCCTGGACTTTACAAAAGGCCTCCTCCCCATCATTTAGACTAGACATCTACACATACACACACAACCCCCAACAACACTTTGGCAGACAAGCACAAACAAGGCGTAAGGGATGTAGCTTCAAATGCCGGGCAAGTCACGACTGGGCAGTAATGGCTGATGCTGAACAAAAGCTGGCGGTCGAAGTTACGAGTGTAAAACCCCTGACGGCGCCTCATGAAGGCATCTGTATTCTTTGGTCCTGTAGGGGGCCTCTTTTTCCATCACTGCCTCTAAAACTGTGGGTCTAAATCCCAAACAGAATGAAAAACACAAAATTTCAAATTATTATTTCTTTAGTTTCAACAATAGTAATGTCAAAAGAATCACACCATCTAACAATACAGGACCATCCCTGGAAGTTTAAAATAAAGCTTTGGGAGGGACGGTTTTTGGGGGCTTAAACCTAGGCACAAGAGAAGGATTAGTAGAGAGAGAAAGGTGGGACTTCACGGTAGTGATGAGAACAGCAAAAAATCAAAAGTTCTTTGTGAAAAGTTAGGAGGTCCCTTAGATAAGGAACTATCCAATTATCTACAGATCAGATGTGAACAGAGACAGGGCAATTTGCACAGCGATGGAGAAGATAATGAATCTCTCCATCCATGCAGGGGCTTGTCTCCTCTTTCTGCTGATCGCAACCACTGGCATGGGGGATGGGAGGGTAAGAAAAGATAGAGGAAGAGAGGATGAGTGAAAGAAAGTTAGTGAAGTAGATCAGAATTCAACAGCAATTCCAGATACTGTTGGTTTGACTGCCAATATATTCTTCTGAAGTCTTGAGTAATATCAATTATTGAAAGCCTTCTCAAACTGAATCAAACATGAACAAGGAGCAACTGGCCAATGTAAAGAAAAAAGCTGAAAAAGAGCTGTCGAAAGGCTGAAAACTTTGTGTAGTTGTCTTGACAGGTATTTATGATAGTAGGCTGTTCTTCCTCTAATGGGAAACACAGTGATAAGCTCTGTTCTTATGCAGCACGGTGAGACAAATGGTCTCATTACTCCTGATTGAAAGTAGGAAGAGAGTAGTTTATCCAGAGAACCTAGCGAGAACTATCCTGTTGGGCATTGTAAGAAAAATCGCTCTCACTCCTTTTGAATAAAATGGGAGAAAGTGAAGAGACTGAGTAAGTAAAAAGATTCGACTTAAGGGGCAGGAAACACTTGAGAAAAGCCACTTCATATCACATCCCATTGAGAAAAGACAAAGCACAAAAGCAGCAGCATTTTGATACAATTGTAATTCACTGCAGACACACAGTTGTTGCTTTCGTACTTTCTGGGTTATAATGATTTAACAGGTCTTGTTTCCCTGTGTCGCTCTTCAAATATGCTCACAGCCTTTGAGTGCATGTGTATGTTAACATAGCCACACTTTTGGTGGGAATACTGGCTGCTGGCTGAGTGCTTCAGATGTTTTGGTATAGCTGCTTGAATTGCTTGTTTTGCTTTGTAAATATACTGCTGCAATTAAATCGATCTAAGAGCAATCTGAGAGGCGGAAACGTCTGCTGAGAAGTGTGAAAGCACGATGGCGTAGCAGAAACACATACAATGCACAAAAAGAAGGCGCGGTACACAAAAGCTGAGAGACAAAGGCAAACATACTAACCCCTCCGCAAACACTCAAAAGATAAACACATGCTTAGCGCTATGAGTATATAGACATTCATGTGGAAAATTTATTTATAAAGGAAAGGGATAGAACAGTTTGTTTTTGCTATTTCAATACATTATTATATATATATATATTGTCTTAATTCAAACCAATCAGATGTCACCTGAATGTGTGAGCTCCATCCATCCTGCTTATAGTAAATTCCCCCATGCTGACAGCAATATTCAAAAAGGCGGACATATTGTACGACATTGACATTTTGACACATGCAACTATCACAAACATGATCATCATCAGCGAGCCAATGCAGGGGGGGGGGGGGTTGTCTCAATCCAAGCTGTCCTGAAAATTACTAAGTAAGACTACTGCCAAACTCCTGCAGACGAGAGTGACGGAGGAGGTTGCTGACACTGACACAGTGTCTCATCAGTCGGAGAGTTTGGCAGAGAGGGGCAGGAAAGTAGAGAGAGACAGAGAAATATTGTTGTTATGAAGGTAATGCTATAAAAAGATCCTTCTGTTTCATGGGATACACCAAATGACTTTTATTCATGTTCAAGTAAGGAAATAATTGATAGAATTTTTTTTTTTTTTTTTTTTTTTAAATTGTATAAAAAAATAAAAAAAAAACGTTATATGCAAACACACTTTTTTGACTTCATTTACTTGCAGGTTGAAGGCTGTAAACTGAAGGTTTGAAAATGAATTTTAAAGTGAGACTAACTATCTAAAGAAAAAAAAATCTTACATAGTCTATTACATAGTCTCACTTTAATTCAGTGGACTTCAGTTATAATTGGCCTGTAATACTTTGCTTGTACAGTAAGACACCTTTGATAGCGTAAGTATGAAAACTTCCAGCTGACATCTCTCTCACTCAAATGAGTGTTATGTTTCAGATATTAAGTTGAACTTTTGTCATTTAAAAAGCTTTAAAAAATAAGAACAAATAAACTGAAATAACTTATAGTTAGTTCACTTTCCCAGCACATCGTTAACACCCAACATTCATGCTGCAAGTTGAAAGAGTCTACACAGTTTCCAAATGCTTTGATGTTCGCCATAAATCTTTCATATTGTACCTGGTGTGTGAACCACTAGTCCACTTCTTCAGCCATACAATAAAAGGGATGAAAGCACCTTTTCTTTGGTGGGTTAGACATTTGAGTAATTCTGTATTATAACAAAGAAAAAGGAGGTTTATTCAGGCTTTGGTGTAATTCCCATCTCCATCAGTATAGATGCCTCCAGGAAAAAGGTACTTATTTTGCCACTGATGACAATTTCCTGCCTTGCCCCTTGAATGCAAGTGAACATATTACTGAATATAACCTCGACAGGAGCTTTGCACAAGTGTCTAAAGTGATTTCAGACAAATTATGTAAATATACAATTACACAATAGAAGAGTATGAATAAAAATAAAGATTCAACAAGGATTTGTGAAGCCTCTAAAGTGCCACTTTGCTGGTAATAAAGATCGTTTTACCATGTAAACAGTTTATATCAACACTTGCACAGTAGCAGTGAACACACTTTTAGTTTGTTTGAGAAGGATGCACTTTGAATTTTTCATATCTAGCTCTAGTTTTTTCCTATGAAGTCTGAATGCACTTATTGTGAGTTGCTTTGGGCAAAGGCATCTGCCAAATGAATGTGAAGTAACAAAATGTATTATCATCATTATCACTTCCATAAAGCAAACAAGTGCAATATATTCTGGGTACATAAATCATTTAAACGTGACTTTCAAAAGCCCAGTGCGAGCTCTGGTAATCTTGTAAATAAGCTTCGTCCAGCATCTAAATCTAAAGCTTGTTGGAGTCAAATGACACAGCTTATGGGAAATTACGCCGACATTTAGCTCCGTCAAAAGCTGTTTTTTGTTTTTTTTAAACTGCTAACCCTATGAAAGCCCAATTCATATAAAACCCCTGGGACACCTAAATGAATCAGCCTCTCCAAAATGCTCCAAAGCCGCTGTTAATTACACAAAGACAGATCCACCATGGATGATCGTCCTCAGGCAAAAAGACTGGGAGCCCAGGAGAGTTTACCAGGTCAGAGGGAACAGCCTGCCATAGCTTGGCATGGCATCACAGCCTGTTATTCTGCAGGAGCAACAGGAAGCGTCTG
Organism: Lateolabrax maculatus; assembly: GCA_031216445.1. Taxonomy (NCBI): domain Eukaryota; kingdom Metazoa; phylum Chordata; class Actinopteri; order Acropomatiformes; family Lateolabracidae; genus Lateolabrax; species Lateolabrax maculatus. The sequence goes on along the minus strand of CM062196.1, from coordinate 6,427,156 downwards.
GCACCGCACGGACAATGGCTACACCGACTTTTACTCCAGCCAAGACAGTACCAATTCTGTCAAAATGCACCTCAAGGAGTTGGATGGAGTTTTTATTTTATTTTTTTTTTCAGTTTTTCTTTTTAACCACTATGCAAATTAAGCAAATAGAAGAATAGTTGCACAATGAGCCAAAAATATGGCTTTTATTAAAAGTGCTTTTTTTTCTTTCGGAGAACAAAATCATTGTTTTTGCTGTTTCAAAACAACCTCTACTCTCTAACAAGCCAATTTCGTGGCCTTTATAGACCTTGGACAGTCAGAAATGTGCCAAACTGTCTCCAAATGTTAGACTCAATCTTTGATCAGGTCTTGGAAGTCATTCAATTCACAGTCATCTGCCATCACCATAAACCCCTTCAAGGCTGACAGCTGGCCCTTTGATGTCAAAACATGCCCTTTGGCAAATATATGGGTATATGGGGAACACTGCTAAATTATCCAGAAAAAAGTTTTTTTTTTTCATGTACTTTCATCCTCCTCAAAAAAGAAAAGCAAGGTGGGGATGATGCGTTCAAAGATCTTTGCTGATGCTCTGATGTGATGTTCAATTGATTGAGATTTGCTTCAAAAAGAATTCTACCCTTAGCAAAAACAATGTTGTTCACGGTTTCATGTGGGGATCCAACAGAATCATTTATAACAATTCAATACAGAATGTCAAGCATACATTCCCCTTTACATCGCTCTGCACTCATACTTAACAATGAGAAAAGTTAAAACCAGTGTGCTTTGAAAACAAGACAATGCTATAAATTGATTTCTTTGCACAAAGAAATTGTGTGATTTAATTTAACGTACTCTCGTGAAAGACAGAGGAATCAATCCCACTGATTGGAAACAATGGAGCTCAATATCTTACCAGCTACACTGTCAAATCAGCAGAAATCTCATGAACTCTCAGCTCAGGGAACATTTTCACAGGAGGGAGAGATACAGTCTCTCGTGCTTTTATTCTGCCTACCAGCCCCTTAAGGAGATCAAAGGCTCTCTTGTTGTAAAACATATGCAAACAAAGCTTTTTTTATTACGCTAATCACATCCTACTACTGCTTAGCTAAAACCATCCTCTTTAACTGCTTAATATCCCCATCTCATTACAGCATACAGTATTTCCTGTATTGGCGGCAGGCAGCTTACGGAGCTCAGCTCTATCGATCCGCCTTAGTGATGGTTAGACATGCCTGCGCTGAGAAGAGGCAAAGGGGAAGAGCAGCGAAGCATTCACTCAGAGTGAGATGTGGCTTTCTTTCCCGGCCCAGTAATGATAGCAGAGAAATCTCATTTCACGACTCACTGCCATGTTTGCAAAACTGCATCAGTGAAGGCACATCCCGAACATAGCTCAGAGGAGGCTCCGGTGGTACAAGTTCAACCTGTTTGGGTCCAGGATGCATCTACAAAAGAGGTGCGGGAGCTAACAAAATGAAAACCTGACAGGCGGAGGTGAGGGTGAGGGCTCCAGGACAAACGTTGACAGCGTCTGCTTCTTTGGTTGCTAATGGCTTATTGATTGAAGTGGCAATGCATCCAGCTTTCATTGGTGCAAAATCGTCCCCATCCACATCCATCCACATGGGTGAAGCGAGATCAGATCACTCAACCTGAGAAGCGGTTGTTCTTTCCACTCAATCCTGCCGGACAAGGACCAATAACAGTTCCCTCAACCAGTTTTTCTATTAATTTTCGTAAAGCTATTGAAGACAGCCAAAATATTTTTTTTTTATTTTCAAATTGGATGTAATGGATGAAATGTTGCTCCAGTTGCTTCCCCAACTTCTAAAAATAAAATCACATATAAACACAGATAGAACTGTTGCATTTATATATTTTGGGATGTTGTGTTTTTCTTATCAAGTTAGGTCAAATTTAAATAATATCTTAAATTTACTTCAAAGACAATGTGTAATCACACACAGTTTCAGCTTCAGTTTCCTTACGGTTGGTTAAAACCTTGAGTTGGATCTCATTATCATTTAAATTCATGTTATAATGAGCACAAAGTATATTCCTTAACCCATTTAGACACCTGGAGACTCCAGCGGTAGCTACACTGTACTCTGCGGTAAAACCCTTCCTCTGTGGTGATTTAATAGGTACTGTTAAGTGTCCCGTCCTTGGTTGTTCTGTGTGCTTTTGTTCGCCCGTGGAGTGAGATTAGCGTGAGCACACCAGTGGAGAAATCATTCCTCTGAAGTGCTTGCCAGCAGACTGAACTGTGCCGATATTCATGACCGAAAGAGGCTGGATCATATCTCACAGTAGGCCATCACATTCATGTCACATAGTGTCGGGCAGGAAACATTTCCAGCCACTTTATATCAAACTGATACAATATATCATGAATTTCCACCTAATCGTGAACAACAGAAGTTCCCTTTTTGTTTTTGTCTCAATCAGCAAAGTATTTTATAGTATTTGCTACAGCAGCAGCTAAACTCACAGCTCTGTATCATGTGCACACACAGTTTGTGTGGGAATAAAGTACGAGGGGCAAAAACCTCCATATGCTCAGAGTATGGAAATTTGCTGGGGCAACAGAAAGTTAGCATCGCAAACCTTCCTCCTACACAAACCACATATTGCAAGTAGTATCGCACACACTTGCGGAACACACGCACACACACACACACACACACACACGTTGTGTCTAGGTCATTTTGGCCAGTTACAATGGGATTCCTGAAGGCTTCAATTTGCACAGTGAGTGAAGCCAGGAACCAGACTCAGGAGTCCAATCTGTGTGTGAGCAGATTTACAGAGAAGAGAGGTTATTAGGGGGCATGGCTGTGTGTGTGTATGTGTGTGTGTGTGTGTGTGTGTGTGTGTGTGTGTGTGTGTGTGTTGCATTCTGTTCTTGCCAGTACCGAGCAGGGGATGGATGGAAGCCCACCATAACAGCTTCTCCTCGCTCTGTACTGTGTGTGTGTGTGTGTGTGTGTGTGTGTGTGTGTGTGTGTGTGTTTGTGTGTGTGTGTTTGTAGGGTATACATTAGCCTCCACCTTCTCTTTCCCCTCCCTTGCTCCAATGTGTGTTCCTCTCCATCTTTCACCATTTAATACGCAGCATTCTGCTGTCTGATGACTCTCTCCATCCAGGCTACAGAGATCATCGCTTGTCTGAAAGGCAATTTCAAGCTCATTTACCACTGGCATTATAATCCAACTGTAGATCAAAGACATTTGATCTTTTTGGGCAGGAATGCAAAGACACAAAACTGAACAGTATGTGCCAAGGTAGTAGGTACACTTAGATGTAGATGTGAATCCTTAAATATAAACTAGACTGGTGCTTTCTAGTGGCAGACATGATTTACCTTGCAGAACTGTCAGTGAAAGTGGGAGGAAATGGTGACAATTTTCCCAAATTACACACAGGCCTCATTGTGAATCTAAATCTAACACCCCAGAGCAGATAGAAAATACATTTCATCTATATTGCACTTCACCAGGATTAAAATACACCTTTTATAAAACTGCCTTTCTCAAACTGCCTAAGCCACACTGCAGTTAATGTATAGATAAAGTTTTAAAGCACCAAGATGTCCATAGGTGCCTGTACCTGCTTTTGTTGATGGCACCGGGGGAATCAAGAGGCAATTTCAGATCAGTCAGAAGTAAAACACATCACTCCTATACCTGCCCACGATCAAATTTCATCAGTCTAGGGCACTTTAGAAACTCTCTCTCTGCAATATATGTGTGGTCTTTACAAAACAATGTATAAATAAAAAATCAAAGTTTAATGCGTTTCACTTACTGGTGTGGCATACTCTCCTAAGGAATACCATTTTAAACCTCAAATTCTGTAGCTTTCTTCTTCAACTGGAGTTAAAGTAAAGGGTTAATGTCTTTAAAGATCTCTGTAATCTCTGCCCATCCATGTGCCTTCTTAGAAGATTCACAGTGTTCTTTCCAATCCCCCCTTTACTTCCCATCCATGTCTACAGCGAATGGTAATCTCCCTACATCTATGATGGGATGATCTCAAGTTGGAAGTCCAATTATTTCAGAGGTAAAGAGATTAGATGTCTAATGCAAATCCTCCTTTCCATTCCTGTGACAAGGTACATTATAGGATAATTCCTCTATTATTTCCCCTTAATGCGATATTTAGATGGTTTTTGAGCCTGTCAGCACTCTGGATATGTCTGGAGGTCTTAGTTGTGGGCATTTTTGAGCGAGACTGAAACAAGGACTGAACTTCTGAGGCTCTGAACAGATGTAGCTTACATGTCATACTATGCCAAAAACACAGATGCATGCATACACAGGGAACAGTGCACTGTTTCACATATTTATACAAAAAGAATGATGCAAAAGGACTTCATTGGTTCATTGTCACACACAAATTCACATCAAAATCACTTGTCATGCAAGTATGAAAAAAAGGTGCTGTGACACATTGTAGCCAGCAGCAAACCAAATTAAGGTCAGAACAGCTGTGTGATATATAAATGTAAGAGAAAGTAATTTTTTTTGCATGAGTGCGTTTGGCTACACAAACGTCTAAATGTGTGTGTGTGTAGGCAGCCGTTAGTAGGCCACTAGGTCCCTCAGGACTTGTTGGAGTCATCGTTATCGTCATCACCCTTTTAATAAAAACACAACCTAGAATAAATTCAGATTGAAGAACTAAAAATACACTGATTTCGACTGCATGGCTAAATCAGGCCATTTAAAGCTTAGTCATTAGGCTGGTTTCTGCTACAGGTCTTAACAGAGCTAGTCAGCATTTACAGTAATCACCAGCTAATCTAGCACTACAAAATTAACAAAAAAACAATATTCCTAATACAATGTCTGAGCTTTTTTATATTTGATCAGAGAGAGAGAAAATGAGGGGGGATGTTGAGTAGAAATAGGGGCCAGCGAAAGAGAGACAGACAGGCGGAGATGCCTTTGAACTCTGCATGCCCAGGAGGCTGACGGCAGGACAGAGAGCTGCTGTGACCTTGCCTTGGCATTGTGGTGCCCGTCAGCAGAGATCAGTGTCAGTGCATATGTGTTTGTGTCTACCTACAGCCACCACAAAACCCTTCTCACTTACGTGTTTTTTGTAGAAAGATACCCGGCGGCCATAGCAGAGCCTTCGCTACAAAGTGAAAAACGCCACACACTGTCAGCTGTATTCTTGACACTACCATTAACACTTCTAAAGGCTACATTAAAAAGGTGCTCTTATCAATATTCCTTATGTCAACAATGGATGAAGTGACTAAGTATAATGTGAAAGGGGTCGCCAGAAGATTATCAACCAACCTCGCCCTTCAGCTTTATGAAGCGTTTTAGCCTCTTTCAGTTAACTGTTTTGGTTTGATGGCCAACAACTTCTCTGTTTGACTTACTCTCACCACTCGTCAGCACTTTGATTTTGTACTGAAAACAAAATGCACTGCAAGTTGTGGCAATTCTTAACAAAACTATAAGCTGTATCTGATGTTTTTTTGGTTTTCTTTAGTAAATTAAATAGCAAAAATTAGCAAGCAAATTTGAAGAAAATGCATGCATAGGTAAAAGCATTTGGCAGACACCAATGTATTTGTGTGAGTCCAAGAAAAGCATGTTGTATGCTCCATTCAAAATGTTTGCGGGGTATGTTCAGATGTATGTACAGTAAGCATACAAAGCATTTTTCATTCTACCCCTCTTCGTTTGGTTTTGGCTATACATCGATCTTAATTCCTGGGCTACCTGTCTCTCTCACCTCATTTATATTGATAATGTGGCATCATTTTAACAATCCAAGTACTGAGACAAAAGGGCAGCCAGTAATATACACGTCTCTCTCGCAGGTAGAAATCAACGGAGACAACATTATCTGGCAGGGAAACGGATGACCCGTCAGCAAGCTTTATGGGTGGGTGAAGAAATGAGTAGCGACAGCGATATATGCGCTCTGTTTATGGGTGTCTCAGAGGAGAGGGGGGAAGAAAAGAAGGGGGTGGACGAGGGGAAAGGAGAGGGAGCAGGATGAAATGGGAAAAGAGAGATGATTAGAGATACAATACAAAAGGGAAAGGATCATGGGGGGCGAGGGGGAAAGGGAAGAGAGACAGGTGGTATATCGCAGGTATCCTAGCAAAACCAATTTGTACTGTATCAAGATCAGTAGGTGATAATGTCTCCTCATTTCCCTTCTGCCAGATTTTTACAGTACAACTCACTGTCTACCTTCCTCTACAAAGCCCTGAATGGAGAACAAAAGATGAGCGGATGGAGGAGAGGCAGACAAGAAGATGGCTATGATCTCACATCCTCTGATTCCTCTGGCAAGATTACAGCTAATAACAGGAACACGTGTAAGACTTGGGAGGCAAGAATAGCTGCACCAAGGTCAGGGATAAAAACCACTGTACCAAAAATAAATGATGGAAACTGTAAATGTGCCAGCATCCATCAGAACAAAATCAAGTGTACAAATGCAAGCTTGCATTTACGCTCACAAACGAAAAAGAGGTGAGCATAAAAGTGGGATGACTTCCGCACAAACAAAAACACACATCTATAGTATCTTGACAAATAACATAGTTAAAACAAAAAACACCATAAAACTTTAATAGTCACTGGATGAGCATGTATTAATAGGATACAACAAGGAAAAACAAAAACAAAACATGAAAATAAAGACTAGACAGATATACAGCCATTCGTGCAGGTTCAGTATAAACATATAAAACCAACAATGTCGGCACTGCAACATGTTAAATGGGGAAAAAAAGCACTTATACTATGAAATATGTATAGTAATTCATTAAATAATATAAAGAAAATATCCATCACCACTTTTATAGGTAAAGTGCCCAAGTTCAGACAATGCATAAGTGTGTCGGCATACTTGGGATTCTATAAAAACTTCACAAGATTTCTTTAACGCTCTAACAAATACATGCAGATCTGAACATCAACAATACACACACACACACACACACACACACACACACACACACACACACACACACACACACACACAATGACAGTCCCTTCAAATCCAAATGAGCATTCTCTCAGTGCTTTGCCTCTGCCTCAGGGTACTTTACTTTACTCTAGTGGAAATGAAAGTGCATAAACACATTCCTCATTACAACACAGGGGGTGTCTGGCAAAAAATATTCCAATGTTATGCAAGGGAAAGTGCTCAAGGCATGGCACAAGTCTTTCCCGTATGCTAATTCAACATCATTAAATATCATCAATAATGCATTTACCTGGAGTTGGTATTACAATGAATTTCATAACTTCTGTGTATAGTGGGGATGAATAATGCATATGCATGATGGGCTGCCGTGGCCTTTTATTGGTAAGTACATAAAAGGACACTGGGAAGAGAGTAACCTAAAAGTTTTTTGTTTTTTTTTTAAATATATATATATTCATAAAACAAAACCAATCATTCACTGGTTGTTTTGTTCTGCATGTGTTTCCTAAAATGGTAATGTTTTCACAGCGTGATACACATGTATGTATAATTACAAAAATCTCCACGGAAACAACCTTAATTCACCATTGTAATGATACAAGGGAAACTGCATATGCAAATTTGGCATCAGGGATCGTGAATTTATGTGCAAAACAAATCCTTTAGATTTACATATATGCAGTTATTAATGAGGATGTCTATATTAATGATTCACTCTGAATATGCTTGAGATACTGTTTTTGACATACTCCTTGGACCAATAATAGCAGGTTTGCAATGTGTGTTGAGGTCTTCAATCATTCTGTCAGAATTGAAGTCGCTATGACTGGCTGGCTGTATATTATGCTTTAAGTAACAAACATAAAGATATCTAACATTTACTAAATGTAGTTGCTGTTGCTGAAAGATATTCTGCATCAATAGGAACCATGACTTCATGGTAGCTTTAATTTAGAAAAATTAATACAAAATGAACAAGGTACTCTAGAGATTTAGTAATGCATTGCAATGATGCTGGAATACTCGCACGAAAATATATTTAATGAATGCAGCAGAGGCTTAAATATCTTGACATTATTTCCTAGATCCTAGGTCAGGCAAAAAAAAAAACTTCTCATTATGCAACTCAATACAGCTTTAGCTTTTGCTAGACCATTCCAGCCAAAAAATGCATTATGCACAGCTTTTCATGCATTTAGGACTCAGTATCAACATGCACTGTATTAGGTCATGTTTTGGCTGTAGGTGACCATTAAATGCTCATCCTAAAGCTGAATAGTATTTTATTTACAGATAATAGAAGTTTAGGATAGAGGGCAGCCCCTTTGAAGACTGATTCCAAATGGTCAAATCAATACTTGGGAGCTTTTTCTTTTGTCCTGGAAGCTTGTCCCACAGAGGGGGATCAGCCCCATATGTAACTGTCTGTCAGTGCCATGCCTCTATATCATAGCTTTATGCTGTGGCTGGGATGCTGTAATCCTGTTTTTATTAAAGGGGAATATAAAAGGAAACCGTCTGAAACAGGTCTAAGCCCTTGTGACAGCAAAGGATTTCATTACTGCAGCTCATGGTGTGTGTGTGTGTGTGTGTGTGTGTGTGCGCGTGTTTGAGCAAAAGAGACAGCATACACACATACTGTGGATTACAAATATTACTTTAAATTGCTAATGTGAAAAGGTCATTTTTAACCTGCTAAACTCCAAATTCCATTTTCTTTAAACTGGCGTTTTCCTTCCAGATCTGTCAGCTATTTTAACTTGTACATTTTCTCCATCACTAAAAATAAGAAACTGTTTTTAATGCACTCTGCCAAGTACCAAGTTGAGGGCCACAACAAGAGGTCTTTGCAGCTATTCCCTGGTCTTTTGTAGCTAAATTGAGTATTACACGTTTTTCTGCATTTCTCAGAACTTGCAATAATGTACTTTGATCTTTTCAGGAATCACACCACCACCCACACTCATTCTCAAAGTGTGCAAGTGGGAGTGAGATTAAAGCCACAGTATGGGACTGTGGGGTTCTGGTGTTTAAGTACAAGTAAGAACATGAAAAAGTTTCAGATCATTAGTGTAATTAACATCGTTATGTAGCATGGTAATGACCACTGAGCCCTGATCTTCAACACAAAAATCTTCTTTTTTAAGGAGAGGAGAAAAACGGTAAGGCTGGGTTTCTGTATCTTCTCTATATGATGGAGAAAATGTTTTTGTGTTATCTGCAACTCACTGAGTTATGTATGTCGTGATCTTGGCTCCTTTTAAAAACTCCTACTGGGCTTTGAAAGCAGAGAGTGTCGTGCATGCTGTGGCTGAGCATGGTCATGTCCTTTTACACACACAGAATTTCAGTAACACATACTCTCACATACAAAAACTCAGAAACAAAAAAAACGTGTGCAAAGGCACACACAAACATACATGCTTTTAAAAGAGGACCACAGGTGTGCTTGGAGATGTAAGCGCGCAAATTGCTTGGAAGTTCATCCTGTGAGCTACAGTGTGTGGTTTCAGCAGGGCAGGGAGGTCTTTGTGTTTCATTTGCTGCCATTCATCTTTTCAATCCCAGGCGAACTGGTATTGGGGTCATTGCCTTCATAAGCCTTCATTCTCAGTTAAAAAGGAGGGAGAAGGAGGAGGAGGCAGAGGAGAGAGGAGCAAGAAGTAGAGAGAGACAGAATATAATGAGAAAGCAAGAAAGATATTCAGGCAAGAAAGAAAGAAAGAAACCCTCCACCGTCCTGTGTGCCAGAGTCATTGTGGGCTGCCCATTGACCAGCAGGACTGCCCACCACTTCAGCTGCTCTTGCGCTGTTTACAGATCCTTGTCTTGTAAGGCCTGGGAAAAGCCACCAGCTAAGAAGAATTTCTAGATGAAAGCCTGCTCCCCAAAAAGTCGACTTCAAAATAACACATTCAAAAATCCGGCTAATTTTTACCCATCCAGCAGGGGGTTCCACAGGGGACAGGGGTATATAGTATTGTGAGTGGATGTGGAAGACATGAGTGCATACATAGTAATGAAAATGTAGCATATAGAACAAGGTAGGATGTGGATTCGGAAATTCAGCTCGAAAGCCTGGAGGATTCAAAATACAGCTTGGAATAGTGCATCTAAAAACACTGTCAAGCAAGAAAGCCATGAGTCAACACTGTCACGAGAAAAGCGGATCAGGTTGAGGTCTATGTGGGTGGAAAAAGGAATGATGATTTCATCAACACCCACTCAAGCAGAAAAGACCCTGACAATCAGAACTCTGCAAGGTTGAGATGTCAGGGGTAAATTATAGGAGCCACGACTGATGCTTAGCAGGGCTAATTTTCAATGACTTCTGCTGCCTTGGTGTGGTGTGAAGCATGATGCATCACATCTGCACATGACAGAAGACAGTTTAGAGGTTTTGCTGTCAAAAGTAACATGCACATACAGTACAGCAGGGCCCTAATGGAATGGGAAAACTCAAACAGGTATGTAAAGCAGAAACCCCTCAGGGATTGTACAGTAGTACTGTAATGCACAACCTGCACAGTTACTAAGAGGAGCGATTTTTTCTAAAGTGATGAAGCATTTTGAAGAGTAATTACACTGAGCGACTGCGCCCACTTAAGAAATAGTCTGACATAACAACTGTGAAACCAAAAAGTGATATCTTTACACTTCAGTTTTTGTGCGGATTAAGAAAAACAAGATATAAAATGTTAATTAATGAGCACTAGAAGAGCCAGTTGGTGGATTTTGTTACCTTTGGATGGAACCAAGCTGGCTGTTTCCCCTTGCTTCCACTCTTTGAGCTAAACTAAGCTATCCTGCTTCCAGTGATAGCGTCTTACTGTATTTACCTTAGGAGGTATGAGAGTGGTACAGACCTGCTCATCCAACTCACTGTGTGAAAATACGCGTATTTAGTAAATTGTGATATTATGGGAGAACATGCCAAATTCAAACAGAAAGGTTTGAACCCAGGACCATCTGGCAGTGAGGCGAGACTAAACAAACCATCATAATGGTGGATATGGTAATCAGGGGTAGGATTAGAGACAGGATGTTAGGGGATGTTCTACCTCTGAATCAGATCTGAATAAGTAATTTGTCCTCCCTTATTAACTGGATGTCAAAGGAAGAGGAAAAAATATCCTAACCACTATAACCTAACCATGTGCTTTTACACTAATAATAAAGATAGCCTAAAAGGGTATAAAACTAAAAATGAATTCTCACATATGGTACGGGCATTAATTCAGACTGATATATTCCAGATATTACAAATAAATGCACAGATAATTAATATGAAATATTCCTGTGAGAATCTTCATATTAAAAGAATACATACATAATACATCTATACATAAAAGATTAAGTAAACCCACTGCATCGGACTGTATGTTTTTCAAACTTACTCGGTACTGTGAAATAGAGCAAACCTTCGATTCATCATAAAAAAAAAGAAAAGAGTTTCAAGGCTTTTATGCAACAGAAGCTGAATGAGAGGCAAAGGATTCGTTGCTCAGTCCTTCCCACCAAACAAACACTTTCAGGCACAGACCATCACTGTGTCAGGACTATGACAAAGCCTCTTCTTCATGGCCACACACAGCAGGAGAAAAATATACTCATATTTTAACACAGCCGTTCAGCAAATAATTGAATCCATGCATGGATGGGTTCAGACTGACACCCTGAATATCATCACATCAGATAGCAAGGTGGCTAAGTGACTTTCTCATGCTGAAATATTCAGACGCTGTTGGGTGTGTGCAATAATAGAGACTGAAAGGCCAGTTTAGGTGCATCGTTCATCATTATTACCACGACATCTCGTCCAACGCCATCTTGTCCACCTCTCAGAGTGACAGCTCTCTTTAACGCATTTCTAAAGACTTATTCTTCCAAGGTGGTAATGTGCAGACACCCAATAAGTGCTGCCATTAAGCGGCCAGGAGCACTCTTGTCACATCTATAAACACATTGATATTACTCCTCAAATGTTCACAGACTGCCAGTGGAAAGGTAAAAGCTGGCTTGGCAATCTATGCCACTTTACAGCCACTGAAATTATGTATTTGTAATATAATGCTCCTAATAGAACAACCTCACAGTGAAGTGAAATAAAAATGCACTACTGTACAGTCTTTAAACTTTGCTCTATAGCTGAAACCATTATGTACGTCATAACATAAAAAATACATAGGCTCTGTACATAACGTGTATCTTTAATTGAACAGCTTCCAGTGTCCTTATTCTAAAATGCAGCAATTCATTGTATGTGCGAATTTGACAAGTGAAAGTAAATGTTTTATATGGCCAGTTTAATGGGCCTGTGGTCCTTAAATAACAGCCTAGAGCACCACATAACATTTACCTAGCAATGCTATGACATCAGACTTATAAAATGTTTACTATGTCTGTACCTCTACCTCATAATTCCAAGAGTTGTTGATATGTGTTTTATATATAAATGCTTGACTAACACCATACAAAATTATATATATATATATATATAAAATGATTGATTTAAAAATACATTTTAAAATATCCTACTTTTGGCCATTTTAATACATGCAGGACAAAACCCACTGGGACATACAATCAGTAACGACACTGTAGAAGGAAACTCTACAACAACAGAAGTTGAATTTCCCTGCAGAGCTTTTGGACTGTCGTGACAATTAGAGGTATGCTTTCACTTTGCCTGCAACGGGGCGCCGGACAATTCAATTGATCCCTTTTCATAATTAATTGCTGCTGAACAAAGGAGCACTTAGCCAACAAATGGCAGTAATCCACAGGAGTCAAGGAGAAAAGTATGGCCTAAAGGTATGGGACTGTGTGTCTGTGTGTGGGCTTGAAGGATATGTCTTTACTGTAGTATTAAGATGTTATTTACACACTGATTACTTCATTCAACAGACTGATGACCTGCTTTCCCTCAGCCAGTTAAACACAAAAAATGTATGTCTGTTGCTTCCAATAAAAAGAAAAATGTTGAATATTGTCATTGATACCGTTTTAAAATGTGGAGTATTCAAAAATGGTTTTCAGCTTTTGTCAGATGAATACAAAGTAGATGAAATAGGTGGAGAGGAAGATATAGACAAGAAATGGAAAAAAGACATGTGGGAGACAATAGGGTCAAGACGAGGAGGAGTAGAACGAGGTTCAGGATAAAGATGAGGGAAAGGAGTCAGGTCTGGTGTGCATCCAATCGCACAAAAGCAAAGATGGGGCAGGAGGTGAGCTTTCACATTGGATCCGTGGAAGCAGCGATGGCAGCTCCCGCGATTCAACTAATACCGAGTCTGTGGATGCGTTGCATCTCAAAGACCAAACACAAGCCCTTAAGCAGCGAACGTTGACCCCCCCGGCTGAGTCTAAAACCCTATAGGATGAAGAACGTGGGTGAGAAGTAGGATGGGGAACAAGCAACACAGCAGTGAGATAGAGATCGTTTACACCTCATCCCCCTCTCATCCTCTCGCTCTCTGTCACTCCCCCTCTCACATACAGCCTTCCTCTCTACAGGCTTGGTGATAAGTCATTATGGCAGACCACACTTGGGTAATTGGGGCAAGGAAAGGAGAGGAATCTGCGCGAAGGGAGGGGTGGCACTGTGACCTGCATTTCTTTCCATTTCATGAAACCAATTAGCCACAGTAAGCAGCTGCACTTATATTTAGATTTAATAAATGCAGATATTTCTTAACATAATCACTGCTATCCTGCCAGCGAGGCGTCCTCTGGGACTTGGATGCTCAGTTTGTACACACTATGAAAACAGACAGTGTACAAATGTCTGCCATTGTCGGGAGCCAGCAATGCATTATATTTCAGATGCATCTTCAGTGTAAAAGTCCCTATTTTTTAGGCATTTTAGAGGCTAAAAACTATGAAAATAAGACATGTGGCAAACCATAATTATATTCATAATTCATAATTATGCTCTCTGATATTTCTCAGATCACACAACGCTGTTCAAGTGACAGAGAGAACAGTACAAGCGAAGAAAGAGAAAGAAGTTGAGAGCAGATAAACTCACAGCGTGTGACAACTCCAAGGCATCCCTTCACACACACACACACACACACGCACACACTTACTGTAGCAGTGGCTAACAAAAGGCTATCATGCATAAAGCCTTGCTTGGTGCTCGGGCCCCTGGCTTGTGAGGATTGTAGATGCTGTCATTTCAGAATCACCTGAGGAATCTTTGCCTCAAGAAATAAAGACATAAAGGGAAGCATACACTGCATCTACTCATGGTGCTGTGAGCTGAAGTCTTGTACGCGGTCCATTAGGCTCACATCTTCTCCATTTCTCTCTATATTTTTCTGTTACACTCCGCTGTACAACAGCCCATGATGTGACTGAAGTTAAGTGAAAACTGATCTAAAATCTTGACTGCACTTTAAAGTATCAGCCATCATGAGACCAAAAACGGCCCTGAGGGGTAGTAGATAGAAACTGTGCTACTCATATTTGGTTTTATTTTAAACACCAAGCCATATGTTCAAGGAAGACATTTCTGGGAAAATATGTTGTTGTTGTCTTAAGACATCTATGAAGTTGTATTTATTTTTATTGTTGTGTCTGTTTCTTTTGATTATCCTATATTCCAAAACAAAAAAAAAGGTGCTTTTCGACCCTTCAGGCAGAATTGGATCAGACTAATTGCAATTTCTTAAGAACCATTTGGTTTAACTGTGATTCATTAAAACAGACAGTGCTATGGCTGATTATTTTCTCTTTGCAGTGACATTAAGCATTCTCAGAAGGTTAACCATATTTTCATAATGGCCCCACGACCAAAATACTGTCCCGTAATGTGTTTTAAACCCAGTGAAACATCCTTTCAACTTTGTTATTCAAGCAAAACCCTTCTCAAGAAAAGCTTAAACAGTGATCCTGTCCTTTCTGTCTGGCATTGTAGTACAGAAAGTGCATTATGTTATAAATTTACTTAGGAAGTTGTCGGAAGTATAACAAAAAAAAGATGCCCTGAATCACTTGAGCCATTTTCCACTTTCTTGATGCATACATCACATTTTCTCTGCCAAATGTTGGGCTGCTGACTTTTTTCTCATGTCTAATTAATGCAGATTTATTGCACATGCTTGCATTCAGGCTCTTACACACATACACACTCTTGGGGGAAATAAAAATGCTTACAAATACAATCTCTCTGTCTACTCCACCCCATCCCATCCCAACCATACACACACATACGTGCAGTACATGCATATCAACCCGGCTTAATCTAATCCATTAGTCATATTAAGCAGATGTGGTACTTTATACGGACCAGACTTCTCTATCTATGAGCAGCAGATGTTGAGTTCCCCAACCAAAACTGAAACCTAAACACATATCATTACATGATTACATATTATTTATCATTATGACTCCACTTACTGTAGATGGTAGGAATATCAGCATAACATCTCATCGCCTCACAACGCAGCTCTGTGTCATTCAGTGTGTGTGTGTGTGAGTGCTGGAGTGTGTTTCTGTGAGTTTCAGCGGGTTTCAGCAGCCAGCTGAGTGGCTGTGGTGGGCATTGGGCCTGAGACAGCTGGTGTAATGACATTTTCACAGCAAGCGACAGAACAGCGCGTTATTTTCTTCCACGGATGGTGAGCCCACAGATTTAGAAAGGCTCGAACAGGCATTCCCATTCAAATCAATATTCTCAACAGAGGTCATTTGGCCGGTACACTCGAAATGAGATAGAGGGAAAGAGGATCAGTGTTATAAATCAGTGTTTGAGACTTGTATTTAATGTGATACAGAGGAAAAGTTTCATTTCATTTTGCTGACACTGCCAGGGGCATCTAGGTTAAAACATATCAGCTTTCTCCTACAGTTTGCTCGTGCTGTGCATAAACAATCACATTTCCAGTAATATTTTGGAGATAATGTTCTACAACACTGGTTTCAAATGTTCCATACAGCAGATGCAAACCCCACCAGGCCGTTACTACAGATTTTAGCTGCATGATGGTGGCACATGCAGCTCCTATGGGGTTGTTGCCATGGATGAGCACCCTGAGATTTAGTATCCCACTGTCTCTCTCCACCTCAGCCGGCTCACGTGTGTTTGGCTGCACCTGGGTCACATTTCAGACTGACACGGCCATTAAAATCAGTCCAGTCTGATGTAAGCACAGGTTACGTATTCACATTTTTAATATAATATAAAAACTATTGCCAGAGAAGAAGAGGACATGACTGGCCAATAGGTACAATATGCTAAAAAAGGTAGCTGCTCTCTTTCTTTCTGTATAGATTGATTGGATGCCAGGCTGGGACGATCAAGCTTAATTCATAACAATGTATTATATCAACAGCACCTATGATGGATATACAATACTTTAAATTTGAGACCAGCGTGTGACCTTTGCATTCAATAAATTTGTGGTCATCACATGCATTAGGTGCAAATAGATTGATAGGAGGGACAGGTCATATCATCAGTAATTTCTGTGATAATAAGATCGATCAAATCCTCTGTAGCAGCCACATAACATGTGGCGACCAAATTACCACAAATATATCTGCATTCACTGCAATTGGCTCAGCAGGGCGAATTGCTGCTTATCACAACTCTGCAGCAGTAACAGTGTTCACTGGAAAAGACGTTCAAATACATTACTGATTAAACTTGCAATGGAAAAATAAAAATTTAAGCTAAATGAGTATCTTCAACTGTGCTTGGTCAAATTTGAACATATTACAAAATCTTGATCTTCTTGTCAGCAAGTAAAGAAAGTATATTTAACACGTCACTGACACAAGCAGGTCCAAGAAAAAGGGTACAGATGCTATGCAACTAACACAGCGGAGCACTGACTTGAATGGTTTCTTATCAGCTCCACAATGATGAAACAAGTCTCACACATCCACTGACCATCAGGGCTTAGACAGTTTGCTCGCCCTAACAAATCATTCAGGTTGTATGAGCTGAAGATACCAAACAAATTAAGAATTTAAGTAAGTTCACATTCAAAAAAGGTATTGCAGGATTTATATACTGATTTTAATACTCAGAAATGCAGCTGCACATTTTTCCAAGATGCTGCTTTCTAGGCCAAAACTGCTTTAAAAATAACTTCCTAATCTCAACAAACTTTGGAGAACAAAGTTTGAAGAAGTAACTTCATGACATTTGTTGACTTTTTTGTAGAGACGCCCATGTTATGAAATCAAGATTATTATTATTTTTTTTTCATTTTGCTTTTTCATTCTCTTCACTGCAGACGTTTGAAGTACTCTGAGGCTTCAAGGCCAAGTCATAACAGCCTTGACCCCAGAAGGAGAGGAAGGAAGTAGAGAAATAAAGAGCTTTAGAGAGTCTCTCTCTCTCTCTCTCTCTCTCTCTCTCTCTCTCTCACTCCTTCTCTCTCTCGGTGGTTCAGTAGCGAGCTACACACAGGGATGCTGACATTTTCACTTGACACACAAAGGCTTCCTCTCGTCCTCTGTCTCTGTCAAACACATAAAATTTTAAGATTCTGACTCTTTCATTCCTTCTCCTTATGGAGAACTCAATCAGCATGTCCTTGTAGTGTTATTAGCAGCCTCTAAGGAAACGTGGCTTGGCCATGAATGCCTCTCCGAGTATCACCACCAGTCTGTCTGTCAGACAGACAAAAAAGGAGAATACTCACTTAATCACGATTCAAATTTTTCTCTGGACTTCAGCTAAAACAAAAAGAGGAAGTTTATAAAAAGTAAGTTGGTAGGAAGTAATAGCTTTGTCATATAAAAGTCAACTTCAAAGGCAAGTAGGTATATATAGAGAGAGAGGATTTTTGCTTACTTGCTTTTTGATTAAGCTGTTTACAGACCAAAGTGTTTCAAAGCAATTTTCCACGTTTTTTTCTCCAAATAATGACAATCATTCATATATTGTGATAAACTACTCAAATAGTTTACAACATCCATGTTTAACGTATGTTTTTCTTCATTGCTATGCATGTATATAAAGTTATTACATTATTGAATATGAGTTTGGGGTGGATACCCAGGCCCTAAGTCCTCCCTCCATTCATCAAGGATAATAATAATTGGATTTTGGTCAGGCAGAGGACAAATATGAGCCAACTAGAGAGGGCCTGGGAGTTTAGCCATGCAGAGGAGGTAGAGGTGCTCACACTCTGAGCTTGACTGATCACAGTGCAGGCTGCTTCTGCAGGCGTCAGCAGTGCAGACCAAGCAGGTGCGAGACTTAAAAGACCATTCTTAGGACTAAGATTTTTATTAGCTGCTTATTGGTGAAACTTAATTTATCTTTTAAAAACGTTTTTAATTCCAGCAGTGCTCAGCACAGACTGTTCTTGACTAATCACATCTTCTGGTGGAGGAGGCCTGATCCAGAGTCAGCACTACAAACCAGTGGCAAACTAAATAACAAGGAAAGAGGAGCAACTGCGAGAATCTGAAGTTGATTCTGTCCAGTACAAACTGTAATTGGGTGTGTTTTTGTTTGTTTTTTTAAACAGATAAACAATATTCAACCATGACATATGATTCACTAGTGTCAATAATGGCAATTGAATACATTATAAGGAACACAAAAAGCCAGCAAATGTCTAATGGAAGTCAAAACATTAGGGAAATCTTGAGCTGTGATATTGAGCTGTAGTCTCTGTTTAGTCCTATTCACATTTTGATTGCCTCATAACCCAGAATAGATTTAATAAGGGGAACCAATAAAAGATAATCACTTTTATCTATTCACCTCATCAATCTGTGTCAGGGAAAGTGCAATATTTTGTACATGAAGCATACCAATAGACAGAGTCATCGGTGGGGTTTTTCTCTTAGCTGTTAACATACACATTTACACATAAATGCACACTTCAGACTCAAAATCCATCATCATTACACCCCACTGTCCTGGGATTGCAGATAGAAAGGTCCATGCATGCATGTGTAACCTTTCTGCTGAGGCCTGCAGGGTATCTACGATATGACGCGTCATAAATCGACAACTATTGTGCTACAATCGAGCGGATAAAGAGCGACGGGTGCACAGCAGTAAAATGGGAGAGAAAGGGAAACTGAGATGAAGATGGCACCCACCCTGGGAATGAAGGATAAAAAAGTTGCTGAGTGGTGTGTCAGACGTTATAATAGAGGTCAGAATGTATTAACTGGATGAGCGGATCATCAAAAGGTGCAGGGCAGGGAGGGGATGTGCTGCCAGAGCAACGAACCACACAAAACAATCTCACTTTTAATATTCTCACAGAAGTCCTGCACTGTCGTACACCGACAGTGCAGGACTTCTGCGGGAATTCTGTGAGAATGTCTCTTCTGTGAAAAAAAAAAAGAGGCAATCCTCCGACAAACACAGCCTTCTCATCATAATGATTATCCTCACGCTGCTGTTGTCAGCAGCCAGATCAACTCTTCCCCCATCACTTCACAGATCATCTCTGTTTCTTTAATCAACAGTTGCCTGGATGTTTGAATGACTGAACCCAAAACCAGCAACTCACTCGCTGACTGACACCCCAGGATTACTGAGTGTGAGAGATAGACAGAGACCAAGAGAGAGCACGCAGGAGAGACCCCACGTAGACCATCTGACACCCCGTGATTAGTGTGTGTGCACCCGACCTAATCTCTACAGACTGGTACCCCATGATTAGACACGGGGGGATGTAAAGTATGTGTGTATCTGTGTGTGGGTGTGTATGTGCTGGGGATGGGGCAGTGGGGTGAAGATTAACAATCATCATTAACACAACACATGTTCATTAATCCTCATCATATAGCCTGCTATTATTGCACAGAAAAGTTCAGCTGTTTGTCAGAGCCTGAGCTGCCTGAGCTGCACCTCACTCCTGCTACACTGCAGGAAATGCGGCGTGTTGTGCATATAAATTTTAATGGACAGATTGATGCAAATTTGATATGGGTCCAAAGCAAAATGACTCACAGCCTTTTGAGTCTCATTCAATTCAGTGTCATTTAAGTGGCTAAATAAGACTTGAGCTGAGACCTTGCACACTGCAATGTTGAGTCATTTGGTTACGTCATGTAAACTGCACAGAATTTAGAAAACAACAATATTATTTAATGTTTTATAACATTATTTCTAGGTGGCTATGCTGCCATGTTACACACACGTTATTCATGATCAATCTAAAAGACCACTAAGACATTTTAGGGTATGATTAATCACTATATACCAATATAAATCCAGGTAACACACAGTTAAAGTACAGTCTGGTGCTGAAATGATTAGTAAATCCAAAGAAAGAGAATCCATTAATCATTTAAGCCTTTTATACAGTATAAATGCCAAACATTCACTGGTTCCAACCCTATTCAGTTTGATGATTTTCTGCTGTTATATCACTGTAAATTGAATACCTTTGTTTTTTGGATTCTTGGTTGGAGGAGGAAAGTTTGAAGATGTTACTTTAAACACTGGGAACTTGTGATGGCCATTTATTAATGTATTCTGACATTTTAAAGCAATAATATATATTCGTTTTGCCACTTGGAGGACGCAGAACAACATTATTACCTTATAAAGTTGTGGAGAACATGTCAGCAAACAGTTGTCTATTTGCAACATTATCATTCATTTGGAGTTGGATTTCTAGCCACTTGATGAATATAAGTCCAATACTAACAGTCCTGTTATTTCTGTTTGGGTGTCCACCAACTCTTAAGGGGGGTATATGACTTTTTTTGTTGCAAAATACTCCACACATCAGCGTGTAACTAACTTTGTTTGTCTGCCATTTGGTGCAGTGAGTTTTTAAGCTGCAAGACACTAAAATACTCTGTAGAGCTGAGGGGAACTCGCTCATCAAAGCTAGGACAAGTAAGAATATGACTAAAACTCAAAACACACTTTATCTTACAAATCCAGCAAAAGCAGTACAAAAATCAAGCTGAGTGGCTAAGTGGGCCAAATGTTTGATTTAAAGCACAGTCCTCCAACTTCAGTGGATTAATTATATAATTCGATGTCCTGATATAACACGATGCACACAAGATTCAAAGATTCAACTTATTACCATGAAAAACTAACCCTACATGTGGCTTTAAATTCAGACAGACAATGAACTGAATATATTTGAAAAAATTAATATTCACAAAAAGTCCAGCGGTATATTTTATGTGCACAAAGGCTGAATATATTTGTAATCCAGACAGTGCACTTCACTCTACCACAATTGCTTCTCTTCTATACAATCACTATATTCTTCTGTCTAATATGTCTCGTCCTCTCCTCTCATATTTTCATCTTGTCTACTTTCACATTTTTTCTACCAAACCACTCTCACGATGCTCGTCTCTCATCCGTCCTCTCTTAACTCCAGTACCTACTCACAGCATTCATGTGACTTAGAGCTACACATGTTGAGACACACTTTCTACCTGCTGATTCACAAAAAGTACCTTTGTTCGACTGTATGCTGCCTTCAAGTGCTGCACATAAGCACTAAATTTCGAGGTCCCTAAAGCCACTGAAAACGTGGTTTCAAATCTTTATCTATGACATTATGTACATTAAGTTAAAAGTAAAACATCCATACAGTAAAATACATCCTCACTTTTTATATATCAAGAGTTTTGATTGATTGTTGGCTGGCATTAGATTTGGTTCAGATTGATAATCTCTGTCTTTCTCTACATTGGACCAGTTTATGAAAACCCGGAAATACAACATTTCTAGTAGCACTTAAAGTGTTACAAATCCCAGAGTTCCTAGAGACCAACTAAATGTCACGGAGAATCTAGCAACCTGGTGATGGATCAGAACCAAAGGAAAAAAGAAGCTACAAGCCATCCAGTTTCCACAAGAGAAATACCAACAGATCAGAGTCACTGATTTACACAGGGTTAGGGGCAAATAAATACTGCCCAGAGCATCTCAAGGGCACAGGAAGATGCCTTCAGGGTACACCTACACAGTGTTAGCCTGCTGAATATGTGCCAGCTGGATTACACCACATTTGGAGAAATTGAGTCCTTCTTGAGTTATCTAAAGTAATATCTTATTAGCAATATGAGTTAAGCCACAGTACAACCTTACACATCCACACCTCTCTAGGTCTGAGTACCTCAGTGAGTTGGATGGCAGACGAATGAGTCGAATTCCAATGGGCTGTAGCCGGTGTTGAATTAGCATGGAGAGAAGGGCGGCCTTCATTAGGGACCCTGTGGTTTGTCTGGGCTGATAAGGGTCCAGCCGGGGAGGAGAAGAGCGACACATCAATCCTACACAATGAGCACCGTGTGACACGCTGGAGCCCCGACGTAGATTAAGACTTAATGAAAACCAAATCAGACGAGGAAGAGGGAGAGCGGGAGAGACAGAGACAGAGAGAACAGAGATAACAAGGGAAGGATGGGGAGGGCGGTCATAGAGGGAGTCCCATCCGAAGGAGAGACAAAGTTAGACGAGATGAGCAGAACCATGGGATGGTGGAGTGGACAAGATAGAGTTTTTGTGTGTGTGTGTGTGTGTGTGTGTGTGTGTATGTGTGTATGTGAGTGTGTAAAAGGAATAGGGGTTAAGTGAACGAAGAAGGGGAGAATAAAAATAATCGGGTGTCAAAGAGAAGTCAAAGAAATAGGCTGGAAAAGTTTAGCAAAGAGGACACAGCATCCTTTAGACAGGTGTTCCTAAAGTAGAGTGTGGCGTGGTGTGCTTTAAAGGGTTAGTTCAACATTCTGATAAATCCACTCATTTGCTTTCTTTAAGAGAGCGAGCTGACTAAATTAATTAAATCGGAAATATAGAAACTCGCTCCTCTCATCTAGCAAGAAAAACAAAAATAGTATCTTCCAAAATGTCAAACCTTTCTTATAGGTGTGCAGCTGGACCCTGGGTTTGAATCTGGATACCGGGGTGAATGTCTACATTTTCGGCTGAGCGTGATGGACAGTGGCACTATTTAATGACCTGCAGGGCTGAATTGTGCCCACATGAAGCACCAACACAACCTGGATATGTGAATACTCGCTGCCAAGGGGGAACATAACAAGCTGAGAGGTGTGGGAGAGGAAGACAGGTGGTGATGGTTGGTGGGTGAGTGTGAATAGCAGGAATGTGAAGATGTGGAGGAAGAGGGTGACTCAGTGGCGAGCCAGACACCCTTGTTAATATACAAAAAGAGGTGTGCGTGTGCGCCAAAACTACAGCATCATCTTCACATCCAATCATCCACTGCTTTTTGATTTTTTTTTTTTTTAAAAACACCTTGAAATGGGTACTTTAACTTCATGGAAAACTGTTGCTCTACAACACTGCATTCTAGTCATGAGTTGCTGCACAAGTGGATGTAACTTGTGATCTCTAAACTTAACCTAGTACGTTAAACCTGCATTAGGCCTAATCTGTTTGTATTTTATTATCACCTTAACATGGAGAACTTGCAGGCCACTAGTTGTAAATTTACACATCGAGCAGACGCTGAGCAACATAGCATTCATTTTGCTTCAAGTCTAATATTCACTCTTCTTTTAGCTAAGTTTTGATCCCCACCATCTCCTGAGGGAAATATCAAGCTCTTTCACTGTTAAATGCTCCACTATGTTCACCAGCTAGACGCTAACACTGTTTGTCAGTGGGAAGAGTGAACCAAAACACTAAAGTTGACGGCAGGTTAGGTTATAATCTCTGTCGGTTCGTCACTACAAGCGAGACCTTTGACACTGCAAATAGTCACTTGATCAATTGAATGTTTTGCAGCTTTAAGGTTAAGGTCTTAATATAATTAACATTGCACAAGCTTAGAGTGCTGGTATATGAATGAGGTGTTGTGTATTAACAGCCTCATCTTAGCTTAAACTTAGAAGAATTTTAGGTATACAGATTACAAAATGAAAAGGAAAAAAAAAGAAGTGGATTGCACTGGTACTCACTATCAGCGAGCAAGTATCCAGTGTTTACGAATCAGAATCAGTCTCTGTCCCCATCCTTTTCCTTTGTATCATGACATTTTACTACACAATATTCATCAAGGAGAGGTGCAAAAGCTTCAGAGAAGATGAGAGGAGCTGATTGGGATCTCTTCTTGGTTAATGAGGTGACAACCAGAGTGTTTTCTCATCAGCAGTACAATTCAGATTTAGGCCTGTTTAGATGGAGGTCACTGGGCTTTTAATAATGGGCTACATGGTCTACTGGCTTTAGTGTGTGTGCGAGTGTGTGTGTGTGTGTGTGTGTGTGTGGAGCGGGTGGACGGGAGCTGCGTGTGTGAGTATGTGTGTAACAAAGACACGGGGGCGAGGGGGTGCTTGGAATAGTTCATCTTGATTAATATATTTATCAGTATTATAACCACTCACCCCTCCTCAAACTCACATATTTTTACTGAACTTGTGAGGACCCTAACTGACATTCTGCATTTGGTCCTCTCGTATCACACACACACACACACACACACACACACACACAAACAAACACAAAGATGTATGGGCTAAGTAAGACTGATTAGGAAGACAAATCCTAGAAGGCTCAATAAAATCCTGTCCAATCTGAAACAGGGGCTCACAATTACAGCCAAACCACAAGACCAAGCAGCAGCAAACCCTTCAGATTTACGCAGACAAAGAAAGAAAGAACAGATCAAATCTGCTTGTGTGTACATGTTTACTGTCCATTTTCTTTGTGAGAAAAATACTGCTTAGGTGGGCAAATTGGTGTGTGTTTCTATACACTCTATGTACAATGTGTGTGTGTGTGTGTGTGTGCGCATGTGTATGTATGTATGTATGTATATCTGATGACAGTTGCTACGCTACTTTTTCTCAATCTAGACAAAGCTGGAGTCTCAGCTGCATGCTATGCCCTTGCATTGCTTCACTGCATACACACTCACACAGCGGATAATCAGCCATTTCCCCTACCTCAGCATGACATTGTGTGTATGTGCATGGGTCTGTGTGTGTGTAAATGGTGCCTTCTCTCAATGTGACAGATGGGCTCCCATAGTAGCAGTTCACATGGGGGTGGCAGAAAGTCACTTTTGGATGCAACAACCTTCACACCTCCCAAGAATTTCTTGGATGGGGGGTAATTCCTGTTGAACTGGTCAGACTCAAGATCTGTGCAAGTGCATTGGCAGGATGCGCCTGGGTGTTAGAACACTAAACCATGCCAAATGAGGCTAAAGCGGGCCAAAGCAAACCAAGCTTCAGACCAAAAGCCTGTGCAGAGAATTAGTTTTTAATATTATGTAAATTGCTTTGGTAAATATGGCTTCAAATGTAACAGCCAGACATATAAAGCACAGAATTAACAATGAATATGAATTATAAATTGAATTGTAAATTGTGAGTGAAGGAAGGGGAAACAGATGGCGGCCACAGAAGGTAAGGAAAGGGGAAAATGGACACACTCGTCTGTGCCGCTTCTGCTAGCACTTCTGCTTCCAGGCAGTTGACTTTGTCAAATGTTGGAAACGCAAGTTAAAATGTGCTGTAGCTGCCTCAAACCTCGTCTGATGTACAGTACATCACAATGCCACCAGCAACTGTGGGGTACACTGTTTGCATTATAACTTGTCACTCTTATCCGTCTATAGCACAGCAAACACACAGCAGTACCTACTATGACCAGAAGCTGTGTAACCTTCTGCATGTTCAAAGTACTGCACATCACAGCTTCTACAGTGGCATTTTTATGAGGTTGTTTCACCTCATTTTGCTGGTATGCAGTGAAAATGTCCAAAAAAAACATATGGAGTGTGTCCAACCAGTTTTACTGCACTCGGCTATACAAATGGATACAATTATAGTATATATAATTAACAACTATTACAGATTTCAGCTTTGAGTGAGGTTTTTACTGCCGCTTAACAAAAAATAAAAATAACCCAGATGGGGAATGGTGCTACAGACTGTCCTCTGCAGTGTTAAAAAGTGCCCTGAAAATATACTATCAGGCCTGATGACTCTTCATAACATCAAAACATCAGAATATTATCACACATGAACAAGAGACAGTTGCCACTCAGAGCCTGACACTGGATCCCGACCTGGAACATGTGAGCAGGGAACTTACTCTTTTAAACAGCAGGATATAGAGGCTGTTTATAATGATAATTAGCAGAACAGAATAGCTGTATGCTTGCTTTCTCCTGGGTGATGGAGTCTTGTGTCTCTCACTTCACTATGAGCTTCAATTCATGCTTCTCTGCTTTTTCATCCACCATTTCTTTTCTCTCTCTCTCTCTGTCATTCACTTTGGAATTATTTCATCTTTCTTAAATATCCATATCCCTGCATTTGTGTACTCTGTCCCTCATTCCCTTCATGATGCATGCTTTATGTGTAGGACATCTCAAATGATGCTTTCATGTGCAACTGCCTGCACTCAGGTGTAATTCTCGAATGGTCTTCACAATAACCTTTGTACTTCCATTCTTCTCCGCTTCCTCTCTTTTTCACTATCAGCTCTGATTCATGCAACACACCCTCCCTCACCCATTCTCTTTCTGCGTCTCTGTCTCCCTTTCATCTCTCCCTCCTTCTGATGTTATGACACTGTGCCAACGAGGAGGAGCAGAAGGAGAAAGGAGGAATGAATCTGGGTCACAGGAGGCCATGCATCTCAAGTCTCCACTCCGCCACAATAAAAAAGGAAATTGATCTATGGCTTCCCTGCTCTCCCATTCCCTTTAGTTTTAAGTCCAGACGGATGGACACACACACACACACACACTTCAGCATCAGATTCTTGGCTGCTGTAGCAGGTTGAAGAACAAGTACTGCAACCTTTTTATTGACATACTTGTAACAGAATAACCAGCTAACCACACACACACACACACACACACACACAGCTGAGTCAGTCCATGAAGGCAGTGTCCATCCACCTAATGGATCCATCATCCTTTTTCCAAAGCAGCAGGTGCACCACACTGACAGCACGTAAATGCAGCATCATACAGACTCAATTTAAAACCCTGCAGCGGTATGACACATTTCAGATAGAAAACATGCTTTAAACTTCTGTTTGCCTCTCTATCACTATCGATCTATCACCTTGCCATTCATCCTTCTCTGTTTCTGTAATCTGAATGTGTCCAAATACAACCTAGTGATACAGAGTAAAGTAAAGAGTTGGGTCACTATGTATGAACTCAAATCATTCTCACCAGTTGCAGAGAAACTAAGGTGAAGTACTCCAATTGCTTGTTTTTTGTCTGACCAATAGTCCATAACCTAGAAGTTTTAAATTGACAAGGATTTAAACCAGTGACAAGATGAAAATCATATTTAAGAAGCTGCAACCAGAGGTTATATCATCATGTGAAATAGTTGGTTAAATCTTCTGATCTGTTCTCAAATACATACTTTTCACTTCACACTTCTCAGAAAACACCCACTAATGTTAGGAGAGTGAAGACGGAGGAAAAAAGATATAGACATGAACATGAGGACGAAAATAGAGATGGAGTAAAAACGAGAATTAGAATTCAAGAAACCCAAGCAAGAGGTAAACAAACTGTTTAACAAATCCACAGTGGCCATGGGCCTGAGAGAAAGTGAGAGGAGCTGGCAGAGAGGGAGAGAGCTTCAGCAGCCATGCAGCAGAAAAGAAAATCTAATCATTTTCTCATTACTATGCTTCCTCGGTTAGTTGGGCTGATTTGGAGAAAACGGATTATGTTCTTCGATTGCTTCTAACGAGTCCCGGTCAACTTTCACCGAAGCATACTCCATCCGTTGGAATGTTTTAGATTACCCCTGGTGCTACCTGCACATGAACGCTCTGCTTACTACAAGCTGAGGGACTTCAGTTAATTTAGCTATAATGGCAAAGACTCAGTGCACAATCATCAAAATAGAACCGTCGCTCACGGAGGAAGTTGATAACTGATCGCTGTGCTTCAGGGAAAATGAAGACACTTTGTCAACATAACTATTTCACTTGCATATGTTTGTAATAATATTATATACACAAAACTATCTCAGTTTTCACACACACAAACGTGTTATTGTTCAAAGCAAAGCAAGCCTCCTGGATCAGTGTGGAGCTGAACAGGAGGTTGTGTGTGTGTATGTGTGTGTGTGAGCACATTACCTAGTGTGTTTCCAGAGATGGTCATTAGCTGTGAAGGACTGTAAAGCCAGTGACCCCAGTCTGAAATGGAAGAGCCTGACCGTTCCCTGTTCACCCCGCAGACCCCAGACCTCTGTACTAATGGACTAAAGCAGCCACTGATGAGGGAGGGAGACACATGGGGCGAAAAATGAGAGAGAGCATACACACACACACACACACACACACACACACACACACACACACACACACACACACACACGTTTGTACAGCTATACTTGTGAGGACATTCATTGACATAATGCATTCCCCAGCCCCTTACCCTAACCTTAACCATCAAAACTAAATGCCTGACCCCAACCCTTACCTTGACCTTAACCTAAACTTTATTCTAACCTGAACCTTAAAACCAAGTCTGAACCCTCAAAGAGCCCGTTGAAGGTGTCTCAGAAAATGTCCTCACTCCCGTGGCCTAAAACTCAAACTGGTTCTCACAAGGATAGCTGTACAAACGCACACACACACACACACACACACACACACACACACGAAACTCTTCATCATTGGGACACCTCAGAAGCATATGCAGACACACTCGCAGAAAGACTCATTAACCGACAAACCAATCTATAGTCTCTCCATCATGGTGACACTAACAGCAGGAAGCAGTCGCACATACACACTCACACCAGAGTCACACACCAGAGTCACACACCAGAGTCACACACCAGAGTCACACACCAGAGTCACACACCAGAGTCACACACCAGAGTCACACACAAATATAAAGGATGCAAGATTCTCAGGATGAAAAGGCTCAAAAGAAATGCGAACACATAGACTTAGCCCCTGGTTTTATACACATAACTTTACAGCATTTTTCAATATAAGTCTTTTTTTATAGTAAATTCATGTTGTAGTGTTGACATCATGGTGAGACTATAAAGAGAGATTTAGATACGAAACTAAAAATAGTGTAGCTTTATGATACTGGTCAATATCCTGGTGCATTTCGGTGCGTAGTATTTGATAACAGGAATTAACATGACATTTATAACCTAGTCAAAGCAGTTGAACCTGCTTGTTGTGACTAATACAAATGACTCACTCTGTACAGAAAGTGTCAGTTGAAGGGAACATATGAACCCATACAGACACCCAACATAAAGTCAGCTAAAATAAAATAATCAAGCTCCAAATTGTTCAAAATTCAGCAGCCAGACTTCTGATCAAAACAAAGCGATTCTCAAACATCATACCAATTTTGGCTTCACTACATTGGTTTATGTTCTCTTTTAGAATCTACAAACGTGCTTTTAATCACATACAAGGCTCTGAATGATCTGGCGCCAGAGTACGTAACTGAGCTCCTCACACAATGCTGTCCCAACAGTCCCCTCGGGTCTGCGAGTCTGGGTCTTTTAACTATTCCAGAGTCCAGGTTAAAAATTAAAAAAGGGTGATCGAGCCTCTGCTGTACTAGCTCCTTGACTCTGGAACAGCCTTCCACTGAACATCTGATCATCGGACTGTGTAAAAGTACGTTTTAAGACGAGATTTAAAAAGCAGCAACAGAGGCTTTTCTGTTGACACACTACATTACTGTGGTCATGAGTTTTGTGTGTGTGTGTTTGTATTTATAGGCATATATGTATATTACATTCCTTCACCTTGGGAAGCAATTTGTGCTTATGGCTTGGAATGTGCTCCATAAAATAAAGTATTATTATTATTAGTCACTTTTTCACCTTTTATTAAAACAAAAATATGTCCATTTCATTTCAAAGCTGCTATTAAGCCATATTTTGTGCTTTGGTTGTGATCCATTGCAAACCAGTAAATAAAACTGCACACATAGGTCAACAGACCTTATCCAAAGAAAACCCAACATCTGCTCAATTAATTTTGTTTAAAAAAGACATCAATTAACAGGAGCATAAAGCTCTCTAAATACCATTTCATTGTTCTTTAAAATCACACTTTCTGCACAGCTACATAAAGAGTCTCCCTTGTGGCAAGCGTGAACATCTGTGCAACAAAATTAAAACTTAAGATGCAAGCTCTGCCGTAATTCATATATCGGTGAAAATAAATTGTCTTTAATCACAGCAGATAAAGAGATGGACAGAGAGAAAGAGACAGACACACAGAGATGGTCTCTATTGCACAGATACAGTTGTGTCATTATTAAGCGAGGCAAACAACCCCATTTATCAGTTTAATCAATCAATGGATTTATTTCTCACTGCACAAATGTTAAGATTGATTTTAGCGGTGTATAAGTGCTGGAGCTGCTGAAAACCTTGAGCACCCACACACACAACACACATTTAAAGACCTATACAAGCACATCTAAACGTGTCTCTAGCTCTCTCTTTTTACCCCAAAAGAAACCATCACAGCGTTGCCACCCATAAACAGCTTCTTCTCCCCTGCACAGTTCTTGATGTTGATTAAAAAGCATGCAGCAGGGAGAGAGGGATGACAATTCAAAATAAAGGAAAAGGAAAGGAAGGTAAGATATAAAGGGAGGGGAAACAACAACTTTTGGAGAGAAGTTTTGTGTCTCACAGATCTCAGATTAAAAAAGATGTAGGAAAAACAACCAAGGAACTAACTGTAGCCAGGAATTTAGCCTAACCACGACACATGCATATTAAAATGATGTCTAAAATATCATTTATATTTGTATATGCATAAGCTAAAATGATGTAACACAAACAAACATAGACAAACAATGGAATACAAAATAGAGCAGGTCATGAAAACAGTTGTCCCTGAATTACTGGCATACATACAGAACAGGAATATGCAGGAAAATGCGCGCGCACACATACACACACACACACACACACACACGCAATGTGGAAAAACGGATTATGTTGTGAAAGGATAAAAGAGATCTCTGAAGAGATATATACAATATACATATACAATATATGTATAATAAATGTACATCACAAAAGAAAGCAGAATCAGGACACACACATACACAGAAAAATATAGAGCATGGTAAAGAGATGTCAGGCTTGGTACAGTATGTACAACAACACACATTCAGTGACTTACATGGGACTATATAACAAATAAAATCACATCTCCCCTGCTACTTATGGAACACACACACATAAACACACACATACACCGACCCAAACACACTGTGTGTGTCTAAACCACAATGCTCTCATCCTTTCATGGATTTAGGGGGGCAATTAAATGAAACATGAGAGCAAGCACATGATTAAAGATTTATCTGCCCAACGTCCCCACAGCCCCTTCCTTCTTCACCCACACACACACACACACACACACACACACACACACACACACACACCTTCTACTGCCGTGACCATCTGGGGATGCAGGAAGGAAAGCATTGATCTCATTAAAAAAACTCTGACTGTACAGATTGCCATTGAAACCCCCCACACACATACAGAGATAAACACACACACACCCATCCGCATGTTGGTGTGATTTTCTAAGTGAAGTATAAATGTGCCATTCATTGAAATCAATTAGCCGGAGGTTGCTAACTTTGAACACATCTCCATAGACCCTCTGGAGACTTGGTGCTAATGTGACGAATTAAGGTCAGCAGCACAGACTTACAAAGCATTCACATCATGTTGCTTGTTGCTATTGCTTTTTGCATTAGTAACATATGTGATGGAAATCTTAGAGCTGGTTCACTCGAACAAGAAGTTTCAGAAGACCGGGATGTCTTACACAGGAATATTTATTGAAGCTCGATCGAGGAGAAAAGGGAAACACCACGTGTGAATCACAGCGTACTGCTACCCAAATCTGAAGATGGTGTCCTGAAACTCAGTATTTAACCCTCCCCAGAACTGATAAGTTCCACTATATCCAAATAGGGTTATTCCTAACTCAGTCTGTCATGTGTGAGGACTCTATTGGATATCAGATCCAAACAAGGAAAGACGTCAACCATTGCTGTCTTAGCGACAGCATAGCCTCTCTACTCTCTATCTTATCCAGCGTCAACAACCAGGCTCCAGCCTGTTGTGTCTAAACCTGAAGACAGAAGATATCTAGCAGACCTTGGTTTACCAGATGCCAGAGCCAACTCGGCCTTGACTGGCACACAGAATGAGACAGGCGAACAGAGACAGGCAGTTGACCTGACCTGTGAAGCACTGTCTTAAGTTACCTTTAACCTACAAGAGGGAAGTTTAACATACAAGAAGGAAAATTCCTTCACAACATATAGATCTCCCCCATTTTTTGCATTATTTACCTCTAGCAAACATAGCATATTACACAGGGACTGCAACAGAGAAAAAAAGACAGACAGATGACAAATAAAAGTGGCTGTTAGTACAGCAGCGTGTTGCCAGCTGACCTGAGATCAGCTATTACTGCTACTGGCCAACAACAGCTTCAGCCAATTACTATTCTAGATTTACTGCCAATTCCAGATTGAGCTCTTCCGAATGATGAAAACACCTTACATACAAAACATACAGTATGCACATGTGTTCTTTGTGCTATAACTGTGTGATTTTAAATTAGTTAATGTATCTATTAGTCATTTGAGAGAAAGTGGTACAACATTTTTAATGACAAACGTTATTAGTTTCACCTTCTCAGATGTGAAAATGTTCTCTTAGTCTCTGTTAGCATTGTATGTTGACTTTCTTTGGGTTTTGGAGTGTTTGTCAGATAAAGATGGTCACCATGGGCTCTGAAAAAGTGAAAAATGTCCATCAACAGTTCTCAGACTAACTGATTAATCGTAAGAATAATATATATAGATGAATTGATAATGTAGTTGCATCCATACACAGAACCACACCCAAATGGTAGTATGTAAATATGAAGTATGAAGTGATGCGCTAGTATTGATTGTGATTGATTGGTTTCCATAGTACATCAGACATCAGACAGATGCATTGTGATGTCCATCTTCTTATCTTAGAACAGATGTCTCTATAGGTATATCCTCCTTCCACACTCATTTTCATCCCCCTATCAATCCCCCAAGCACATATGGAAGGAGACAAGACCTTTTTTATCTTTCCATTACCTGCGAAACTCCTGCTCATTTTCTCATGCTCCCTCCATTTTATCCTCAGCTATACTTGCCTTGTCCAACTTTATTTTTACTCAACTGAACCTTTCAAGTTTGGAGCATGGAGAAAACAGCGTTCGTCTTCCATCTGAATTCTTAAACAGGTGCAAAAATCTCTTGATTAGAAACAGATCAATGTGTCTCGAGTGCGCTGCCTGAGTTAAAGAATTTTGAGGCCCTCTGAAGTTTGGGAAAGCATACACAGACACAGACAAACACAACCACAATCAGCCTTTCAATGTTTCTGTGCATTGCAAAAAACATCCTTGAGGGCGGAAGCGTCATTTTATGGCATCTTACAAATTGGATTATGGGTAAATGAGGTTTGGGCCTTTTGACAGGAAGACATTGTGTCATTTCAATATTCATGACTTTCAGAAGAAGCTCGAAGTGAATAGAATTAATGAGGCAAGCTGTGAGGGGTCTTAATTACAGAAGGCGACCTGAGACCGTCTGTCCCTCCAGCAGCCCATCGCTGGCAGAACCAAAATGCAAATGGCAATAAAATAAAAATTATTCAGCACTTGAGATCTGAACTCATGCAGAGTTATGTCAAAGGAGGACACTTGATAGAAAGAAATGGAGTGGTGACAAATCGCATTTCGAATGGGCAGTTATTTCGTTGGACTTTCTATGGCAGAAATCTTATGCTAGTTCAAAGTTTTGCAGGATCTTCTTATTGAAAGAGGCAAACGTCAGAAGCTATTATATGTCACCCTCATGTTCTATCTGTATTGTTCAGTGTTAAAACATCACAAACAGCCACCTGTTCAAGTAGCCCCTAAAGTGAAGAAAGCCTTTGAGCACTGTGGAAAAGAGATGCGTTTAGAAAAAATAAGTCAGGCTTGTGTGCATCTTAGAAAACACTGGGCTGCCTGGTTTGATTGCGACTCACCTTCACTCACCTCTTTCTTTCACAGTCAGAGGCGATCAATAACTGTTCTATAAGAAAAAGGACATTGTCTTTGCCCACCAAATAAACCTTCATTTTTGCTTTTTGGGGAGCAAGGGTGGTCCACTCTGACAAAACACATGTGTGTGTCAGAGCAGGAATCAAGTCTGAAGTTAAAATCATGAACTAAAGTCCTAAATGTAGATCATGTGCTTCATTCGGCTCAAATAGTTGACAAATCAGCAGCATCTAACATTCAAACACCAGGTGGGCACAATGTGCGATGTGAAAAGGTACAAATCAAAAAGAACTTAACCCAGACAGTGTCAGGGTTTAATAAACTGTCTGATCATTTATGAAAGCATCGTCACGGTCTGGGCCAAAAGAGGTGGAATGATGCCAATAAATACAGGAAGAATATCACAGTAACAACACCATGGGCTAATTATACTTAACTACTGCCTTCTGTCACAACTGGGTGACTGGGTCTTCTGCAGAGTGGAGTGGGTGTATGTGTGCATGTTGTGGAGAGTCTGGTTTGCAAATGAGTCATTATTTAATAAAATAATGTTAGAAGAAGCATTCTGTGCGTTTCTAGTTTGGACACACGTTAGTTTTGTAATATCCAGGTTAGAGGACAAGAGACTATCAAAATGTTTTCCTTTATTTATCACATTTAAAGTAATTTGTTTATTTTAATTGAGCCTATCATTTCATTTCATCGGAAACTTCTGAGGTGAAATATTTAATGGATTGAACAGCTGGGAAGGCAAATATTCACTGATCAACAGAAAATAACTAAAAACAAATGCTTATGTTTGAAACCTTAAAATCGATTTTCAGCTTTTTGTCAATGGGAATCTGTGTATCTGTTTTTCTTTGTAACTAAATGTAGAAGTTAAGCTGTCTTTTGAAACCTAAGTATCAAAGTGCGGTGGACCCACAGTCTCGAATCTCTCTGAGGGGTCACCCATCAACACACATCACAGACTCTTGGCTCCCTGGTTTGTAACTTTGGAAGGTACTTGGAATTTAGCTTGGGGGATTTCTTTTGGATGTTTACTTGTGAGTATTAAATGTAGCTTTTTAAATATAGTTGTGGGATTTAGTGGTGGTTGCACCTGAGCACAGCAGGCATTGCAAAGTGGAAATTAATGGGCAACAAGGCATGAAAACTTGCAGATGGGCCATGGCAGCAACCCCCTTTCCCCCTCCCCTCCCACTGGCTTTTCTGGCTAAATAGACTTATTTCACTACTCTGGTTGCCTTTATGGTGTGACAGTCAATGCTTTACTCTTAATCCTGACCAAACAGAGCTAGTCATATTATCTTGCTCATCATGGTTTGAAATACCATTTAAAAACTAGGTCTGTTACGATTCTCCAAATCCACAATTCAATAAAAGTTTTTATTAAAAACCTTTTTTTTTTTTCCAGTACTGATGGCTTGTTAGAATAGAGTCTTGTTTCAACAGATTATTGGTTTTATGTTTTGACAACTGACATTTACATTTTAAAATTCTTTTTTAAAAAGGATAGGCTACATGGTATCAAGTTTGATATAACCACCATATTTTGGGGGGAATGCACAACAATGTAATTTCTATCGATCCTTTATTTAGAAACAAAATCGTGACACCCCTATTAAAAACCTTTTCAGGGTTGTTCCTTTGTCTCTATGGCCAGCAGACGGATCAGCCCAGAGTGCAATAGTTTCAGATAAAATTATATTATTTCCAAACTCAAACTTAGCCACAAAACTCCTGACTTCTCCTGTAAGGCAGCCTGCAGGTTTTTGGGGTGGGAGACACAGAGGGCAAGACGGGAGAGTGGAGTTCAGCATGCAGACAACAAATCGAAAAGGGGAAATTATAAGGAATTGTGATGCCACATATTAAACCAAAAGTGAATGATGATGTGAAGAAAAATAATGGAACATAGTACAGAAGAAGCATGTTAAGAACTCCACTCCACTCCTTTTAAAAACCTTTTAAAAAGGGATCCAACATATAAAAAGAAAGTTTGTACATCAAAAGACATGAAACACACAGGTCAGGTATAAATCAATATCTCTAGCAAGAGCACAGCATTAGTGAGCTGTGGCCAAGTAGTCTACATCAAACAATATCTGTGAAACCAAACAAAAGGAAAATCACTTTTGTGGAAAGCTGGTTATTCTGTTATGACTATTTCAAAGAAAAGGTTGTGGTACTCGTTATTCAACCTGCTTCAGCAGCCAAAAAGCTGATGCTGAAGAACATGCAAGCGTGTGCATGTGTGTGTCTGTGTGTGTCTGTGTGTGTGTGTGTGTGTGTGCAGCACTAGCCTCTCTTCTTCCTACTAAAGTCCAACAACAACAACAACAACAACAACAACAACAACAACAACAACAACAACAGACAAAAAGGCTACAAAATACACATTTTCTAATGGAATCTATATGTAAAACGTTTATGTATTATGTATGTAATTTAAAAAGCAAATGAAAACATGAGGAGCTCTTTGAAAAGAAGAACATTTATTTAAAAAATTCTTGCAGAGTACTAAACCCAACAAGTTAATGCAGATGTTGCATGCAAGGTCACAGCACCATTCATTATGCTCACACACACACACACAAAACCAATTGTCAATGCATCTTTTTAAATGTGTGATTTTGTGTGTGTGCGTATGTGAGGGACGGGGGGCCTCTATGGCCCCATTGAGAAGGTGTCCCCCTGCTTCCAAACATTCAGGCGCTGCTTCCAATGACACATAATAGGGTGTGGGGGTGGAGGGGTTGAGGGCACAGACAGAAAGAGCCGTCACTGGTTAAAAGCACTGTGAACACATGGCAGAAAAGCAGAAAAACAGAGAGCAGAGACCTTGAAGAAGGCGAGAATGGAGGGAGAGGACAGAGTAAGAAAGGAGATCTGATGAAAAACATCTATGTAGCAAGCGCGACAGATAGAAAATCATTTCTCCCACCAGGATCTGCTCTCCCTGTCTACGTGTGGCTCATTCAAACAACGTAGCATCTTTAAACTGCGAGTTGAAAGCTTTGCAAAGCAGCCAACATCCCAAATAGCTGAATGTTTTGTGCACGTCCTGAGAGACTCCTGATGCTGCTCCAGCAACTACAGTGCATCAGCTTTTTATTTTTCACTTCAAACACACTTCCAATAATCCCCACATTGTAACTCCAAGAGGAAGCACTTTTTATCAGGAGTTTCAGAGGACAA
This sequence comes from Lateolabrax maculatus, assembly GCA_031216445.1. Taxonomy (NCBI): domain Eukaryota; kingdom Metazoa; phylum Chordata; class Actinopteri; order Acropomatiformes; family Lateolabracidae; genus Lateolabrax; species Lateolabrax maculatus. The sequence continues at coordinate 6,389,954 of CM062196.1, read as the reverse complement.
TCAGAACAGGAGGTTTTTTATTTTTTCTCCTCAATCAGCAGTAGGAAAATGTGCTCCTTACCACTGATTCCTTCACCCTTTAATCTCCCCCCCAACCTCATGTTGACACAGTGTCAGTGTGTTTTGATAATAAAGCATGCTGCAGGTAAAAGTGTTACATTAGCACTGTGTGTATCCCCCAAAACATAGGCTGTGTGTGTGTGTGTGTGTATGTGAGAGAGATTTTGTGTCACACCAGCCTTTTTTCTGATAACCAGTATTACTGAGCACTAGCTATCATCAAAGAGTGACTCCCCCCCTCCACCACCTCACCCCATCATCCTGCGACGAATGACAAGCAAAATCCCCTCAAGGTAAAAGACCCATTCTCAGGCTTAGGAGCTGGCAAAGTGTGTGTATGAAGGAGATACGTTGTGTGTGTGTGTGTGTAATCTACATTAACAGCTTCATTCAAAAGCCAGTTGAAGGGAAGGGAGGAAAAAAAGAGAGGAAGAGGGGTGAGAGTGCGAAATAAGGACAAAAGTAAGAAAGGTGTAGGCAATGCATGGAAGAAACACAGAAGAGAAAAACATATGAAAATATGTTCTCAACTCTTTTTTGCTGATTACGTCCTTGATTAAATCGACTTCTCAGTGGTTATTGACCACCAGGCAGTTATAGTGGGGCCTGTAAAAGATGTTATTACTTTTACGTTACTGGTTTCCTGGCAACAGTAACCATTTCATATGAATCAGGGTTAAAAAGGACCGCTTGAATACGTGTTTGAGCAGTATTATAGTACTGAGTCGAGGCTGACATCTTCAAAATGCTGGTTTTGCTTTGTTAGTGAACCAACAGTCCCAAACCCAAGGATTTTCAATTTACAATGATGAAAAACAGATCAAATCTAAAAAAGATCTAAAAAGCAGCAAATGCTCACAGTTGAGAAGCTGGAACAACCAAATATGTGGTATTTTTGTGTGATAAATAACTCTAAACAATAAACTGATTACCAAAATTATTAACAATTAAATTTCTGTCAGTCGACTAATTAATTAATTGAATAATTGTCTCAGCACTACTCCCAAGACCTTACCTATGCAAGAGCCAGGTCAGCTCTGCCTGTTTAGATAAATTGAAATTTTCCAATTTCCCAGGTAACGTGAACTACCCAACACCAGGTATTTGTTGGACAGGGACAGACTTCTGATGTAGCTAAAATCAGCAGCATAAGATACTGTAGCTTTATATATTCTGGTGATGCAAAATTACAAACAGCCTCTTATTTTACTAATGTTTTATGCATTATGTCTGGATTTGTTTTTCTGTAAATTTTCATAATCAACAGTAAAGGGGTGATGAGGAAAACAGCAACAACTGAAATCATTCTTAAATGGCCGTTTGCTGGCCTCTCACTGTGGCTTTAATTCACTGCTTAGCTGACTGTAATTATTACTTTTAATAATAAAAGCTCTGAATTTCATCTTTGACGGATCAGATTTGTGTAACCACAAACAGCTCAGTCTGTAGGATGTAATTTTAGCATCAGTAATCAGTTAGTGTTTTCTGCTGCCTAATGATGCAGATACTATAATGGTGAGTTAATATCCACTGTCTGAGACCTTTTCCTTTTTTCGACATCTTCAAAGCCTCTTTCCATCTGCTTTCTCTCAGCAGGTGTTGGGCCAGAAACGGTAAGCCCAGCTACGCCACAACCCTAACTCCTGCGTTTACCAAACTGATTTCCTGCTTCATCGACACTGTGGGTGGAAAGTTTCCTGTTTTATTTGACAAGAAACACTGGAGCAGGATAGGATGTAATGAATCAAACTGAACAAACCAATAGTTAGTTCTCCGGTTGTAGACAAAGACGGAGAGGAGAGGGAAGAAAAATGATAGACAATACAAAAAAAGGAGAGTTGAGAGCAACAAAGCAAAGAAATGAACAGACAAAGTAAAGTATAAAGAAAGAAATGAAGCAAAACAGAGAAAGACAGCAACTGGAGTAAGAGAAATTGAAGCAATGTCATCAGAAAAGGGAGTCAGACAAAACTCTCTGTTCTCCACTTTGTAACTTCCATGTAAAACTTCTCATGAAAACTTTTGACATGCAGCACTCAAGGGCTCTATCTCGGTGTCAGCCCAGCAGACTGGTATTAACAGCCATGTTTTATTCATCAGCATTCTTAGTTGTCGTTTCATATGCCGCTCCTTGACTGCGTACACCAGGCGACAGAGCGCAAGGTGAAAAACAGGATTACAGCAAATGTAAATAATAAAATGGAGGCACATGAAGATATTCAGTTAATCTGAGCCGGGGATTAATGCCATGATACCCTGTCAGACACGGCTGGGTTGGGGAGGGGTGGGAGAACAACAGCACAACACAACAACGCAGGCACAAAGACACACACACACACACACACACACACACACACACAGACAGGGTGGGGAAATAGGATTGTAGTGTTATCGGAGTTTGACTTTGAACAATAAGTGACTTTGCAGCAGAGCAGACAAACAACACAAGGTAATCTGTCGAAAACGGACGAGCTAATTCTGACACAAACGTCAGAAGGGAGTTGGGGTACTGTATACAGAAAGGAAGAGTGATAGGAAGAGAGCAGGAGAGAAAGAACAAGAATTAACAAACAGGCAATCAGGATAGCAGCATCCCCCGCCTTTTCTTTAGCAGAACCAAGTTTTTTCAAGTCTGCTGAGACCTCTTACAAACTTCCAACACACAACTAACTCACTTCTTGCCTCTCTGTCCTCAGTATGTTTCACCTTGAACAGCTGTCAACCATCTATTACTTTTCTGCATTGTTCCTCAGGCCAGACGCAGTTATGTTAAGTTGAGGGTCATGAACATGGCTCTTTTTTCTTCTTTTTTTTTTTTTAAAACCTTGACTGTCTGGGTCACCAGTAGTATGCTTCAGGCCCTGACCGTCTGTCAGTCGCTCTCTGAAGTTATACCCTAACCTGCAAAATTGATTTTTTTATTTTTTTGGCAACTAGAGCAGCACAACAAGCTGTAAAAACAACTTATAACATTTAAACAGCAAATGTGTTAGCAGATGTGTAGCAACACTGACATTCATTCGGAGTGGTGTTTCTGGCCATGTGATGAATGTAAGCCAATATTCACTCTCCTTCTAGCTCTGTATTTGGTCTCCACCAACTCCTGAGGAGAAATGTCTGGCTCTTTAGCAGCTAAATTCCCCACTATGTTCACCAGGTACAAGGAGTTTCTCAGAATGTGTTACTGAAAACAGCTGCCTGTTGTGACAGGAAACAACAAGGATGAGGGTGGGGAGTGTGAACCAAAACAGTAAAGTTGCCGCTGTAAAAAAACAAAACAAAACAAAACAAAACAATGACCTAAAAAAAGCTGAAATGCTCCTTAAAGCTGAAGGGGAACTGCAGAGTTACACATTACACACATTACACATTCATACAAGAATTGATTACTTTTATGTGATAGATACTTTTGAACTGTTGTGCAAAGAGTTTAGAGTACAAAATGTTCTTTTTCATCAGCTTTTCTGATTTGTTAATAACTTTTGATGCTAATTTCCCCCAAGAAATAACCCAGTAGGCGGGAATGAAAGACAGGATTTAGGAAAACCTTGTTGTGCTGATAAAATTTGCCCCTATTTTGAAAGAAGCAGTGATGGACAAAGATGAAGAAGGACAACAAGAGGACAATGCAGCGGTTTATTTTTATCTTATTTGTGCATACACACACACAAAGAGAAAGATAAATTAGTCCTCAGGCAGAGGCAAACTCACTAGTTCTTCCTATGCTTTGCTTTCTCTGACACACACACTATTCACAGTGCAGATTCTCATCCACTGAGACACTCACTAATTGGATTAGATGTAGATGGACAGTGCAGTCTCACTTTCTTTCTCACACACATAGACACACACACACACACACACACACACACACACACACACAATGTCTGTTAAAGGCTTTGTATTTACATGAAGGGCAGGGCAGGGGTTTGAAATGCAGCAAACCTACAATGAGGAAGCAGAGGCATAAAGAGGAAGATCGAAAGGGCGAAGAGGTAGAAAGTTGGCAGAAATGAGCGAGAGAGATAGACACATAGATGGCCATAGAGAGAAAGAGAAACAGCCCAAACGCCTCAGGCCAGCACTGACCTCAGCTAAAATTACCTTGCTGCTGTTTTGCACCACTGCACCCAACACCTATTCAGCACACCAGGTATTGTTAGCTTGTAGAGCATGATACAGTGTCTGACAAAGGTGGTGCCCCGGCACATTTTGGGCCTGTCATCTGTCAGGCTAAGAGTGCTGCATGTGTCTACTTGATTATGTTTAGTATTCAATCTTCAAAGAATAACTCATGTTTTAAGGAGGATTGGCCAGCTGGCGGTCTTACCCTTTCATGTATCAACCGTGCAACAGAGGGACGGTGGAGATCAGCATCATCTAAAATAAGAAGCCTGGTGTTTTATTAATAAAAAGCTGTTTGTTTACATTCATCTGTGTGTGGATTTGTGCATTAATGTGAATAAAAAATTAAAAAAACATAAGTAAAGCTGATAAAATTAAGCCAGTTTGATTTTTGATACTGTTTTCGTAATAATTTATGTTTAGTCATTACCCAGGATGTTAAATTTCTTAGGAAGCACAAAAATAGTCCATCATTAAAAACTGTTTTGTATATTACGTGTAATGTTTTTCAAATTTCCTACACAGAACTGTCAGGTGTAACCTTGTACAGCGAACAGAATATAGCTTCAGGGCTGCCAGAAATTCTCTTTTCTTTGATAATAATCCCCCATTGACATCCAACATACAGTAGTGTCAGTTAAAGTGTTGAGTAAAATGATCCATCAGGAACACATGCATGGTGTTTGTGTTAATGCTCTCATCACTTAAAGTAGTGGTTCTCAAACTTTATCTTTACGCCCCATTGGAAGAATAAAAACAATAATGCTAACCACATTTGAAATCTTTGTAATAATTCCTCATTGCACAGGGAAACTGGAATAAGATAGAAATGTCCAAGACTATGAAAATAAAACCTACGTTGTATAAAAACTGAATTGTCCTTTAACTGGCAAGTCAACCAACTAGCCAATTTCCCCAAAAGACAGCACACAGACATATTTGCATGCACATGCACACACACACACACACACACACACACACACACACACGCACAAACAACCACAAATAGAGTAGTCTCACAGTGCCTCAGTAGTCACACAGCACAGCAGCAGGTTTCTTTATCTGAATACTAGAGCGCTGCAGCTGCGTACACTCCTCACATATTCTGTATGCACACACACATACTGCACACAACATTATGTCAAATGATGGAGTGGGGTGGCGTCATGAGCTTGTGTGTGTGGTTGTTAATGCACAAAAGTGTTTATATGCTTCTGTGTATGTGTGTTTGATGAGTTACACAAGGCAGAATAGAAATATATCAGTTTAAAATCAGTATCAATATGATAAGTGTTAGTGTTCAACCCAGTGTGTGTGTGTGCATTTTGTCCTTTCAGAAGCAGTGTGTCTCTCTTATTTTATTCTATGTGAGTTCTGCCACACTGTCCTGCTACTACACACTCATTGTGTGTCTGTATGTGTGTGTTTGTGTGTAATTGATTAAGCTACTGGTCCCTTTGACCTCAGCCTCCCATTAAAAGTCTGACCCCAGCTGTGCTGCAGCGAGCAGTGTGTGTGTCAGCAGGTGACCAAAATGTGTTTTTGTGAGTTGTTCGGTATAATGCCTGAAGCGCTTCTTTGCAGTCTCTTATTACATTGTTGTGTGTGTGTGTGTGTGCGTGTGTGTGACAGAGAGAGCCTGTCCTGAAACACACACACACACACACACACACACGCACACAGAGCACAGAGAGCAGTGGCGTGAAATGTGTTGTGATGTCTCCTCTATGGGAAGCTGGTCTCAGACTGCAGAGGAGACGCTCCCCTTCCCAGACCTGCTCAAACTCATTGTCCTCCTGTGACACACATACACAAACACACGCACACACACACACACACACACACACACACACGCACACCCAGATACACGCATTATACAATAAGCTCAACAAGAACTTTCTTCCCACCCTTATGTATTCTCTCTCTATCCCCTTATACCTTCATGTTTTTTAACAGTGTATCATTACTAGGGCTGCAACTAACACATCTATTATCTAATTTAGCTCAAATTAAGCAACTGTTGCACCACTAATCATCACGACTGGTTTCCCAGTTCTCTTTGTTCATAAATTCTCACAGACAGTGTTTTTACAGTGCACTGTGACCAAGTCCATTTGCAGGAAAGACTCTGTACAGCGATGCGAGAGAATGAGTTGAAAGCTAACATGAGGTTCAGATATGAGATGATTTTACAGTGGCACTTTGGATTAGGCATGTTTAAATCCACTTAAATCCGCTGTAAAAATGTTAAGGCCTTTTTTCTGTATATTCCACAGCCGAAATATAGGTCATACAGAGCCGTGCAGGGGTGGAGAGTTGCCGTGAGTACGCACACACGTGTGCAGGAGTGTTGTGTTCACTACAAAGAAAGCACACGCATGCACAAAAACCCCACCGCCGCCATCACCACCACTTTACCGTCTCCCAGGGCAACAAGAACGGAATCTACCAAGAGGCATGTTGAGAATGAAGCGGAGGAGAGGGGACGAGAGAGGCAGGAGGAGGACGAAAAAGAGAGAAAGGGAGAATGAAAGAAAGGAGAGACGAGGCACAAAAGACAACCCAATGTTATCAAGAGTCTAATACAGCTGCTGGAAGGAGGAAGCTACAGGGGTAAATCCCTGCTGTGACAGACGTGTGTGTGTGTATATAGGTACTATAGCTCATACTCACACATGTAAACACACCTGGCCTGGGTGTGTATGATAGAATCATGCCTGTTTGTTTACATGAATACTGTTGCCTTAACAGACTAGAGGGATGACAGGAGAAATAGTTATTTAAAGTGAGAATAGCTGCAACAACCAGTGGCACCTGACCACAAGTTACAGGTAAACCAATTAATCAGCTCGCAGTCTAGTGCGGATGTCCACAATCTTTAACTGGTTGTACTAGGACAAACATCAGCTTTATCTCCCATTTTCCTCCTGAGTTCTGATCTCCACTGCCCTGTTCCTCTCAATCAAATCCCTCCTCCTCCTCTTCCTCCTCCTCCTCCTCCTCCTCCTAGTGATATTGGGTTTTGGGGAGGGGGCACAGTGGCAGTGCTGGCATCTGTTCGAAGGGCTGGCACTCTGCCAGCCACTGAGCATCACTCCGGCAACCGGAGTCACGCTGTTGGATTTATCTCCAACCAACCTGTCAGCTGATGCTCTTTGTGGGCGTTAGACGAGTGGGCATAGCCTCTTTGGCATTCGCACTGCCAAGGTGCCCACAGGAGGTTTAAAAATGAGGGGAGGAAAGCCCCGTAGTGGGTGCTACAATGCTGAGGAAGTGAGACAGCTTTTTAGAAAGCAGCACCCAACTTCCAACACAGGCTGAGGGCTGAAGCACTCGAAGAACAGAGTCTGCAAGGCGGGTAGGAAGGAGCAAGGTAGCAAAAGAGAGTATAAGGCACAGCAAGAGGGAAAAAGTAGATAAAGGTATAGATAGAGCAGGGGAAGAGATCGAGAGAGGGACAGAGCAGCCCAAGAGGAAGAAATTCCACATCTGAGGCTTACAGGATGTGTAGCAAAAAGAGTGAATTACCAGAAAGAGGAAGAGCACATTGCTGCCATAGACCAAAGTGGCTTAGTGAAAAAAAAGTCTTTCACCTTGTACGTTAAGTACCATTTCCACATCCTCTTTGAGCAACACTTATACCAAACAACAAGGTAAAACATACCTGTTAGCTCATTAAAATCTAACTTCCATCAAGTATTGCCCACTTAATGTCCAATAATCCCAATCAGTCTCTGCAGTCAATGCGGCGCGCTGCTAAATGTCACGGCATTTGTCCAGGGAACACCCAAGATATCCAGCGGCCACCAGTGTGGTGTGGGCATGTGAGATGAGAGAATCATGGGTTTGGCGTGCTGGTCCCCAAGATAAGCGATGAATCAATTGGCTGCTAATATAACCATTCAAGCAATTAGTACCATGACAAATGTATAAGCGATGATTACTCGGCTGGATGTCCGTGCAATATCCCGAACAAAACACAGTCTGAGACAGTTAAACCGGAATTTTTTCCACACATTCCTGAAGGACATAATACAATATGTGATTGCCTGATATTATATATGCAATTCAGTATATTCGAAACTCCACTTACAACCAACCTGCCCACTGAAACAGGGGCGCCCTTGAGAACAGAAAAGCAGCCAATTTGTGATCAGCCATAACTAAGAGCCATGGTATTTGCATTAGAGCGTGCTGCATTACTCAGCAGTGAGATGTCATCACACTGAACACTGCAAATTGTATCACACTGTTTCAGATATGACACAATCTGTGAAGCCATTATATACCCAAAGCATTATAAGACAGCATAGCTGGGTGAACTCACTGACATTATCTCCACACAGTCACAGCAAGATAACAGTAATAATAATAATAATAATAATAATAATAATAATAATAATAATATAAAATGGCCCTGCTCTTAAGCAGTAGGACCACAGCTCTCCTTGTGTCAGAGATTTGCTTAGGAAGTGAAATTAGTAAGAAATAAGTAAAATTCCTTTGCAATGACCAATGATCCAGGATCAGCAGATCCTGAACTGATGTCTGCAGACTAACAACTGAAACAGAGATTCCAGAGGGGCCCCAAGCAAAACCATAAGGAGCTTATTCTAAGTATAACTTCATTCATTCAAAAGTAAATGCATGGTCTTAATCAGCTATCTTCAGCATGTACTGTTGTCCAGTTATGCACCAGATCATATCATATAGCAGAATGCATAATCTCACCAAAACGTCACATGAAAATGTTTGTGTATGCTTGTAACATACATGACGGCGGGTGTATTTAAGCAAGCAAAGGCATCATTATGTTTATCCGCCAGTGTAACAGACTCTGCTCGGCTACTTACGACAGTTCTCCTCGTCGCTGCTGTCTGAGCAGTCATCATCATCATCACATCTCCACAGGGTCGGGATGCACCGTCCGTTCTTGCACTGAAACTGCCCGGTTTCACACTCCGACTCCGTATGAGTTCCTGTGTTGTCAGACGGAACAAAACCGAGTTGTCAGTCACTTCTTTGGTTCATTTAGTGATCAGAGCGTGAATATTGAATAAATGTAGATACGGGATTAAGAGAATGTGAGGTTTGAGAATACCATTAAGTGTAATAATGTCACTTTAAAATGAAATGATTTAGAACCATAGATACAGGCTGGAGATTATAGACATTTTCAGGAAGGAGGCAGTGTAAGTACTTTATCAAGACCTCAAAAGAGGGCTCTTTTACATGCTTTATTTCTCCAAATTTGGAATTACTAGACTTGACCAGACTTTACAAAATAGCCTCAAAGAGATTACATACATGCCTTCACTGTAATATAGCAAGTCATTAATTATGCCCTGAGTATTGAGGGGTTGTTAAGTGGTAAATAGCTATAATTGCTCCAAATCTTCCAATACTGGCTTCCACCATCAATAATTATTGTAATCTGCAGTTAGTTCATGTGTCCTTCCTAAATCAAACATCCCCACAGCAGGTTTACACTTCTGCTGTCATCATATGTTCACGGTGGGCTTGTTGGTTTGTGTATATTTCATATAGCAGCAGTCTTCAGTGCGACCGTGACCGCCTGCAGCCACTTCAACACAAAGATCTGTTACAGCCAATTCATTCAAGCGGGTTTTTTTTTTTTTTTGTGTGTGTGTGTGTGTGTGTGTGTGTGGTTTTAGGGAGGGGATGCAGTCACAAAAACACCAAACGCATCTTTCACTTTGTGATCACATCCCCACCGGCTGCTCCCCTGTATATCCTCGCTGTAGCATCCGCCTACTGGATTTAGACACGTGTTGGGCTGCACGGATCGTTTCTTCCGCGTATTGTCAACTCCTGTCACCGGCGATCCAGCTGCGACCCACAGTGTTGCCACTGCGCTTGTGAGGAGAGAGACGCGGACTACACCGGGGGACTACACCGGGGGTCTCCGGGTCTCTGCGTCTCTCTCCCCCCCCCCCCTCCAAAAAAGAAGCGCCTCCGCGTCCGCGCTGCGATGGAAATTCACCTCCGCGCCGGGACAAAGTGCCTCCTTACCTTGAGCGCAACGGAGCTCCATGAGCAGCAGATGTAACAGCACGAGCTTTCCGACCTCGGTCCACATCTTTAGATCCCGGGGGGGGGGGGAGGGCGGGGGTCGGGGGCGGGAGGGGGTCTACGGTTGTGTTTTCCTGCAGGTGAATAAAACCAGTGACGGATCCCCGACCTCTCGCTCGCTCGGTGCGCGGCTCTCTGCGCCTCTGAGTGTGTGTGAGCAGCCTGCGCTCTCTGCCTCTTTCTCCCCCCTGATTCAATTTGAACCAGTGACGCTTGTGGGCGGGATTGACAGGGTTGGTGCCTGCGGTTGATGTAGTAGGTGGTGGCGGGGGGGCGGGGGGGGGTGGAGAGATGACTTCAAAACGGTTGTTAACCAGGAAAGTCAGATCCTGCTGAGTCACGGAGAGCGCTGCGCAAACTTTTAAGTGCATTGTAGCCCATAAAGGACATGCTCATCAATGTTAAAAAAATAAAAAAACAAAATTAAGTTTTGTATTTGTAATTAAGAAGTAAAATTTTGTGTTATGTGTTTCAATTTCTCACCTTTTTTTTTGTTTTGTTTTTAGTTTTTTTTATACAGGCAGCCTGGGCTGGTTGGCTTAAAGACGAAAAAACAAACATCTGGCTTGTTAAAAACAAAAAAAAAAAAAAACAACATGTAAAAATTACAACCTGGGGTTTTACAGGGTTACCTGGAGTCTGTGGTGGTTACTCCGGGTCACTGCAGAAGAAAGAAATAGTCCTGCACATGCCTGTCCACACAGAGCCATGGTGAGCAGCACTCCTCTCACTGCAACTTTTAACTCAGATGCATTGCAATGAATGATAGTGTGGTGGTAATTTCTTATAATGTGATATTATGACTGAGACAATATATTTATTAATTGTTTTAAGGCTGTATGTGTTTTCTGCCCTTGTTGTCCTTTTTTCCTCTCTTGCTATAGCTCTGCCCAGGTATACCTGAAGGGGAGGAAGTGGTTAAACGCTTCAGGCTCCTGTTCCAGTGAGAGGCTTCAGCTTTGGGGACTGCTGGTCTTGCCGCCTCTCATTTATTTAGTGTTTTTGTTGTCTTTTGACTGTTGTTTTGTATCCTTGATGTAGTTTCTCTGTTGTTAGTATGTCTTTATGTTGATAAATCCCACGGCATGGGTGTTTTTATTTATAGGTGTTTGGTGAGTTTTACCCCGTTGGTCGGTCTGACTAACAGCCAGTGTGTAGGATTCAGATTATGAGACTTTAAGAACCTGTTCCACACAAATCTGAGGAAATCCTGGTGCAGAATATAAAAAAGGCTTTTATTGTACTGCCCGCCATAGTACGTCCTTGGCTGTCTGTTTTTATATGGGCCAGTGGAGACCCCTTCTCCTTTGAGAAGACCCTCGAGCCAATTGATATCCCTCATCCCCTCAGGAATCATCACATATTTTACACCTTCATCATTAGGGGCTGATGTGTATCCGTTCTTCTTGAATAAATCCAGCGAGCTAGTGATGGATGCGTGATACGTTTGAACGGACACCGATGATCTGTTTCCTACGTCTTCCTCGTAACCTTTGATGACTGAATCGTTCATAAGACGCAATTATGAGCATCAATCTGTTCCCTTATTTTACAGCCATTGAGAATCCCTGCAGTGCCCACCACAGCACATTAGTATGGTGCTGCTCGTTGTGCTTTTGACCGGGTAATCGCTTCAGTAGGGTTTCGGTTTCGGCACTCTTACTAGTTAGCCACCTGGCAGGTTTGAAGAGCTTGCCACTTTGTTGTTTTGCCTTTCTTATTTTTTTGGAGGTCATCCTGAGTTGGGCCACGCGACTGAAGACTAGCCAGGTCAGTGAGCCCCCTCGGTAGGCGGGTTGGGGTTGGGGTGTCTCTTTACAGCTTGTTTCCCTAGTTTTCTGCACTTTGCACAGCAACTTTTTGTGTGAGAGGACTACCCGTCATCCGGTCACTGTCTTGTGTAGCTGTGAAATATTTTGGGTGTAGTAGTTTGTGATTTGTGACTTTTTGTTCAACTGTTTTCCACATTTGTTGGGTCACTTGTTGTTTACTGCTTTTAGGTGTAATATGGCAACATTTGTGTGTAGTGGTACTACAGTGGGACCCCTTTGTGTTGCGGTTGTTACAGTACACTGTTGGTCACCTGTATGTTACGGCCTTTGGTCTGTTTCATTGCAACTAATCAGCTGTGTGGTGACCTCTCTTTGTGTGTGGGATGTAGTCACTTCACAGATCAGTGGAGCTTAACCTGGTTGGTTTGGCCTCCCAGATCGCCAGGTCACAGTCTGTGTTGCTGATTTGTTACAGCTATCAAAGTAACTTGTGTATGTGGCTGACGACCATTTTGTGTTGTGGTAGTGGCAGTTGCTTTTGTTGGGTCTGTGTGTGTTGCTGTCTTTGTTGTAGAGCAGAAATTTTGTAGTTGGTCTACTTGTTGAAACTTAGGTTTCTGTTTTGTTGTAGGTAAATATTGTAATTTGTTTGTAGTTGTTCACCTCATGGTGGTTGCCATTTTTGTTGTCTAGTAGGCACGCGCTGGTATGGCTACATGTTTGAGTGCTGCTCATAAACTCAGCGGCAGTAACTTTGTGGCCCTGTAGTGTTTTTGCTGCTCTATCTCAACAGAGTTAATTTGGTTATTTCTTCATTGTGGCAGCTAATTACCTGCTGTACATTGAAACTCAAAATAGTTTTGCTCAAGCACTCGTAGCTCTGTCCTTCTTTTTAGTGACTTTTTTGGAAGCATAGCCACCTTTCCTGTAGTTCTGTGCTTTCTCGCCTTCTCACTTTCTGAAAGTATTTCTGCCTCCGGATCTGTAGAGGATGGTTCTGTGATTGTGAGCCACCTGCTGGGATTTTATTTAGTGTTTTTGTTGTCATTTGACTGTTGTTTTTTATCCTTGATTTAGTTTCCCAGTAGTAAAATCCTCAGACAGGATAAAATGTCAAGTAAATGTGTGTTTAGTGGCCTTAGTTTTGAGTGTAGTGGTCATCTCTTTTGTTAGATCCTTTATGGTTCTTGATGCTTGTTGTTAGTATGTCTTTATGTTAATAAATACCACGGCGTGGGTATTTCTAAAGGTGTTTAAAGTTTTACTTTGGGTCAATGGTGGGTTCTTGTTCGCCCCATAGGGTCGCCAAAGGCAGGGGCGTAACACCACGTAAAACCAAATGGTTCAAAATACATTGTCAGTTTTCAGTTCAATAATTAGTTTTCTCTTTAGCTGCTCAACCTGCATTCTCTCTTTCAATTTAAATTTTCTTTTTTAGAGTCTTCTAATATGTTACATAAATTTAATTTAAATGTCAGTAACATTAGACATTGCCATCCCTAATCCAAACAATTGACGTAAACAGTAACACTAGCAGTGCTCCTCTCATGCCCCAGCATCCCTTGTGTCTGTTGCTATGGGAAACAACATAAACTATGAGAGAAACAGGGGCACCATTGGCTATATAAAGTTTAATCCACTTTTGCTTCACAGTTTCTTCAAGCTGAAGCTGTTTCTTTTTACTTGTGAAGGCTTTTAATAAGGGTTATTTTCAGTGATACATCCTTTAAAGGATCCTTATGAAACAGGTGAGTAACTGTAATAGCATTACTTGGATGAAAAAGATCCTTAAGTGCTACACGTGTCATTTCTTCTATGCGATAGTGGGCTGACAGATTTTCAGTTGGCTAGAATCACAACCATTGAGGGAGCTAATGACCATCATTTAATGAAACAGAGGTGGGGGCATATACAGACATATCTGCAGAAATACCTAAAGGCAGTGAAGTGACTAAACATATTCTGAGTATGAAGACTAGAATTTGAATTGAATGAAAAGTGTGTGCAATGAACAAGCAGGTCTGCATTGCTGTACTATGCAGGAAGGGTTCCGTTTTGATTTGCTGCAGTTCAGCGTGGCTCATGTGCATGAAATGACTTTAACACATGAATCAACACATGAATAATGAATAAAGCTACTGTATAAATAGAGGAGAAAAAACACAATTTTGCCTATTATACATTATTCAAAAAAAGGAGTGTGAATGAAACATTAAAAGACTGGCACAAGCGCAGAAAATGGTCCAAATAAGGCTTTGCATCACTTTCACAGAAACTGCTACCTGTGTTTGTTGTTGCAAAGTTTCCCCTCAAGGGGAAAACTACACCACAAAAAGAAAGTCCTGTGTTATTTCTACGGTCTTGATACCAGCTTCCCCTAGATTCATGTTATGAGATACTTAAGAAAGCTGAGTCTTATTGGTATGGTAAACTGCTGGCATTTCCACTTCTATTCAGTCTACTATCATATGGTCTGTGATATGAACCAGAAGAAATAATATGTGCACGAGCTGAGTTGTGCACAATATGTTTCATGTACTCACAGCTATTATACATGTATGTTATGTCATATTTCATTCATCAAGCCCAGATGATTACACCATGCGTGTTGTACCTACAGTACAGTGCGGCCCTGTAGTAGGAATGAGTTCAGGGATGGGCATTAATCAGAGCAGAAAAGCGAGAGCAAGTTTTCTGTCCAGACGCATTAGACATCTGCCAGCAGCAACGTAGTGAAAGACTGCAGAAAAAAACCCAAATATATGCAATTGGATATAAAGTCCAGATGCATGAAATAACTGGCTTCCTGAATAGAAATTACCACATATTGTTTTTTTTATTACTGCAAGCAAGTAGCAGTTGGCAGTTTTGAGAAGGGAGAGGAGAAAATATACATTGGGTTGCAAAAGGTGCAACACAGTGTGTGGTAGACTGCCGTGTTTGTGTTCCAGGATAGTTGGTCAGCTGTTTAGATAGTGAAGGAGTGCTTCAGTTTACAGTCCAATTTAAATAGTATTAAAATACAGCATATTCTTACCATAGAGTTACAAAACGTGAGGAGTCACAGTTATTTTTAGACAATTTTAGGTACATGTAAATGTGTTAAGTCAAATTTACAAGCTTCTGTACATGTATGCAACACTGTAAGGAGAGAAGTCCACTATGTCTGTTTCAGCAAGACCCAGTCAACCACAAAGTGAATCTAGGTGATTTTATATTCTTTCTCAGCTCCCAGAAGTGGAGAAAATCATGAATACGACAAATTTTACTGAATTCATCAGTTAAGAAAAATGACCTCAGCGGTTCCACAAACTACAGAGAAAGTAGAACAGGGAAGACATGTGTGGGGCCGCCTGACTGAGGTCAGGCTCAGCAGCAGGACAGTCCCGTTGCAGTACCATACTGACATCATGTTTCTACACTTACATTCAACTGTTTCGGATTTTTACCCCTTGAGGTCAATGCTGAAATTGTGTTCATCTTTCATCCCTGCACACACAGCTGGAGCTAACTTTTGCATTCATCTTTGCCGCGGGAAAGTGAGTGAGTCTGACTGAGACCTCCAGACCTTTCAGATGATTACTTTCCTATTCTGTCTCTTTATCTCACTCTCTGCTTCTCTTTGTCTGCGCCCACCCTACCCGGTTTGGTTCTCCCTTCGTCTGTCTCTTAATCTCTATCTCTTCCTTTTCTCCTGTCGTTCTCTTCTTCCCTCATCATCCCTTTCGCCCCCCCTTCTTCCATCCTCCTCCTCTCTGCCTCTCTCACTCTTCTACTCCCTCTCTCTGGCCCGAGACAGATAGCGCTGTCGGAAGAAGGCAACAGACCCGGTGGTCAGCAAATCTTCTGTCTTTCCCGCTGAGCATCGCCGTATGTGTGTGTATGTGTGTGTGTGTGGCACAGTGCTGGATACGGGACAGGACCGTCATCCGCTTTCCTGTCACAGCTTGTGACCCAAAAAACCATGACTGAGGTGCGGTCGATAGCTGGCCAGGTGCCTGCTGCAGGGAGAGAGGCGATGGATGAGATTTGGACATCATTGCATCATCAGACAATATGGCAGCGGAGGAAGGGCAGGGTTGGGAAGGTTACTGTCAAATGTACTCCATTATAGATGATTTATTACTGATTACATAGTAATTTCAATCTTACTGCAAATCTTTTGACTTAGTTAAATTAGTATGATTACTTTGCATTTCCAACATTTTGGATTACTTCCAATTTATTGAAATTAAAAGCTATCGTTCAATGAGCTTTAATTTCAATGTTATCCTAATATCCTATAAAACTTTCTAAACTCAATTATTTCAAGATCATAAAGAACTTGAATTAAAAGCTTGTTTTAGTATAATGTTAATCATTAATGCAGTAATAAGCTGAATACACAGTCATTGTCAGTTAAAGATTGAAACGTCATTCTTGCCCTCAGCTGATGGATTTAACCCCTCCTTAAAAAAACAGTGTGACTGTGCATAAAAATGTCACATGATTCCATGGATCTTCACGCTTTGTTTTGTTCTGAATCAGATCGCTGTCGTCTCCTAACATGTGATCTAATTTATCTTCACACTGGCTTTGTATGGCAAGGCAGTGAAAAAGTAGAGGTCACGTTGCCAGGATGAGTACGTCCACTGAGTGGAAGAAGCCAGGCCGCAGCTGAAGCCATCCAAACTAGCGTTTCAGGAGGTCACAGAGGTCACAGAGGAGAGAAAGGAGACACTACTAAGTAGTAAACAAAACATAATATAGTATAACAAACAGAATCTCAGAGTGAGGGTGATGCCATATTTTAAAAAGGCTGCCACAGAATCAGGAAGGATTTTTCTGTCAGAGCTGTTTAAGAATGAACAATTGTGCTGTTTCGTCTTCAGAGAAGATTTTTGTCTTTATTTTCTTTTAACAAATAAAGCCCTGTTTTTCACTTGTGTTCTGCAGAATGTAGAGGCATTCATTTGGCAGGCAAATTCTGCCTGGGTCCAACCCAATAGTGCCATTTCTTGCCAAACGGCCTGTAATGGTTCATACAAGAGCAGGGTTGAATGAACCTCGCGCCAAAAAGCTTTTATTTTTCTGGCAGTGTGATCTCTCTTTTTCTTTTCTTGTTTTTTTAAGTAAAATTTGTGAGGCTGTATCTGCCAAGTAAGTAATGATTTCAAATTTTCAAATTCAAAACTGTATTTTTTATTTTATTGTCTCTGTATTTCCCTCATTGTTATTGTTGTCTTTAATAAAGTGGGTGCTCAGAATTAGGGTGACAGTTTTAAGAAGGGTCATGCTGTTTGAAAGACAACAAGGGCCCATGTGGACACAAATGAAAACTTTCTATCTGAATATTTGTTTTCTCGTCCTTCACCTGTGTGTTATCACATCTGCAGACCATCTCTCATTGCAGAACAGTGTCTGGCTTTAGAGGGACATAATCACACTGACACAGGAACTCATATCTTACCACATAACACCCCCCCCCCACCCCCCCATCCATAATTTAAAGGCAGATTTTTTTCTCATGCTCTAGTAATCTGGTTAAATAATTTGGGATTACATTGCCTCAACTGCACACCAGTAAGGGGATCAGCGCTCTGCCCATGAAATGCCCTCTGTTGTGTGGTACAAAGGGCATCTCAGTCGTCCATGTATTTGCAGTCTGGATAATCTCCCATTGGCTTTAGCACCAAACGCAGGCATGGTTTCATATCTGGGAGGCTTTGTTAACTGCTAATAGGGCTGTTTACCCCACCCCCAGGCTGAATTGTGACTTTGACGCAGACAATTTAATCAGGAGCGATCACACTGCGATGCAAACGTAGGTTGGTTGTTCAAGGAAAAGATTAAAGATAAATTCTTTGGCTTTTAATTTGCAGCATTAAAAATGATGCCAAAAAGAAAGGAGTAAACAACAAATTTCACATTTATGAGATTTATTTATAAGGCGTATTGAATTAGCCTCATGAATGTTAAAATTGTTGTTAGAATATCAGAGAATGAGCCTTATTCTCCTCTATCTTTCAAGCATCTCAGCCAATTTCACACTCAGGCTCTTGGCTGTTTGAATTAAATACGGGCTGCTTCCCTTTTCCCTATTGTCCGTCTGCCAGATGCCTCTGTGTGACTAGTTTAGTTCTCTCCCCCCATTGCCATCAGTATTCCTCCAACATAACCTGCTCCATCGGGTCCCAACCTACACATTAGGGTAAAGAGTCAGTAGCATTGCTTATTCAGATTGGACTCTCTAGTGGATGAAGATAGAGTGAGGAAAAAAGACAGAAGTAACCAAGAGATAAAGGGAAGATAGATAGGAGAAGAGACAGTAAGAGAGAAAAGGGGAAGCGACTGGAGAAGGTATACAGGGTTGAAGGTGAAAGGAGACAAAGCAGCCGGAAAGGGCAGACCCAATGTGCCCTCCTTCCTCCGAGTCCTCAATCCAATGATCCCCTGGGAGACAAGAGAGAGGGATGGAGAGATGGTGTGGAGGGAGGTAAAACGAAAGGTCAGATCATTAGGCAGGCAGAGGTGAAAGGTCGCAGTAGGGCGTAGACTGGAAGCAGTGAACCTGAGAGGAGAGGAGAGGAGAGGAGAGGAGGAGAGGAGAGGAGGAGAGGAGAGGAGATGAGAGGAGGAGAGGAGAGGAGAGGAGAGGAGAGGAGAGGAGAGGAGAGGAGAGGAGGAGTCAGTGATGAGTCGAAAGTTCTCACAGCTTGAGCTGGCTTACCAAATATTGATTTGCACATCCTCGTGTCATGTCTAACAGGACTTAAAAACTCGTAATCTTAGAAGTACAAACAGCATGATTAGGATACATGAATTCAGAAGAAGAAATCCAGGGTAGAATTCAACTGGCTGCTTGTAGGACTCAAGTTTTACTGAAGCACACAGCCTACAGGCATTTCCACACTCACTAAACTCTTAGATCACCCACATTTATCGCCTAAGTGAGTTTTGGGTTTTTTTTCTCAGTAGAACTGAGTTGACGTGACACACATTTATTATATTCTTTCTTTCTTTCTTTATTTTGCTGAGTTTGCATCTTCATGTTGAGATTGTTGTTTACTGTAATGTACTGTAATGTGGTTGAGCAGTGCAATAAGGGGAAATTTTTAAAATTCAAAGTCTTTCGTTCTTGCTTGCTTCTTTTCTTTCATATTTAAATTGAAGCTTTTTGTTGATGTACTTTCAGTGATGGCTGCAAAAGTAGTTACAATATCCTGCAACTAATAACCTTCTATTAGTGTCTCCTACTCAATACTACGTCTAATTAAGAAATACAACATCAGCGACTTTTTTTTTCAGAGACATGTTTCTAAGGATTTAGAGTTTTCTTTTACAAATTTCCTGACATATTTCGATTGCAACTTAACCGACACAAACAGAGTTACAGTACTGCTACTGTTACTGTTGCTACAGTGTAAGTGTATTGCAAATAAAGCTATTATTAGCTTGCACTCTCTATAAACATCACTGCCTGCAAATAAATGAACAAGGTCTTATTTCTGTAGCACTGAACCTTGCTCGGTCAGCACTGCTGACTCCCTCTCACCTGCACTGTTATTTCCCACAGGCCTGATCATCATAATATCAGTACAAAATGAAAATCTGCTCATCTAAATGCAAATCATAAATGGCATTTCCAATTATTTTTCTAACACGCTGTGTCTAATTTCCATGTACACACATGAAACTTTGTTGCGTTCCATCCAAATAGCTGGTACATTGATGTGTGACTTTATCCTGTAATTTCAGTTTCTACCCAAGGCTTTTCTCATATTATGGGGGAAAAGTTTCTATTGATATT
Organism: Lateolabrax maculatus; assembly: GCA_031216445.1. Classification (NCBI taxonomy): domain Eukaryota; kingdom Metazoa; phylum Chordata; class Actinopteri; order Acropomatiformes; family Lateolabracidae; genus Lateolabrax; species Lateolabrax maculatus. The sequence goes on along the minus strand of CM062196.1, from coordinate 6,370,115 downwards.
TTAGTTGCTCAAGAAAGCTTGTTAGCAACATTTTGAAAAATCTAAAATGTGAACATATTCCTGTAAAACATTTGAACCTCTCTGGAGGTTGGAAATGTGACACTACTTGTGAAATACTATTTTAATATACAAATACAATTATGGTGAAAATAGTATAGTATATTTTAGAACATTCCTTTTCTTTTTTCATGTGGTTAAGAAATAATAAGACTTTCTGCACGTTAATGCACAATAACACAAACAAAACTCTGTCACATGCTGATTCTTCCCATCGCATATCCTTGTGTCTTTTTGTTTGGGAGCAAGAGGCCAGAGGAGGCAAATGTGCAGCAGAGGTCAGAAGTCATGACACAATGAGTATCTTCACCGACTAAAACACAAGGGACGTCTAATTATTTGTCATCCAGCAGGGATTTAACTGGAGAGCAGCAACAATGATAATGAAGTGAGATGGAAAGTAGGCTATAGGGACGACCTGGCTTGTGTTCAGACAAGCATTTAAATGGAATTAAGAACAAGGGGATGAAGACAGAAAATTGAGATCAGGCCTAATCCTTCTGTCCAAGCAGTAAACAACACCAGTAGAAGAGCAATAAACAAGATGTAATGGTCTCTTTTCTCTCTATAGCAAACTAAGCAAAGAAAAAGTGCCACTAAAAATGAATCCTTGCGCTCTCGTTGGAGCTGAAAGTTTTCTATGTGAGACCTGGACTCCTGAAAGTGCTTAATTGTTTATAACAGTATGTGAGGATTCCTTACATCTTGATGCTCTTCTGCCCTCCTTGAGTGTCCTTACACAAAACAATGAACCCCACAGGGTGTTGTTTTGAGCCCTAACTGAACTACAATTGAATATTTGTAGTCCAGTGGTTTGAGGACCATTTTTACTGCAGACTCAGTCAGTCTTTCAGTAATGGAATACATTTGTAAAGATGAAATTTCCTGACCTGATATTGTTGCCCTCAGTGTTTGGGCTGTATTATGATTTCATGAGTAGCTTGAATCATTCCTGGTTGGTCGAGCAGAGAAGAATGAGAGAGAAGAAGAATGATTAATGTAGAGCTGGACCGAGAAAGGAAATCACAGACGGTCTCTGGTCGAACACCCGCCAGTGACAGAGAGAGCTGCTGACTCAGCTGACCATATAAAAGTGAGTGATGTCACTTAACCAGGGTTTGGCAGGTGTGTGTGCATGCATGTGCATACTGATGTGTGTGTATTGTTCCAGGGGGGCTATGAGCCAGACATGAAGGGTATGGAGGGACACGGGGGTAGATTGATGGAGGGTGTGTGAAAGTGTGCATATGTACGAGCCATGTATTTGTCATACGGAAAGTAAAATGTGTGTGTTTGTATGTGAGAAGAGGAAGATTGGAGTTTCAGTTGACGTCGGAAAAAGAGAAACTGAGAAAAAAGACGAGGGAGAGAGCAGTGAAGCACTGGCAACACACCGCAGTTGGTTTTCCCCACAGGGGTTTTTCTATACTCTTGTCTTGATATCTCTCACAAACAACCTCCCTGGGGGATTAAGTGTAAGGACTTAGACAGCGAGTACGGGGCTCTGGTCTGTTCTTCTGCTGAGTCCCTCCTGTGCTCTATGATAGGGGTCAGTTTAGATCACCACGTGCTGGCACCATGGTGCCTAAGCTCAACAAGAGGCGATTAAAATAGGTCAAGTGAAGCTTTGGCAAGATGGCCTTTGTTGAGCCTTAAACCCAGTCTGAATACCTTAAAGAAAGGGGATTGGTGGGAAAAGAACATAGCAAACATCCACTTGTTTGCTACAGCCAAATCTTTATTATTATTTTTTGGACATTGTATGTGCATATTTGAGGATACCAGAACTGAATAAATGAAAAAATGTTTTGTTTTAGCAGCAAAAGTGTCTGTTTTGTGGTGCTAATAGCAGCAATCACATAAGCTGGCTTGTGTGATCTGCATTAACAAAAATTTGGAAGGAAAAAAGGAGAGAATCGTGGATGGCTGATTTTACTCAGCGAGCCATCGCTTTGGGCTACAAAATACCAGAGCACACATCTGCCTCTAAACACAACTGTTTAACTCAAGCCCCATTTTCCCAGCCCAAACACAAAATATACCCTACAACCAACACCATATGCCTTAGTTTCTTAAACTAATAGTCTAGAGCAAAAAATGGGTCGGAGGCATATTCCTCCTCGCCCCCATGACAGCAGAGCCATTTGTTTCAATAGATTGGCTCCCAGGATGAGCGACTAAATTTCTTTTGGTTTGAGAAATCCTGACCATATGGTGTTTGCACAGCGCAGGGAAACAAAAAACACACAAAGTATGGCAAGTTGTCAGAAAAGCTGCTGTACCTGCTTGTGTTTCCCATCATAAACAGGTTTTGTAATATTAATTGCCTTTACAGACAATATGAGACTTGTTCCCTGTAGCAACATTTCATTTTCAACATCAATCATAACAGCAGGAGATGCATAAATATTTGATCCCAATTTAATACCAATATAGTAATGAGCAGTAACAAGATGGGTGAAAAATACAGACCGTATCCAAAAACTATTTTCCTCAGAGTCTTGTTAAAATAGTGTAAAGACAAACTTGTATTACGACTTAACCTTGTGATCCTCCACCTAGGATTTGCAGTGATGTTTAGCCAGTTTATCTCAGGATCTTGACACTGTTGGAATTGGTAGTTCCCTTCTATGTGAGAGGCTTTGCCCTCCTAACCTCCATTATCCTCTTAACTTCTCACCAGGTGCTGTGCAACAGGTACTCCCAACCGGTGTGCCTGCGGGGCACTGAGTCTTGTGTGCCTTGAATGCTTTCTTTAACTTAAGGAAAATCGATATTATTTGATCAAAATCCCCCCTCGAAAAAGATTATAACACGCTTTTCTTCAAGCCTTAAAAAATATTTGGTCCAGCACTCCAGCAGCTCATTGTGTGTTCGGTTACTCTGTCGTGATTATGCAGTGCCTTTATTGTGGAACATTTCCAGGCCATCAATTTTTTTGTGAACTCTATTCTGGGCAATCAATACTCTGTTGTGCTGCCTTGCACTTGTATGTGGGCTACGGTGTGCATGCATATGCAGTGAAAGACAAAGAAACTGGTTGTCCTTTATGACCTCAGGGTGATTCTTCCACTCATCCATCCATCCATCATTTAATTAATTTAATCAATCAATTAATCAATCAGCCAATACATCATAGTTCATATATGTGAGTGGAGCATACATTGCGTCTGAAAACAGCTGAAAAGAGACACATTGGACTGAAACATTAGCTTTGAAAACCCAGTAACTTGTTATCACACTGCAGCTGTTTGCATTTGCATCAAATTTGCTCCTATGCATATTGACTGATGGACTGCAGTACCAGGCTGTGTTGATTTTGTCATTATAATGGACCAGCTCAGTGAGCATCCAGGAAGTGTTTACTGAGATTAATAGAAAGACTGTGACCATTTTAGGGCTCCGTGGAATTGCAAATGACAAACAGGGAAGAGCAAAGACGGAATCAGAGCGGGGCGTACGACGCATGCAAGTTGGTCTGTTCCTGTTCCTCTCACTCTGAGGTGAGGATCTGAGAAAAGCTTATTCATCTTAAACAAGAGCAAAATTCAAGTGGAGAAAAATCAATGTGGACATATGTATACATTGAAACTGTTGTCTTATCCAGTTTCATGCAAGTTGTCTGGGATATTTAAATGAATTACCTTGTCTGACTAGTTTCATCTCAGTGTATATGCATCATATGACCCTGCCATAGAACTGTACACACAGCACTCTGAATGACAGATCAAGCTTGATCCTGGTGTGAGCATGAATGAAGGATACAATGGGCAAACAAAACACACTGAGATCTCTGACAAGGATGACAGTCCATTGCTGTTTATATTGTGTACAACCTGGTGTTTTCATCTCCTCTCTCTCGGTCTCTCTGTATCTCTCACTTTCAGTAATGATTATGATTACAAACCCGCCAGACAACTGTAACAACATCCATCAGGCTCATCTCATGTTAAAAGTCTCACAGACAAGAATCATGCACAGCAGGGCATAAGCTCACACAGACTCTTTTCCTTTCTCGCTCACACACACACACACACACACACACACACACACACACACACACACTAAACATATCTAACACATCACACTGCTCCCTGTCCTCCTCCAGCTCCTTTTATAACCCTCCTGTTCATGCAGAAGAGGCGCTGCTTCCAAATGATGTCACTCACAGTTCCAGCCAACTCTGCCCATGTCGCTGCTAAATCCCACTTGACAGAGGCTTTGTCTTTAGTTTGAAGCTCCCAAGTAAATAGGCAGCAGTGTGTGTGTCTATGAGAGAGAGAGAGAGAGAAAGACTGAGAGAGTTTAATGGGTGCACAAAGATAGTTTCTGAAAACAATTGCTTTCCTTGAATTTTTTTTTCTCAAAGGTGAATAATAATCCAGCCAACACTATCTTAATTCATATCAACATACAGTTTAGTAATATAGATGTACAGCTTAGTACTATAGATGTAGAGTGACTACTTCAACAAGCCTCACAAGTGTGATTGTTGATTGCTCCTCTCACCCAGTGGATATTGCACAACAACATCATTGCCATTTTACATTTTCCAACTGTTCATACAGATTAAGTTTTACAAGTGAAGACATCAGTGCCACAGGATGCTGCATACAGACCAGAGCATAGAGCTTCAGTCTTAATATTTGGGTTATGCATGTAGCAGCCTTATTAAGAGAAAGAAGAGGCATTACAGAAAAATGTCTATAAATAGCAGCATCACCTGGAAATCTGAAGGCTTGGTCTACGGCACAGATGTCAGATGTGCCTGCATGTGTCTCTCCACTGAGCACGATGCAAACGATTGAAGTGGGGCAATGTTTCCGCTGTTTCAAACAACTGTATTTACTGTACTGGTCTATGTGTAAATGCTAGATGATTGGTTGGGTACGGGGTAAAGGAGGAGATGTAGTGAGAGAAGTGTACTGTAAGGGAGGGAGAGACAGGCAGCTTGCTTTGGCAAACAACGCATTCCTGTAACAAGGGAAAATCAGTGACTGGGTTTACATAATGCAAGAATTTTCAGTAACCTGGCAAATCAAGCAGTGCCTAACTGTTAACTCTGGTTTTAGTTGTGCATTCTTGACCTCTATGAATGTATGCAGTGAGTGGCCGGAAAAAAACATGAAATTATGTATTAATGTATTGTATTGCGTCATGATATAATGTAATGCAATAGCCTGGCAACAAATGTTACCTTACTAAAAATTTGCAGAGATGGCTACTCAAGATGTTTTTGTGTTGACTCAATTCTATGGTTCATTTTGATGTTGTACTTTGGAGTGATGCTGTACTGGATTTTGTCCACCTTATTTACATTTATGGAGTTAAATTCCTTGACCAAACCAAATACATTAAAACCAAAAACTACAGCATCAATTCAGAAAAGAGTGATAACTGTCATGAAAGTAGCAAAGACAAACCTGACTTATTTTGAGGCAAGCTTTTGTGTTTTTCCTAAACCTGAGAGTATCTTACTCTTTTAGTTGATTAGTCATTTTATTCTATTATTATGGGAAATGTTAAAAAACAAGGCCTCTTACTGCTTTATGTATTACCTTGATGCATCTCTGCACCCTGTAAGGGGACATTAAAGGAAAAAAAACCCAACAGGAATGATATAACAGGTGAGAAATCTCTGAAAATAAAACCATTGGCATTTCCACAGTCCTCTGCTCTACGTGGCTGATAAAGCAGCATTTAATCTGTCTCTGTCACACTTTGTTTTGGCCTCAACTTGCCTGAACCGAGCCAAATAAAGCAGCTTTAACAGATATATGGCCCAGATATAGCTCCAGCTCCATATTACTGCATGTCCTGCTTCGGTGTTTTTATTATGCTGCTGTTGCATGAAAACCTTGCATGTCCTGCTATTTTTTTTTAATCTAATGTGTTGGGAACACAAGCTGCTTTACTGAATAAGTTACGTGATGCATACATACAAATTTAATGCAGATTTAAAAAGTCCAGACTGATTTTGCTAAAGTGCCACATACAGTAGATTCAGGGTCTGGAACTGGAGTTCTTATTAAATTTAAGTAGTATCACCTATTAGAAGCTAAAGATTCTTCTAATTTTATTATTTGTAATTTATAATTTATGATCTGAATCTGATGAGGTGTACAACCACTGTAATTCTACAAATACTTATTATTAAAAATGGCGCACTAGGAGAGGTAATGTCAGCCCCTAATGGTGCAAATGGATGGGGAGGAGTGAGAAGGAAGAAGGGAGGGATGGTTGGAGGAAGAGGCAAAGAAAAGAGGAGAAGGGGAAGATGCAATGTCATGGGGAGAGGGAAGAAGTTAAGGGTGGGGTGAAAGAAAAAGATGATCCGCCATTCTACTTGGGCCACCTGCAGTGTGTTGATTGGAGGCTTGCTGGGATACAGGGTCACAGGATGGCATTAAGTTGCTACGGGCAAGCAGGGCGCATCCACTAATGAGACAGATATAAAAGGAGAGGGCAGGCAAACTAGGGGAGATAGTCTGAGACAAATGTTGCAAAAGAGGAGAGAATGACAGACAGCTATCCGTAGCCTCAGCCATCTATTTAAAACCAGAGTAGCATTTTGGGGCTTGGCTCCATTGCTCCTCACTAAGCCATCGCAGCCCTCCAACGGTGGGAAAAAGGAAACTGTGAAGTGTGGATTGGAGTCAGAGATCAAGCTGGTGCTTTAATTCACCCCTATAGCATGTAGCTGTGCCACTGAGGTGCAACCATTCTGTCAAAGACATTCTCAATCTGCGTGCATCTTAAACCATTTGTATTTTAGTGGTTCACTAAGAGCCCATTTCATACTTAAACATTTTATTCTCACTCTGTGTCTGTAACTTTCTCTGGGGGGGGGGGGTTAAAGACCGGCTCTCATGTCTTCCATACTGATAGGGATGAGCGATGGGATTTAGCACTGAGCCAGGGCACTGATCCAGGCACCCGCCTTCATGCCCTCTCATAGCCCCAATCCCACCGCTACACCACCGTAACATCAGCCCCAGAATTGGAGCTTAATAATGTGACATTGGATTCAATCTATTTTTACTCATTTTTTGCCTCAGTATCTCTTCTGTGCTTTGGTGGCTCTGTAAACATGGTTAGGGAGTTACTAAATTAAAGAGTAGTGATACAATCTACCACGCATTGTTTATTCTATAGTTATTTTTTAAATGAGAAAGTCATCTAAATCAACTAAACTGTAATGACATGTTTGCTGGAGAGAAATGAAACCACGCTCTGTGAGAATTTAACTAAAATGCATGATAGGGGTGTTTAGGTCTCACTTTTTACCACTTGCTACAGGTAGCAGTATTATAGACTGACGTCAACATCTAAGAAAAGTTGCACCAAGGATCCAGTGATACAGTAATATTACTGGGGGGGATTTAGGGTGGAAAACATAATAACTACATAACCACAAGTGTGGAGAGAAATGAAATAACAATGATTAATTGGCCACAGGGCTGTTCATTTGGTTTGGCTGATTGTTTTCTGTATTTTTCTTTCCATGACAAATTGACTGGAAAGTAATCTTGCTTTGCTGAGACAATCTGCCTTTGAATCTTGCATTTGCTGCTTCTTGAGGTGTTGCTATACAGCTAAAATTGAGGCCCGTTCTGACAGGGACTCACTCATCAGAACTGTCTTTGAAGGTAGACATCCACATTGGTTTGAAATGATCTCCGTTAGTCAAATTATGGATGTTACACTGGATGATGAAATGTGTAGCAAAGTATAATCAGACGTGATCAAATGCATTCTGTCGGTGTGCTCTTGCAATACTATCTCCAACAATTACACTCATATATTACTACTTTGCAACAGAAAATATGTTATGAAAGAAACAAATTCAATTGGATGACATTTTTCATCCACATGAGGAAATATTTTTCTTGTTGAAAAAGTTGCAAAATGAACATATTGAAAATTGGCAAAAAGTCTATGTTTTAATTGTTTTTTGTAACAATATCAGCTTGTGGGAATTAAAGTTTTAAGACATATAAAATGATGTGGTTTTATGCTTTTGTCCTACAAAAAAGTTTCAATACTGAATTAAAAATTATATTTACTAATTTTCATTGATTGAAAAATATAGAATCCATTAAAATACAAATATAGTTCATTTAAAAAGTTTAACCCCCTGAACACAAGCTGTCTCCAGTCTTAATGTTTGCGTCAGTCTTCCACATCACACATGTGTAGGTTGAATATTGAACCACGATTAGTTTTAAAAAACTGTCTGTGATGTCACAAAATCCAGCTGCAACTTGTTTGTCTTAATCCTGTCTCGTCTGGAGCAGGGAACACAAAGACCAAAACCAACAATGAGTTAAAACGAACTGACAAGGAATAAAATGATATTGGCTGTTACAAGTAGAGACTGACTGATGAGGGAAGTGAAGACAGGTGAGGCTAATGAGGAACAGGTGAACAATGGCTGTGTTCGAAATCGCATATCAACGTACTATTTATACTAAGTATGATGTAAAATTGAGTATGTATTGTGTTTCAACGGCATAGTATGTGGATTGTGTGTATGCGAAAAATGCCCCGGATGTATACTAGATTAACAAGAATTTCTGAGTATGTGAGGCATACTCAACTGCCCCAAAATGCATTGCGTCTCTTCAGACTGTCCAATGGTGGACTGCGAGGCAGACGGTCCAAACACCACACTGTGGCTGGCTGGATAAAATGATTACAAATGATGGGGAGTGAATGTGAAGCAGAAGCTACTCAAGACCCAGGACAGTAGGGTATAGTTTAAGAGGTAAAATGTGAGAGAAAAAATATTTAACATTAAATATTGAGCAATTTTAATTTGCCTTAAATAATACTGGAAAATATTACATTGAGTGGAAGATAAGATAAGACTTTATTCATCCCACACTGGGGGAATTCCACATCATGCTACAGCAGCACATGGATACAGCATCAGATAAATTAACAAGTGGAAAATATAAAATATAAAAAATAATAAAGAATAAAGGAATGAAGAAGTCAAATATGAAAATAGAACAATTTTGATTTATATTTGTAATAAACAAATTTAATTAAACGGTAGCTCGACAGAGGGACAGAAGTAAATCATGACAAAACCAAGATTTAAGCCGAGTACAGACAAACTTTCCCCCATCAATGTGAAAACAGCCTTGTAGCGTCACACTCTGCACAGTGAAGGCCAAACATCCAAATGAAGTAACAATAAGAAAAACAAATTTTTGAGTGCAGGAGGACTTTGACATCTGGAGACAGGGGGTAAGTGAAAATTATAGTTTTGGTTTTAGTTGCCTAAACATACCTATAAAAATGTTCAAAGTCCTGCACTTTGTACGCCCACCATCTACTCTGACCACCTACCTATGACTTTTATGCAGCACAAGAATTCTTCCTAAATTGTAAAAAGAAAAAAAAAAAAAACATTTTCAGTAAACATTAAACACAATCCAGCCAGCAATGTAGTTTTCTCATACATGTTTTTGGCAAAACTGCATCCTCTTCACATTGTTCTATGTGTGAGGGAATGTAAATGCCTAAAATGGTCAGATTTCAAAATCACAAAGAAAACTAAAACACAAATCTTGGACCATTTTATGCTGTATATATTTTTCCCATGACTGGCTGCCATCAAACCTCAGTGTGTGGGAAAATTCTTACTAGGCTCAAATGACAGCCATTGTATTCAAATCAGTGTAAAAATAGTGAAGTGTTGGATGGCAGAATATCGCTATGTTTCTTTCATCATGACAGATGAAACAATTTGCATCCACAGGAAAGAGGAAGCCATCAGCTATTCCTCCAAATCCTCTTCCATCAAAAGCATCATCGAAACAGAGGGCAGAGGGTGAATATAGATAGCGGAGGGTGGCTGATGGTAAAGGGTTGAAACACAGAGAGAGAGAGAGAGAGAGAGAGAGAGAGAGAGGCAGGAAAAGAGGTTGTAATGTTTAGACAGATATATGGAGTGAGAATAGAGAGAGAGAATGGGGGATTAACAGTAAAATGTTGTCAGAGGAGAGAGAGAGAAGAAAAAAGATGAGCAGATATGTGCAGTCATTATTGTGACCAAAAATGCTGTAAAACTCCCAATTATGCTTGAACAGCAGACAGGGGGAATGTGTGAGGGTGTGAGACAGAGAAAGTGAGAATTTGGGGTGAGAAAAGGGAAAAGAGAGGAAAACTGGAGAGATTATTACATTGAAGAGAGAGACAGATGGATAGGAGGACAGAAAGATAGAACTGATAAGTTAGTATCCTACAAAATCGAAACGGGAGAAGCTTCAGCAGAGAAACAACCTTTCAAGGAAACAATTACTCTGCAAGCAGGCAGCTGTAGTCTATAGGTTATCTTCTCATAATGATTAAATGCTTTCTTTTTCTTGCTTACTAAAATCTAGATAGGGGAGTGCAAATTAACTCCTTTTCCTCCCTTTTTACTCTGTCCATGCTATTTGATGGTAAGATGAAAAGAGATGGACTAAGAAATTGCCAGGAGGAAATTTCTCAAAGGCGATGGCTTTTTTGATGATATCCAATCTTCATGTGAAAATAAAGGCTCGGAGGAAAAGGAACCACAACCACTGCCAAATCACCCAGGCCTTGCCAAAAACTTGCAGCATTCAAATGTCAAAATTTCAATCCTTTTGAAAAATTTTATTTATTTTTTTTAATTTATTTATGTGTTTGATAATTGGTGTATCAATTTCAAGGATTTGGTTTGTTTTCAGGGATATGAAACACTTTCTCAACTATGGAACTTTTTTCGGACTCTGAATTGACTGACATACAACAATGTGAAGAATGGCTGAGATATGGCAAGTGTGACAAGATGCGTATGAAAGACTAGAAGAAAAAGGTAATTTGTCTCATAACAACAAACTGAGCATCGCATGTGAGTCACTCCACGTCTGTTATTTTAACACTGCAAACTGAACCTGACTACACATTTCTCAAAACAACCCTTTTATCACATTAGGCTAGAAAACAAGCAGGCATGTTCTTAACTCTTGGCACGCACAGGGTTCATGTACTAGGCAGATATGAAGCATGACTGACAGTATCTGTTCTTCTGTTGTGGGTTTTATTACCTGATTAGAGTGATTGATCTTAGGAGCACATATATGTTTAAAGTAAAGCAGAAAAAATAGCTTGAATGTGAGGATGAGAATGCAGAATAACACAAACAGGGGGGCATATGTGCGAGTATTCACAAACATTTCATCGGACATGGACACTGCAAACATATCTTTGCACATACACACACCTTCCCACAGCAAACACCTGCTCCTGTCTTATCCTTGCTGAGGCAGATATAATCCACCACTCAAAATCTCTGTGGAGAAATAAAATTCACAAGATTAAGATGACAAACCTACAACGGAAAGTCTGTTGATAAGCAGAATTCACTCACAGCGTTTTTGTTTTTCTTGGGCAGTTCAATTGATATATGAGCTATCAATGAGCCATGGCTGTCGATTATGTGATACATCAATGTAAGTGGAGAAAGGAAGGGGGAAGAGTGACAGAGAGGAAAAAGGTGTGACCTAGAGACCATTACAGGAGTGTGGAGAACAAAGGTGGATCTATAAAAATGACACACCACAGGGAATTAAACAGAGAGCTTAGAAAATACAAGCCTGATAGATGCTGTAATTGGACAAGGTGCCGGTCAGAGAGAGGAACAGAGAGAAACATACTGACACAATGACAAGCCGACGCAGGGAGTCACTGACAGACATGTGAAAGTACAGGTGTGCTCACAGATGCCCAGTGCACTGACAAAAATCCATCCATCCATCCATTTTCTTACTTTTTTTTTTCATTTTCTTCCGGCAGCAGGCTAAGCAAGGTATTCCAGATGTCTCTCTCCCCAGCAACGTTTTCCAGCTCCTCCTGGGGGGATCCCGAGGTGTTCCCAGGCCAGATGAGATATATAATCCCTGGGTCTCCTAGCAGTTGGACATGCCTGGAAAAACCTCCAGGAGGCTTCCTAATCAGATGCCCAAACCACCTCAACTGGCTGCTTTCGACACGAAGGAGCAAAAAACGTGTTGACTGGATGGGCAAACTCCCACAAACCCCCAGCAACCCTGCAAGGGTAAAGAGCTGGTCCACTTTTCCATGACCAGGACAGAATCTGCATTGCTCCTCCTGAATCTGCAGTCTGACAATGAGCTGGAGCCAACTTTCATGCACCCTGGAATACACTTTCCCGGGGAGGCTGAGCAGTGTGATACCCTGATAATTGGAGCAAACCCTCTGGTCTCTGGTTTTTAGAAGTTCATACAGACAGAAGAGTGTTTTTCCTGCATCACACACTGTTTTCTTGGTTTGTCTATTTGGGAAAAAACCCTTTGGAATTAAAACTTTTGCCAGTTCTGCAAAGCTTTGACGTGTGTCTTGTCTAGATAAGGTGTCCAGTGTTCACGTTTTTAATGTGACCAAAATTTCCTAGAAGCCAACATACTGGCTCCACCACCTTCAAATCACACAGACTTGGATACGTACATACACTGACCTCGTCTGATACATTTCCTCTCAGTTATCTTTTTTTCTGACCATTATGTCATCTTACAATTTGTTCTGGAAGAAGATAAGTAAAATGTTCCACCTTTACTGTCCTTTGAAAATGTTCGACGGCTATCTTTCTCTCTTTCCTCTGCCCTCTTTTCTCCCGCCACCTTTGCCTGTACACTTTCCTCCCCCGGCAAAATGTTACCAGCGGAAACACTGAATGGTCTTCTAAAGAAGATCAATATTCTGATAATAATAATGTGTTATTATTATAGGTGAAAGTAACAAATTACATTTACTGCTGTACTATAACAAAGTATTAATATTTTTTGTTTAGACCTTCTTGTACTTTTTCAAGTGTTTTAAATCAAGCATTTTACTTGTTCTCATGTATTCATTATGGGTGAATGTTAGCATTATTGTACACTTTTTTTAATTAATCACTGATTTAATACAGCCATCAAGCACTCTACATGACCCAGATCAAAGACACCCACGATGTTTCATGACCAGCAGGTACATGCTGGGTCTGGCTGAACCTAGAGCAGATTGTGGAGGCGTTGTGTGTGTGTGTGTGTGTGTGTGTGTGTGTGTGTGTGTGTGTGTGTGTGTGCTATGCAGTGTGTTAAATCTGTGTTGTAGCTGCTGTTCAGTTTATATGGTCTATAAGTTACATCTCTGTGTCAATAGCGCCTTTTATTTATTGTTGTTTTTTGTGTATTTCTCTGAGTTTTGTCCTGTTTATGGTTAATTCTGGTGAGGCTACACTGAGGAAGGCTGTTGTATATTTCTAATTGACAGTTGTATGCACAGGCTGTAAATGTTTCCCTTTAAAGAATATAAGCAGAGAAAGAGTAGAAGGGGAATCAAGGGAAGGGGGTTTTACATGTTGTTTTTACTGTAATAGTTAGTTAACCCAACAAACTTGCAAAAAACGTGCATCTCCACTATTGCCTGTTTTCTGTATACTGGATGTAGTATATAGTATATAGTATTGCTAATATAACCCAAGATTACACACTGAAGCCAAAATATTCAGATTGGGACATGCAAGATTTCTGTTGGATGCTGGTGATTTAAATTCTGTCTGTGTCCCGTTTTTCCCTTATGTCTCATCCATAAACATGGAAGAGAAGCAACATGGTTAAGGGCAGAGCGGGCAGATGTGTTTTTCCAGCGGGCAGGTCAGCATCATTGTGTGTTGAAACGGGCCATAGAGGGAGTCACTGCTGAAAATCACTTGACTAACATTACAGAAACGACTTGTTCAATAACCAGAGCGAAGGAAAGACTGGTTGGTTTTATGGAACTGTTTCACTTATCATTTTAATGCCAATCTTATGCATTCACAGTTCTAATGTAACACACAATGAATCGCCAATGTGTCAGAGAAGTGGATTGAGGGAGGATTTGAGCGGGAAGGGGCTGTCTGTCAGTAATCAATCTTGTATCTCATGCGTAGATGTTATAAGAAATAAGGAAATCAATGTTTCTCGAGTGCTTCTTTTTTCACATCAGATTTTACACTAAACTGTGTCCTTTAGTGTTGAAATCCATGAAACTGAGGGCTACAGTACAAAAGAAATCGTAGCGTAAAGACACTAATACAATAAAATCAGATCACAAGCTCCCAAAAGTGGCGTCTATCAAGGGACCCGTCTGTGGAGTTGACATGATTGTGCTACACTTGCTTGACTCCCCATAGACACCCACTGTCACACAACTCAGACAGTCCATCAGTTGGCGGACACTGACCATATCTCTAAGCCCCCACGTGACTCCTCAGTGTCAGTGTTACAGACCCATGGGTGGGCTGCGTGTCAGTTTAAAAGCCAGAACGATGACTAGTCATACTGTAGCGCCGGGCAATATGGAGGGGGCTGAGCACTCTCACCTTTTAACCCTGCCACAACATAATAAAAGCGTACAAGTCAGGAGGGGAGAGGAGGCTGGGGAGGGAGAGAGAGCGACATAAAGAAACAACATATGAAAGGCCTGATGAGAAGGAATGACAGGTAGGGGATAGATAAGGAAGACCTTAGCCCTCCACTCATCTGCCAGCACAAACACTCCCTCCATCCATCACTCAGCTGGTGCACAGACGGCCCTGAGATAATGTGGAGACGTTGACGGCTCTCAGAGATGAATGATAGTAAAATGACAGCGTAGCAGGAAGAGAGGTCGAAGCAGATGAGGGATAGATAGATAGATAGATAGATAGATGGATAGATGGATAGATGGATGGATAGATGGATTAAAAATAGATAATGCCAATGCCTCACATATTACACGTTGTCATTTAATAATAAAATTATATCATCAAATAACATGTACTTTAATTTTAGCATGCATACTGAAAATGTTCCATGTTTATTTTTGTTGTGTAGTGAAGTTTGGGATCGATGACCTTCTGCCACAGGTGCACTTGAGTTAGCACACAGCTAGGATGTCAGGAGTATATTGAGATACAATGCACCAGTTCATTTGAAATTAAAGCTTGGGGAGGTAACTTTGGAGAAACCAGCAAGAAAAGCTAGATTTTGAAAGTATCCAACCTCAAAAATCCTCCCTCTCCCTTCAGGCGTCCATGTAAAGCCACCCCACCAAAACACGGATGATTGCCTATTCTGCCTTTAATGTACCAAATGTTTCATGTTCTATTTGAATTGACTGTGTGATGTTATTTTTATTTTATTTATTTTTTAATGGAAGAGCTCCACTACAGTTGCTTCAAAGACTTCATAGGTATATTAATAACCATAAAATCTTTGGGATGTTTGAACAGTGAGCAAAACTTAGGAGTGAGACTTTGAGTCTGAAGTTTTGAACTTTTTGAATAGAAAAATCTAACCAAATTGAACATCCCAACTTAATGTAATACTACTCTCCCAGGGTGAGAGTATAAAGAGCCCTGAATATAGTTTTGTGTTGTGTGTCATCCATATTTCAACAGGCTACACAAATATATCTATTCCTCAATAGAACTTCTCTATCTGAAACTATCAAAAGCTCCATTGTCTCCATCAAGGTACTTGACTTTCCCAAATTGTTTTAATCACACTTCTGTCTTGACAAGAAGAAAAGCAGGTGGCAACCCAAGTGATTGAGAAGTACTCGCTGGCATCCTGGATTCATGGAATAAAGATCTTAATTCTTATTATAGTAAATCAATGCTGAAGAGGCTGACTGTGCCTAATTAAGGAGTCTGTTGGAGAAAAAAAACATAATTTGACATCCTCCAGAGTGTTTTGTCTGTTTCTCAGTAGAGACTAATCAACATAAACTGCAGAAATCCATGTAAACAGCTGCTAGAATATTACAACAGTTCATTCACAACTGTACATGGCTTTTTCCTAATTAGGAAACATTCATGAATGAAAATGCACACAATTTCAACTGGAATTAGTCAGTGTGCTCTGTGTGCAAACAGAAAGTGCTAAAACTGAGACTAATAATATTGCAGGGAATGAAGCAGAGAAAAACTTGCAATAGAAGACAAAGGAAAGCAGCAGAGAAAGACAGAGGCAGACAGCAAAAATTGAAAAACTGGAGTTTATTTCAGTGAAGAAGAAGTGATTCATTCTTTCCCTCTTAGCGTTAATGTGTCCACCCAGTCACAATAGATGACTATCAGCAGAAAACCCTTGGAATAGCCATCCATTCTGATTTTCAACAAATCTCTCTCTGGGCCCTAAAGGATGGTTGGCTGGTGGAAAAGGCTGTGACACTGTGACTGGGTCAGTTGGTGCTGGAGCTGCAGTTACAATAAAACCTTATTTATAGACTGGAATAGAGTTTCCAAAATGGGTCATAGGTCTTTTCAAGTTGTTGTGTTTTTTGTTCAGCTTAATTTGCATAGATTAGAAATGTTTTGTTGTTGCCAAAAAGCATTCAGGTGTCCTTTCTTCACCTTTTTTGTTATCTCTTGTCTCTTTATTGCAACACTGTTGGCTTGTAAATGAATGCATAGTTTCACACACAATCACTATTTAACATTTAGAAAACAATATACAAAAGTATACTATAGTCTGTACAGTATGAGAGTGCCCTCTAAAGAAGCATTAGTGGTTTCAGCAAGTGCCCCAAAACAACATTTTTACCTTCAAGTAAAGGAAAGCCCTAGAGGCTGCAGTAAAGAGATGGCAGGTGACGCTATTATAGAGAAACAAAGTCCACTATAGAGGAGGCTAGGATTGATGGTGGGTCAACAAAATGTCAAGCTTTAACATGAGACTACTGTTGGTTTACCATGTCCAGAGGAAAATCAACATATTTTTCTTTTAAGCGTGACCTCAATCGTTCCCTTAACTAAACCCCATGCTTATTATTGTCACCATGACAAGAAAGCTCCCCTAACCTTTGTGAAGTAATAATTTAAACCATGATGTCTCCCTAAACCAAGCTGCTTCTGTGTCTAAACCTAACCAAACCTTAACCACAGCATTGTCACATCATAAAACAGTGATTTTCTAACAGTTTTTCAAAGGCACAGAGAAATTATGTCAACCTGCTGAAGGTGTCAGATCAGAAAACGTTGTTTCAGAGGGCATGGACAAACGACTTGTTCTGTCGAAACTGTTTTATATGGTGTCATTGTATTGTGATTCCCACCGATATTAGCTATTAAATGAGAGGATTCAGAGGACTGCAGATATATTGTGCTTTATATTTACTGCATCCATTGATTCACTATTGTGGTAAAGAGTTGGTCGAAAATAGAAATTAAACTGGCGAATATTATACTTAGTTTTCAGACTAGAATCATTTACAGTGCCTGCAGGGGAGTGGAAGGACCAGTAGCCATCATATTAAAGCATCATTTCACTTCATGTTCAATGAGATTACACAGTCATTTTAAAAAGTATGACTGCTCTGTGCACACACTGTCTATCCACAAATCTTAGGTACCCCTGAAATTTGAATACATAGTACATGCAGCAGCTTCATTTCCACTGGCATTGTTAGAGCAAGTTACACCAGATGTTCACTGGATGCAGCTGCGTCCAAAGCAGTCTGTTCTTCAGCAGACATATTCCCAGTATTGTTTTAAGGGGTTTTGCCTTTATTTTTTGTGTTTTATAAGCATATGGAATAAGCATGTGGAGCTCATATATATGTTTAACAGAGGCTTTGTGGTTCTTTTCTCGTTGAATATTAATTTTAACTAAATTATCAATAAATGTAACGCTTCAGAGACGCAAAAACAGACCTGGCACGCAAAGATAGTATGGAGGAGAAAATAGCCGTGTTTGAAAAGGCTCTGCTCACGCACTTGGTGGACATCAGCAGAATGGGTGAAATGTTAACGTTGTCCTACAGGGATAATTTGACTGTGACGTCAAACTAGGAAATAAACCAAATGAACCAACAGCATAAATGTGAAGCTAGATATTTACTTTTAATCACCCCAGCACTAATGCAGAATGACGTCAAAAGAAAGTTGGAACAAGTAGTCCTGCATCACTGCTTTAAAAAAGATTTATGTCATCATCTCTCTGTCTCTCTGTGTGGGATGGAACAGTTGGTGACCGGGGTTATGAAGGCAGCAGGATAGCCATGCTGTTTTTACAAGAATAATCCCCATAGAAGATTACACAGCAGTTTGAAAGATAATTTTAACAGGAGAGGGGATTAAATGTTGAAACAAACCCTATCAGTTAGCAGTGCAAACTGCCAGCTAAATCTCAAAGGACAGAGAGAAAATTAATTTCAGATGACCTGTTTTGTTTACATCTGTGTACAGACCGCAGAGCTGCACAGAAACAGGGGATTGGACAGACGGATAAAACCCCCTGGGCAATACACATCTGTATGACACTGCCTGCATGAATTTGATGGAGAAATGTGGATCAAATGCAATGCATCATGGGCCAACAGATTGACAATATGCATGCACTTGCTTGGAGATATACTACACACACACACCAATACGTACCCTCTAGCCAAGTAATATGCATTTATATGACTGTCTGCTCTTGGATATGAAGTTCAAATGCCACATTATAGAAATGGAAGCTACACATACGCCTACACACACATCCACATACCTATACATAGGGGCACTCATTTACACACAAGCTCCCACTCGCTCGCATGCAACTCCATGTAGTCACACACTGACTCACTAACACACTCATGCACAAGGAGCCAGACTCCGAACACCCAGAGGACTGAAGCTACAGGCCAAATGTGTTTAGTGACTCCTTTTACTCAGACGCCTTTCCACGTGATATGGCGGCTAATGCGATATAATTAAGACTGCATCGCACAGACACATTTTGAGGGCTGACACACAACTAGAGGGCAAAAAGTCCCTTTATTCCGAGTGCAGAGAGAGGTTGAGGCGACTGAGGTGAAAATTGATGCGGAGCAGCGAGGAATATGTTGTCGATGCAAATCAGCAGTGGAAGTAGGCATGAGTGTGGAGGAGAGAGTAATGTATGGGAGCCTGAGTGGCTGCTTCACATAGATAAAGCAAAATGCCCACCCCATTTTTGCTTTGTAGGAACCCAATAACACCAAACTGTTAATGTGCTCCTCAGGAATTAGACACTCACTGGTTTCTGATTCCAATTAGTGCTAGAATTTCTGTTGTTTATATCATTGTACATTTAGTACTGTTTGTTGGTCAAAATAAGCAATTTAAGGACTTGGTGCCACTTGGTGGGTTTAACCAGTTTGTTGGACTACAGCTCTCCTTTTCAAAATCATAAAGAACGGGATGCAGTGCTGCACACAGAGAGATATGAGTGCCCACATAGAGATAAATATAAACCTGGGTACTACCGCTGTCATCTCTCCTTCAAGCTCCAACCAGTGCCTCTCATCTGAGTTAGCAACATGTGAGGACTCCATCAAGGTACTCGTGACCTTCTTCGTAATCCAGATCAGACTGCATAGTAAGGTAGCATTCAGAAAATAGCATACAAAGTTCATCTTAGTTCAACAGTGATGTGTTTATTTTAGAACGTGCATCACAGTGTTTTTGAGTGGTATCTCAAGAACTCCTTAACTGCATGTTAATATATTTGTTTCTTTATGCCTGTCTTCCACTTCTGCTGGAGTGGAGAGCCTTTGGGGAAACAAATTTCTGAATCTCTGAAAACTGTATTTCAGTAAAAAAAAAAAAAATACAGTGCTAATTTTGGCTGTGTATTGAAATGTGTTAATAAATAATATAAGTTTTTTCCAACCAGGCGTCATCCACAGTACTGTTTTAGATAATAGCACAAGACTATTGAACATTAAATATATTAAAAAAGCTTAAATTAGGAACAAAAAGAAACTTAATTTGACGAGTTCTCCATTTCTTTGAACCATGTGGTCTGATTTGGTTGCATTCAGCCCCTTAGGGGTATATCCCTTACAAAAAAGTCTGAGTTGTTAAGCAGTCCTGTAGGAATTATGCCAGTATTGTGTAGGGATACATTACATTTAAAAATATATGTTAAAATCAGCAAAAAATTAATTTTCCTCACTAATTGTTCATATACTGTACATGTCCAAGCCAATTCAGATCTTACAATCCTAAATAATGACCTAAATAACAAAGTCGTTTTTCCGTCAGTTCCTTTGAAAACATCCCAAAGGAAAGTTCCAAAATTTACCAACAATTTACCGTTATTTCTTTTCTGACCCCAGGGTTAAGTGTATGGTTCATCTACAACTAGTTAAGGTCAGGGCAAGACTACCTTCGCAGATAATAGAACTGTTGACCTTTATGTGTCCTCATTACCTTTATCTACAGCCATCTTGATCGAACAGAACTTGAAGTTTCTTCTCCAGGTATCTTCCTTATAGCCCTCATAGACTTATAAACCAAAACAGAATAAGAGACCGAATAAAGTTTGCGTGAGTCACAAAATCTGTTTCTCATTTGCTAGTCAATGGCAAAGCTCCAGGCTATTAAATGAAAGCAGTGGATGTTCCATGTCTAACTTTGGTAGAAAATTGTTTTTATTCATAAATATTGAGTGTACTGCCATGCATTAAATGATAACGTATGCTAATTCAACAAATTTGTTATTCCTCCTTCAAGGTTTGGGTACGCAGACGGTCACTATCTCCAAAAGAAAGAGAGACGAGAGGGTAGATGTAAATAACTTCACAGTCCACCCAGCCCAATATCTCTAGGCCACTCTGCTCCATCATTCATCCTACACCCATCTCTCCAGTTCATATATTATTCCTTTCCTGTACCCATTTTTATTCTCTAACTTTAGCCATCTGCAATGACTTTTCCGTCCTTCCCTCGATCCATTAATTTGTCCATCTCTCCATTCATTCCTCCCCACATGTCTTTTTGTTCTTCCACCATTTTGACCACTGCCTAAATATGTCCATTCCCTTTCAACCAACACATGTATCCTCCTAGTCTGCATCCATCAGCCCTTCTCCTATTCCCCCCTTCCTGTGAAATAACATGTGGATTTTAAATCAGGCTCCACATGAACAGCCAAAATGGAGCTGGCTGGTTTATCATGAAAGATGCAACATAGGACACATAACACAGACAGGCCAGTTTGGAGCAGCACATGATGCTGTCAGTAAGCTCTCCAGTAAGACCAACAGTGTATCAACTACACACATTCAGAAATAAGAGAGCTGTCATTTGCAGGACCAATGTTTTAATCATAGCCGAAGATGAAGTGCGAACATAATGTAGGGCACTATTCTTGGTAAAATAGTATACTGCACTAGTTGACAGTTTGAGGTCATTTTTATTTTTATTTGCGATGTTAACATGCCATAATTGTTTTTCTACAGGTCTTGTTCAAAACACCACCGCAGGTATCTGGGGACAAATGCAAGTCAGTTTCTGCTGAACTGGAAATTGTTCAACTAATATTCAAATTTAACGCCATCAACACAGGTGTGTTCATGTGCTTTGTCTGATTAAACCTCTTCTCTGTCCTTTAGTTGCTGACATGAGCAGATGCCTGATCATGAAATCAAGAATAAGAAAACACCTGTAAGTGTTTGCAGGGCCAGGACGATGTGCTCTGTGTAAAGAACCTGGCTTTGCTGTTTACTTAAATACTAGAATTTTATGAATAGGAAACAGGAAATGAACAGCAGTATGCCGCGTTAAGTCTTTTGTTGATCCATCCATCCATCCCGACCTCTTCTGCCTGTTGACTTTTTCGCTCTTTAATAAAGTCACACAGCTCCCCACACTGCTTTGGACAATAACTGTTGTCCATCACAAGCAAGAGAGGAAGTAGTGCGACAGCCACGAGAGGGCTTTGTCCATTTGATGTTTACATTGTATACATACTTGTGGACAGTCTCCAGCAACATCATTCTGGATGTGATAAAGGATAGATGGGTCTGGCCTTGCAGAGGAAAGTCTGTTGAGAGAGAATGAGTTTTGTGGCAGAATAGCACACATCATGCCATGTGAAATAATGTAGCACACAATTCCTCCACATATTCATACACACAAAAACACTGCTGGGTGTTTATCGATGACCCACAGGAAGATCTTGACAACTTCAGAGGGTGTGTGTCTATCTTGACATTTTTGCATCTCTAGGTTGTGTGACCCCTTTTTCCCAGTAATTGATGGTTTTGATCTTGACAGCACGAGTGTGTGACTGACATATGTAGTTGGGCCCTGAGGTTAGCATTATGACCTTGTCCCTTGTCACGTCTTTGTTGTCCCCAGCAGCATGCTGTTTGTGTGTGTTCACACGAATGAAATGCCCCAGTGTCATTCTGTATACAGCCAGGAATATGACTCCCCTCAGTTTGCTTCGGAAAAGCTGCACAAAGTGTTCAGAGACATCTGAATGCATGCATCTAACATGCTATGACAGGAGGCACAATTATAAATAGAATTTTTTTCTTCCTCTGTTTTTTTCCATTTAGTTTTTCCTTCACAGCAATGTGGAAGGGCTTGTGGGAAAAAATAAGACTATTTTCTCACTCACACACGTACACACTACCGGGCAGGTATAGGTCGATGAGTAAACAAGATTGCGATCTTTGCATGTCACATCAGAGTGACAGCCACAAAGGACACGTCGGCACTGTCCGCACACGTCAACGAGTGACATTTAACTGAGCCGCAGACAGATTGGTATGACCCTTAACTTCACACGCACCCATTTCTTTAACCAATAACATATAATACATACATACACACACACACACACACACATACGCACTGTCCTCAAATGTCTCTTTTTACAAGACACTTCCACTCTTCTCTTCCTCAATACCTTCTACTTCTATACTATTAGGACTGTTACGTGTGCGGAAATGTGGATGATGCCCCCAGGCTAAGCTTCCTTATAAGGGCCTCGAACGATACCCTTCCCAGTCCCCGGAACCTGCCAACTCTGGGACTCCCAGACCCAAGCTTGCAGCACATCCTGTCTGGATGTAAGACAGCGATGACACAGGGCCGGTACGGATGAGGCTTGGAGCAGCATCACGAGGGATCGGTCCCTCCTTTCATCCGTAGGCGAGTGGAACATGAGAGCTGACTTCGACCGCCAGTTGAAATTCCCACAAGAGATCACCACAACCTCCCTGCATCCCGACGTCGTCCTCTGGTCCACCTCTACTAGGACAGTCATTATGGCTGAATTGACTGTTCCATGGGAAGAGGGAATGGAGGCTGCCTTCCAGAGAAACAAGGAAATGTACCCAGAACTGGCAGCTGTGTGCTCAGAAGCAGGATGAAAGGCGTTTATCTATCCAGTGGAAGTTGGTTGCAAAAGCTACACTGGAACATCCACCCAGTGGTTCCTGAAGTCTCTCGGGATCACAGGCTCCAGGCTGACGAAGGCTCTCAAACACCTGACGGGGGAGACACCATGCAGCCAGATCAATGTCACTGATGGAGGTGCATCAGTCAGTCCTTTGTGTGTCGAAGAACAAAGGTGGCTTCCAACCTCATTTGTGCTCTACTGTGTAGCAGGATGAGAAGCATGTTTCATCTCAATCCGACTGTCACTGTAAAATGAAGAAACAGTGGAATGGTCCTATTTAAGAGATCTATAGTGCAATTGTGTCCAAATCTAATTTTACTAGTTAGTGCTAATGCTGGCATATAATTGACATTGGCACATGCAGCTGAGCATCACGCCTTCCTAAATTCTGTAAAGTGTGTAATTTATTTCCAAGATACATGAATGACACAAGGCAATGTTATGCAACACACAAAATGCCACAAATAATGTTCTGACCTTCTGAGGGCTATATTGTGATGTTCCACTTGACCTATCCAAATATTTTGTGCACTCGCCTATGTAGACACATCTTACTATCTGAATAATGTGCACTTTAAATGACAGGAAAATACTGCGCTATTGACTTCAGACCAGGTTTTTGTTGGTTAATGGTGCAATTGGTTTCCATTGCCTCAAGACAGCAACATTGTGACTATTTATAATATACCCTTATACTCTTGCTAAATTTGGAAAAGTAACAACAATATATCTCAGATTAATTCCTTATTGCCCTGGTGCAAACCAATAATGACAAAACTAACTATATCCTAGACTGCACCACAGAACAAGGCAAGGCAGCCCCCTACCTCCATCTGAATGTAGTCTGAGCTCAGTTTGTAAATGTATAGGAATAGAGAGGTGCACTTATATGCTGACAACTTCCCACTTCATGTATAATAAAAAAAAAAAAAACAGACTTCTATCAGTGTTCCTTTGATACATCAAAACCATGTGTGTGTTTGAATTTTGGAAGATTTAATCTTTTGGGGAGCCATTGATGGTGTTTTTACTTTATTTGCCCAGTTAAAATAGAAATATAATCCTGCCTACACACAGGTTTTCAGATGTTTGTAGATTAGAAATGTATCTCCAAATTACTTAGCCCAGGTCCCACACTACTGCTTTAAATAACATCATAATAATAATGATCATTCTTACTATACACACACATGAGAAGGCTGTGGTGACTTGGATAAAATAATTGCATGTCTTTGAGAAGAAAGACCTTCAGATCAAGCTAGATTATGACACAGGAGACGTTAACTCCTGATGTATTTATGTGAGACTCTGACTCAGATATATCTTGACTTGAGCGTTATATGTTACAGTTGCAAAAATAAAACCAGAACTTATCAACACGATTTGGACTTGTGATCATCTATGTGAGTATCGAACAGATGTATTTTTTGGGACCCCTCTAAATAAATCTCCACTGACACCAATATTTGATGTTGAATATTTTAGTTTTGCAGTATGAATTAAACTCAATTGCTTTTGCTTCTCTGATTGCCAGAAGCCTTGTACTAAAATTGTATTGTATTTAAGTGCAAAGATGAAAGGCCACCCTCCTACACTCAGTGGAAAAGAGATCTGATGCTGTTTGAGCAGTTAGAGAGGATCAGATTTACTTTGAAGGGCTTCACTGACAGATTTTATAAAAACTGACAGCCATTCATCACCCATGTCAGGAGTCTGAGGTTGGATAACTTACTGTGAGTGTGAGGGAGGAGTTTTGTTTGGATGGTGCTGACTACAATGGGAAACCAGACATTCGTGGTAAATATGTAATGTGCAACATGAGATCAGACTATTATTCTTTTCTGTTTCTTTCACATTTTTATCATTTTATTTATTCTCTCCGCCAAGAAAATAGCACGGAAAATAACTACTAGGTGTAGTGTGTTATAGCAGCGTTTCGGAGAATCTAGGTGAGTAGACAATAAAGAGGAGAACGCCTGTCATCCATATGATAAAATTAAATGCCCTAAACATCCATTTATCTTTCAATGCATACCAGCAGCAACAAAGACATGAACAACTTGAATGGTAAGGTATCTCAAAGCAATCAAATCTTGTCATAAAAAGCCATGTTGCTGCTGGCAAGCCAAGTCAAACAGTATAAGATGCACTGTACTTATAGAGTGTTAAGCTGTTAAACACAGATTACCATTTAAATAGTTTTACTGCTAAGGGAGATATTAGAGTTTATAGATGTGGATTTATATATCATCATAGAGCAGGAAGGGTGGATTCCTGCTCATCAGGAGAGACATACACAGCTGTTATTACAGCGGTCAGTGCACTGTATGTGCCGTGCCATGCACTGTGTTTGTGTTTGTTTCTGTAGTTGAAATGGATCTTTGTCCTGGTTAGTTCCACTGAGATCAAGAATTGCTTTTTCAAGGAAGACCTGGCATCATAGCAACACATGTAGTCAGACAGAACAGCAGTAAAAGCTTTTCAGGAGAAAGGAAGAGCAGGGAGACTAACAAATACAGCTGCAGGATTTCTTTTATCCATTAAAGTTACCTAAAAATCTATATTGCGAAACTTTTTAGACGAGCCATATAAAATGTTCCTCTGAATAGAAGTGCATGGATGCCTTTGAATACAATAAATCAATGTGGAGAGTGTAGTAGCACTAAAAATGGTAAAAAGTGATAGAAGAGAAATAGTAATGAAGTGGTCTTTGCTGAACTTTATGGAAAGTGATTAGAGACCACATTTTTGACAACCCTGTTCTCATTCATCCCTCTGCTCCTCTCAGGATGGCACTGATGAACTCTCGCTCCATAACTAACAAAACTTTTGTGCTGAATTACATCATCCAGTCTAAGAAGTTTGAATTTTTGTTTGTGACAGAAACCTGGCAGAGGAATATGGAACATACCCCCCTCATTGAGCTGTACCCGAGGGATTACACTTTTATCATCTTGCCTAGAGTTTCAGGCCGCGGTGGAGGACTTGCTGCCATGTTCAGAAGCCATTTTTCATGTCGGTTGGTGAAAACTGTGTCTTTGTCTTCTTTTGAAATACAAATGATTAAAGTTGGATGTACTGTAATGATGTTTTAATTTACCATCTACCCGGCCCCAATAGCTCCTTTTTAAATTAATTTAGTGATTTTTTCTCCCTCTATTCTTAAACTATCTAGATTTGTTCTTCTCGGTGAACATTCATATTGACAATGCTTCTGATAAATTTTGCCTCTAGTTTTGTTAATATCACTGTTTTTATCTCACTCAACACGTAACAGTGTTTCTGAGGATCTTTTCCTTTCATATCATAATTGTGTTTTATTTAACTTGTTGTCATGAAATGAACTCTCGCATCCTAAACCATCTCTCAACGGCAAAGTTTTCTGCTGCCTTTAATAACAGCCCTATTATTATGTCTAATAATAATGTTGATTGTCAAGTACAATCTTTTATTGAGCACTGTCTTTCAGTCCTGCATAAAGTTGCTCCTAAAAAGGTCCTGGATCGACCCCTCTGATTAATTCCTCCCCCTGAACGACAGTATTTCGCTCTTTTAAACCAACCTGTCGTAGAATAGAGCGTTTGTGGAAATCCATCCATCTACAAGTTCACCATCAGTATTAAAAATAACTTTTAAGGGATTTTAAAAATATGGTTAGGGATACCAGAGTTACATACTTTTCTAACCTCCACTTTATCAAATAGTCAAAGTAATCCCCAAATCCTGTTTGACACCATGGTCAGACACCTGCCTACATTAAAGAGCTAGTGCAGCCACATAATACTGGTCCTCTGATCAGGGTTTGTTGCTTGTTCCTCGCTCCAGGCCCAAGACAGAAGGAGACTGGGCTTTCGAGGTTGTAGCTCTTAAACCTTGAAACTCTCTCCCATTGAATCTCTGCAGACACTGTGGACACCTAGAAATCATCTTCATCCATCTCCCTTCTCCAGTTGGAGAAGTGGGTCAGAGAACAAGGGTTTTGCCACATGTTTCATACATCTGTATGAATATGAAGGAGAGAGGGAGTAAAGCACACAGCTAACCAGAAATAAAGAGAAAGAGGCTCAGGGCAGAGCTGCAAAGTGCCCTATATGACCCTTATTTGAAATTACATGACCACCACTGTCTGATAGGATTGATTTTCTCGATCTCATTTCATTTCTCCATCTGCTCTGGTACTGCCGTCTCAGGTATACGCGCCGGTGCTACAGGTCCATCACTAAACTTAACAAGTCTTAAATCGGCTCATGCTTTGGCCAATCTGTGCACCGCAGCTCACAATTCTCTGTTTCTCTGTGTGTGTCAGACACTAAGGTCAGTCTCTCTCTCGTATTTCCATTCTTTGTCTTAAATATTCAAATTCAAACACAATTTACTGACATGACTAAAAACAATATGTTGGCAAACATGACATTTAAGAAGTTCAGCTTTAATGTCTCTTTCCACAAACAGTGTCCATGTTACTCAGACTTTGCTGTGACTACACTGGGACTTTCTTTAAAAATAAGTACACTATTTTCAATGGAAACTGCTCACAATGATGTCTATGGATTGAGGATTTTCTGTAATTTGGTTGATCTGAACTAATAATAACATGATATTGCAGTATTGGCATAATGTTATAATCTTTTTTTTCCCCTCAAGATTTTATTATACTATATTATATTATATTCTACTTCATCAGATTTTTTTTTTTTAAATATCAGTGGAGGACAGGACATTGAAATCCTTGGCACCACCCAGCTCAGCTGATCATCACAACTATAGACCTACTCTTATGTATGTATGTATGTATGTATGTATGTATGTATGTATGTATGTATGTATGTATCTGATTTTTATGCTACTGCTGAATGTTTTTTTCATACATTTTATTCACAGTGTGCTCATAGGTCTGTTTTTAGTAGGACTTTTATATAGAAATCTGACAAAATAAGTGTCTTTTTTGTTTGTGCTTAATTTGCTAAACTTACTGCTTGTTGCATTGATTTCTCAACATAATAAAACTAAACCCACACACAATTTACCACCATGACATGATCATTTCCATGGAGAGATAGTGTCAGGTTTTTCCTCCAAGTGAGTGTGACACTGAAATCATATGGCAGGGTGAAAGCTTAGATGTAGGGTAGTGGGCCTGGAACTGCATATCAATCCAAATGTTTGCTGATGCAGTGGGGGATTGGACTGGAATGCCCGAGGAGATTCACCAAATTTGATAGAAGAGGGAGTTTAAGCACATAGACTTTGGTGTGAAATTCCTGCTTCTTAGCCCCCAGAAGGCAGATGGAAGCCAAAAATTAAAACAGCTTCCACTGCAAAAGTGATATGCAGTGTGGTTGTGCAACAGAGAGAAACATGGAGGGTTGGAGAGAGAGGAGGAGTGGAGCAGAGAGATCGAGAGAGAAAAGCGATATGAAGATGTTTTGCAGAATTAAAGAGAATCAATAAAAGTGAAAGCGGTTTAAACGTTTTATTTTCATGCTCTTTCTTCTGCGGTAATTTTCATTAAGATGCCTTTTAAAATTTTCCTTGAAACGTTTATTAACGTTTATTTGCTAATATTTACATTTCCATTATGCTGGTATGAACAGTGAACACTTGATCATGCAGATAAACTGTATGCTCAGTGTTATTATGAAACATTTCACACGTCTAACACACCAGTTAGTGTCCTAATAATCATGCACTGGGCCCTTTCTGTAGGTAGTTACTCACATAAGTGGTGCTTCACTTTCACTGGCTGTGACTTTCATCCAGATTATAACTAATTATGATAATTCAGATTTTCTACTTGAAAACAGTCACCAGTGCAGATTCAGTGTGCTGCAATCCACCGTGGGGTTGAAGCTGTATGGAATCTGCTCCATTGTCATAAAGACAGATGAGGACGACTGTGGCCACAGAGCATGTTGTGTTGTTCCTCTGATTAAGACGTTTGCTCACAGCAGCACACTCCCAACAAACTACTGCAAACACAGCTATAACAATCAATGATTACTCACGCTAAGTGAATTAATAGGCTTGCTCGCTTAAAACAGGATTTGGACTTGTTAGATGGCACTGATAAAATCCAGTGTTGCGTAGGCAGGGCTAATCCTTGATAATATGTTCATTGCTGAGAAGGCAACACATCTGAGGGCTCTTAAAGCAAGACATTGTTCTCTCTCTGCGTCTCCCTCTGCTCTTCACACACTTCTCCTTCCCTCGGGTTTCTGTCTCTCTCCTCCTTTTCCCCTTGACCAGTTGGAGAAGCAGATAAGTCAGCTGTGCACTTGTCCATGTTGTGATGAATAATGTATTTATGTATATGATATTAAACCAGGGGATGCTATAAGAAAACATTACTTATGCATGATGCTTAACCTTCTAAGCTTTAAGTGAATGTTTAGGTCTGCAGAAGCTTGCGTTTACATGTTATTGCAGCGTGTAGTATATAACACAAACTCGACTAAGTCAAATTTAATCATTTTCTGAAAATGCTTAATTATTCTGATTTAAGCTTAGGGGTGACTTTGTGGAGGATTCATTTTGAACGGAACTTTCTAACCTTCATGAAGGTGAGATTTATTGCTGGGCTGTTGTATTAGACTGCAATACTTTATGTATCTTACTGAAGACAATTTATTGCGATTGGTAAACATAAAGATTATGATTCATATCATGGAGGAAAACCTATCTTGCTTTTGTCCCTAACCCAGACCTTTAAGAAGGTTTGCTCACACTTATCTGACCACTGGTTTTAAGGAGAACTTGAGATTTTTACACATCCAGATCAGTTAACTCTGTCATGGAGACTACCAGTCAAGTCTGAGAAAATATCCCTGATGATTTTCATCTTGAGCTTGAACACTACACATTTTGAACAGAGAGACATTTAGCAGGCAGGAGATTTAAGGAAAATATGCTACTGGTGCGTTATGGAAAATTACTTGGGAGAAAATGTCAGCTTTCAAATTTGTCAATTCTTAATTTAAACGTCATCATGTGAATCTCCTAACTTTATGAAAGTGCAACAATAAATCACTGGAACAATACTTTAAGATATTGTTCACCTACTATTTCACATATTATTATATCATAGCTCTTGGCTGGCTCATGAATGTAAACTTAATTTGTCCTGTTTTAAGCCATTTTGTGAAAGAGTGACGAGAGGAAGTAAAAAAGAAAGAGAAAAAGAATGACACAGAGTTAGAAGAGGGACAGAAGGACAGAGACAATAAAGAGATTAAATGCCTGAGAGCCAGGAGGGTATATCCATTTAATTTCAGTCACACATTTTTGGCCAATGAGAAACCAGCACATGTTAATTGCCAGTTAGGGAGCCTGTCAGTCATCTACAAATGCCGCCTGAAACTAATTTGCATAATTTCCCATATATCATGCCAGCCGGCACTGGATAACACTCAACGGCCAAAGCGCAGGTTGAATTTTTGTTGTCACATTTGACTTCGTTGGACAGCGATTACCCTCCAATCCCAATTTCCCTTTTTGAAATATTCTTCTTGTGTCTTGTTTGCATCTATGCCTGCATGAGTGAATATGTGTGTGTGTGTGTGTCAAAGTGTATACACCCCAGTGACTAGTGGCTGGTAATTGAGAGGAGGGGGCTAATAACAATGCTGTCAGACAGGCCTGAGTGGACTCCGTTATTAGTGCCGTGTTACCCTGGCTAAATGCCGGACAAAACACACACTGTCATACACATCCCATTCTAGGTAGTCGGTATTGTAGAAGGTAGTGAGAGAAAGATGAAAGGAGGACAGATGAGGAAGTAGAGGAGGACGTGAACAAACGGAGTGAGAAAATTGACTCTGGGCATGTTATGTGTGTGTGGTTAAACACGTTGAGCTGTGTGTGACTATGTGCACTTGCATATGCTTTTGAATTATGAGTCTGCTGTCGTCGGAGTGTGTCGCAGATGCAAATGTGCCCTATGCAATTTTTTTTGATTTGACAACTATAACAAAAGCATCCGTCCCCATGGCCCCCTGTCTGCCTATCAAATAATGTCACCTCATTCTTCCCCTGTGACCTCCTCACTGCAAAATCCCCGTCACTCCCCACTATTACAAATGATTATTTAGACGTCCAGCACTGGCTAACTGTGATGGGTGCACCCCAACAACATAAAGTAGAATGAACCAATTTAAACCTAAATGGACTTGGGGGGGGGGATGAGTCACCGCAGGCCTCCAGTCAAATTAGCATTTTAAATGTTTGCATGCATACACAAACACACACACACACACGAGCAAGACAGAGAGGGAGAAATTTGAATTTTTGTGTGACTAGTATCTCAATTTCCTCAATAGTTACCTTAAACGTTTACATTTGATAATTGGGGTCACTGTAGTAGTGTAGTGGGTTGTCCATTAAGTGCAGGGTTGAAGGTTTGATCCTCGGCTCCTCCAACGAACCCCGACTGCTCCTGATGCTTAGGGCAGCGTCTTGCACTGTCGTCTTAGAGTGTTAGTTTGAGAAAAGGTTAATGAGAGACAAATCATACCCGTCTTTGGATAAAAGCACTGTAAAAAAATGCAGTCCATAAAGTTGTCTCTGTTTTTTACTGCATGGATTGGCCTCGGCCTTTAGTCCGGCTCCTATTCTGACAACAGTGTCCCGGCCACATTTTCTGAAATTGTCAGGAGGATTGGTGGTTGGAGGAAACAGAGTTGGAATTTTTAAATAGGAAAGTTATAATGACTATTTATGCCTTAAGTGTGGGGAGGCAGATTCTGAAGAGCATGACTCAAAAGAGTGTTTTGAATCATTGACTCTCTGCTCTGCTTTAGAATACACTGCTAGTTGCACCTCTAATTTAGTACGATATCTGTTGATTTATTCATGTTTTCCTCCAGTTCAGCTGCTGTTTACTCCTATGGTTGCTCTGTCTGCTGTGATGACTAGCCTCACTGGTGCAACACAACACCCAGGAGAAGTTATACTCCTCAAGTCATTAGTCAAACAGGATATGAGGCATAAACATTTCCCTATGAAACAGATGCCAGTGCTGACACAAGTGCTGTGCCAAGGGACAACATTGTAGCTGAATGACAGTTTTTGTCGAACAGTATTTCTCCTCATGTCATACCTCAAAACTCTTCTAGTTGCTCAAAACACTGGTTGCTTAGCAGTGAGGCTTGGCTGACATGTTGGTGACATAACCCTGCCTCTGATGTCACAGTTGTCTTGTTGTCACGACCTGCAAGATTCAGGAGCTAGAAGATAGTTGATATTTTTGGCTGTGAACCTGTTTTTATGCAAAAGAAATGCTTTGAATTGTTTAATATTCGCTTCCAGCATGGCCACTTACTGGTTGAAAAACGTTGATAGCCCTAATAATAGATAGACACAGACTGACCATATGTTTTGTACTTATGTATAAGTTGTTTTTTGTCATTGTCTGGTATTGTTGCAGGTTATGGATTTGGCTGTACCTAATATTGGCCTCTTCGTGTATATATATAAGTTTGTATGTCGGTTCAACTTGTCCATAACCACCATGATCAACATCACCATAAACACAATAAATTTTGTAGTATGCTTTTTTTGCAGCTGAGGTAGATGGTGTCAGCTGAAGAGACAGAGTGAGAGAAACTTCACCACCAACAAATATATATATGTGTGTGTGTGTAAAATATGTAGATAGAAATATGACTTAACCTAAGGCTTCCGTTGGAACATTAAATTACGAGGCAACAACTGATGTAATGTGCGAGTGACAGCACGCTGGTCATAAATGTCCCGGGGGATATCACATCTCAAAGTAAGAGAGTCGGGACTTTGTCTCATAGATCACAGTCGGAGGCACTTTCATGCTCAGCACTGAAATAATAGCTTTCTTGAAAACGACTTATTTGTCTTTCCTTCCCCAGTAACTCAGCTTTTTTTTTATTTGTCTGACTTTGTTTGTGTCTGTGTGTCTGTGTGTGTGTGTCAGTGTTATCATGCCTGTAGGGGTGCTGGGTTGGGAATGACCTATGGTTGAAATGGAAAATGAGTCACCTTGTACAAACATGCAGCCCGGTAAAAAGAGTCATGGCTGTCCCTGCAACTTGCATGATTGAGACTTTTTATGCATTGCTTTGTCTCTGCCTATTTTTCAAACACACACAGACACAGACACACAAATACACAAAATGTTGCCTCTTTACTTTTTACCTCATCTTTTGGGGGACTTCTGAGAGACAGATTTCTTTGCAGCAAAGAAATTCTGACTTTCTGAAACTTCAAATATTATACATTTCAATTTACCATGAATGTGCATTACTACATAAGTAACAATCAAAGATAAAGTTTAGAAAAAAACATCCTTTATTAGGTATTATTTATTAGAGTTTAACTCTCAAAAACTCAGCAGATCAGCTTCATCAGGACTGTGTGGGTGTCGTGTGATCATATTTAATTGAGTAACTAAACAACCCAGCAACCACACTGAGTGTGTGACATCACCTTTTTTCTAACTGCACCCGCCCACTTTAAACCAGTGAGAAAACACAGAAATCTCACATGTGAAACAACCAAAACTGTCTAAACTTTGGCAGAAAATGTAGTGTTCATACAATACTCCATTACTCATAGTAAGAATGTGATTGAGAAAATAGGTTTTAAGCCCTTTAAAATGTGTGATCTCCAAGCCAAAGCCCAGAAAACCTCAATCGCTGTGGTATGTTTTTCATGTGTACAATTGGGGGAGTTTCCCATATGATATTCTACATTAACTGAATTAACAATATTTCATACTGCACAATCTCAATCTATTTAGAGAGATATATAATTACTTTTTACCAGTTAGTGTTACTTTATCCACACCAGCAGCTGCTATATTGCCATAATCTTATCCTTATCTGTACCTTTTTAACCCATATTTCCTCCTGAATTCCCTGGCTCCAATTCCATTTCTGCTCTCTTCATCCCTTTCTCTCGCCTGCAATAGGAATCACCCTCCACTCTTTCCTTCACGATTGCTCATTTCATCCTTATTCTGTTGTTCCCCCCTTCCCAAGTCTTTCTAATGGTATATATGAGTGGGCTTCAGTTCTTGTCTTATCCATATTTCAGCAGCTCCAACTTGTCCAAGTTATTAGCAGGCCATTACAGCCTCAGCCTCAAACCCCTTCATCTCTTGATTCTTATCGTTCTGCGTCCCTGTGGATCACCCCTTCTCTGCTACACTCACAGTTTTATAGCTCTTGCCTTATTATTGCTTTTTGCTTTTTTTTTTTTTCCTTTGCACTTTAAAGATAAAGCAGAAAGCCTACGATGGGATCAAGACTCAAATATCAGTTGATCTAATGTCATCGCTGAGGCAACATCACAGTTGGCTTGTAAACGCATGCACAGTTTCACACACAATCACCATATAAAATTTACAAAACAAAATACAGAAGTACACTCATGCATGTTTAAGTGTACTTTTTCAACCTACTCAAATTTCAAGCGTACTAAGAGCATTTTTGGAAAAAGCATTGTACCTTCCCTGGCCCCTTCGTTCACTGGCAACGTCTTGATGATGACGGGGTGTAAACACTCGGCATTACCGTGTAACATAATGGATCACACTCCTGCACACACACATACACATACACACAAACTGACACACCCTGTCACTAATAATAGCCAGTTATGTCTCTCCTGATGAGGAGTGGCCCACCCTCACTGCTGTGCCCTGATAAAAATAAGCCACATCTATCAACTATAATATCTCCCTCAACAGAGCTGTAAAACTTTATTTAAATGCTAATGTCTGTTTGACAGATTAGCAGACGTACACAGGTGCAATACATTTTCTACTGTTTGACTTGGCGCACAGCAGGGATATATTTTACTCTAGAGCAGCAGCGTGGCTGTCTCTGACTTCATTTGAATAAAATTACTTTAAATTTGTTGTGTGATGATCTATTACTGCTTGTGGGAGCCTTTCATTTCACCCATTCCACCTTTGTGGAGGTCATTGGTCAGGTTCTGCTACAAAATTGCACGAATTCAGTGTCGCGACTGGTTTACAGCCTATATTTAAATCTATTATGTGTACATAAAGGCACCTGCATGGCTGCATAGACAATTAATTATTGAAAGCCAAAAGTGTGAGGCAGGATTTATCTTAAATTATTCTGTATTATAAATAAATACAGAATTAAGCGATAAATAAGTGATGAATCTGTCTCTCCTGGTTGAAATGACTTATGGGAACATGTATTGTACAATAGGAATACTAATGACCTCTATAAGTGTGGGTGAATTAACTGTTGAGCAAGTTTGGAATATAAATCTAGCATCAAAAACTGATGACAGATAAAGAGCGTTTGATCTCAACTAATGATTGAAGTATTCACTTTTAAGGTGGTTCAAGAGTCTCGAAAGATCAATAAAGCTCACCTCAACTACTTCAAACATTATGATATTGTGTAATTATTATTTTATCTTTATTTACCAGAGTCTGGAACATCCCAAATGATCCCGCTCCCCTCGCAAGAGATTTGAAAATCTTTAAACCCGGATCCATCAAAGGCGCCGAGCTGCCAACCCAATACTCCTGGTAAAGGTTTGACTGCCACATGGGGCACGCTGTGGAAGGGGAAGTTAGCAGGTGCATTACCATTCCTGCAATAATTTCTGCCCTTCTTTAGGATTTATTTGGGTACTGTTAGTAATTAGGTTAATGCAATATTACCTGAAATGTGCATTCATTAAAGACCAAGTATGACTTGCAACAAATCTTAAAACACATTTCATAAATCAGACGCAAGGTTTTCTAATTTTTTTAATGGCAGTGTTTTTAGGTGAGAAGCCGTGTGGGATAATGGCCTTGTTGCTGACTTCTGCTGGTATTGGATGTGGCGACGGCATGAATCACTGCAGGCATTACCCCTTCGCAGTGAAACTTTTCACTCAACTCCATGTTGTATTTTCCTCACAGAAACCCCATAATTAGAGACAAACATTAAGAAAAAAATAAAAAAAAATTTTGTTGACATTTGGTTCATGTGCTTTTAAACGACAAATTCTTTATATCCCCATTCCCCTCACAAACCTCCACATCCTTTGTTTCACAGCTGTATATTCTCTCTGTGTAGAAATTATTAATGCAGAATAGTTGCAAATAAAGGTGAATTGTCAGAGACTTGGTTGGTTTAATGCATGAGCTTAATAGAGAAAAAGATTAGCCAGACTACTGTAATGTTGACATGAGCATCTTTAGACTGAAAAGTATAAAAAATACATTAAAGGCCCAGTTGCTCTCTTTATAGCGGAGTGCATACAGCATTGTTTGGGTTCAGTTGACACCCATCATATATTTATTACTTCATTTCTTTTGAAGTTGGAAGAATTCTAGCAGCTCCGGATGAGTCCCCTCTGTAGTTGTCTTCAAAGTAAAGACCTGTGATGTCCAATCCTCTATGTCTTACACCATATTTATTCAATATCTTCTTCCCCTCTCCTGTCCACACACTGGAGCCAGGATACACTTTGTTTTTCAACTGTCAAAAGAAAGATGGTGGGGGAGGTGTAAATCACCGGCTTATAGTTTCCATTTCTTCAGTGCCTACTCTCTATGTCCTCTTTCTCTCTCCTTTCATCTCTATCTCTTACTGACTCTTCCCATATGGAGGACGGTATGGCATCATTATCCTGGGGGAGGCAGCCATCCAGTCAGAGAAATCAACAATTAGGACCCAATAAAGTGGAAAAGCATATTTCTGTATGCTAATGAGTTTTCTGGCAGCCACAGCTGATTAGACTGCTCCTTTTCTCCCAAATATTACTATTATTATTATTTATTCCATTTCTGAACAACTCCATTTATTCATTCTGTCATAGCATTTATCAGGGCCACAGTACGGGGCCAGCGTCTTTGGTTGGTGTTGAAAAAAAGTGACAGACCAGGAAAGAAAGTTAATTTGATTCATGAGTAGATTTAATGGAAGAAACAGTGAAGCGTGAGAGCATCTATAATGTACCCCCAGCGACTGTTCTCCATACATTCTCCCCAGCTGTCACAGGCATTCTGCGGAGAGCAGAGACGAGAGGATATCGTACTTTTCAAGCTGAAAGAAGCAACGAGGGCAGACCCCTGAACTAGTGCAACATATTCAGAGAAACCCAACATCTGCCTGCCTCCAACGCACGTATCATGATCAAACACATGAACGTAAAGAGTAGGCTCACAATTAGCATCCAGTCATTTGCACATCCTCTCTCTTCCCACTACCTGCTCGCTTGCTTGTCAAAAGCAATTTAAAGCCAAATGTCATTTAATATTCTCTAATTAGTATCTGAAGACTCTTTCAGAAAATAGATATATCAAGGCCATCTGTTTGTGAATAACTTTGATGTTCTGCACCGTGTTTTTTGTTTTTTAAAGCCTGCAGAGCCGCTGATTTTATCTTTATTAAAGTGTGCCTATTTGTGTTGTTTGTACATCCCACCAGAATAAAATGACATTAGAAGCCATTTAACACAGATCCCTGGTGCCAACAGACATCCAAGAATAATCTCACATTTTGTCATAATGATGTGATTTGCATTGCAAAGCATCTGTCGGAGGCCTCTCTCTGCTGAATCTGCCAGGGACCTCATCACCTCCACCATAAGCAAAATCCACCAAGTTCCTGACTAACAAGTAACTTATTCTGAAGAATTCAGATTTGCTTCTTGCTATTTTAAGCAAAAACAGACCTATATTTCTTTTAACTTTTCAGCCTCTGTCATAAATATATTGGAGCAATTTTTTACAGTGGGCACATCTCTTGCAGATGCAGGAAAAGTGCAAGGTAAGCGTGAGAAATGGAACACTTGTCCTTATTTTTAATTAGTCTGGACTTCTTCAGCTGCATTTTTGCTTATGCTTCGCAGAACTGGGTTTTATGTAGTGCTGTTTAACGGAGAGCTTATTCATCTGGAGTCTCATTACTTTACAGTAATTACACAATACAAAGTGCTTTGCTTTGTGGCCGAAGGGATATTGCTTACCATTCATAAAACCACACCTTCAGTGAGATGGCCCAAGACAACCTGAAAGACAAAAGAGCCAATAAACCTGGTGAAACACATCCAATCTGATACGGGAGGTAAAAGGAGAGACTAAATTTGGAGGCTCTTGTTCTGCCGTTATTGCAGGACGGGTATCTCATCTCTGGGAGTAAGGAGTGCCTTTGAATCTCACAGCAGCCAGGAAGACAATGGATCATAGGTGTTGAGATTGGAAGGAAGAGGAGTTTGGTGGTGGTGGTGGTGGGGGGGGTACCCTACCGCAACCTACCTCTATCGACGCTCAGATGTTGTGTACAAGGGGAATTGATAAGGGGAAAAAGAGGGAATGATAATGAGAAAGGGAGGGAGAGGAAAGTAGAAAAGTGAATGAAAAAAGTGAGAAAGGGGGCGTCCACAGAAGGGGGCGGGCATGAGGTGCTCTGTGTACATGGCACTGCTGTGTCTGCATTATTTAAAAGCTTTCATTAACCTGGGCCTGAAACAGACTAAATCAATAGTCGACGCAGACACAAAGCATTTCAGGGTGCTATAACTGCTCCGTGTGCAGACTTCAGGATCATGGTGAGATATAATTGCAAAGAGGGGTTAAATTCATTCAGATGAGATAACAAACTGCTGTGTGTGGGTCAGGGATCACCTGTCTTGCATTGATTTGGCCTAAAACCAGACATGTTAAATAGAACATTGATCATGGTCTGACTGTGTGTTTGTGTGATAGGGCACGTCCCCTGATCATTGACTGTCCACGGGGAGCTTTGTTTGTGTTAGGAAAGTCACCTTAAAGAATAATTCAGGGGGCTTTGTTGTTGAATCGTAGATGCACACGCCTTGCCTGGTATGAGTTTTAAACCAAATATTTTCCTCTAGGTCAGTTTATTTTACACCGCCTCATTGGTCTTCATTTATGTTCATGAGATCATGACAAACTTGTCACATTTTATTAATTTAATTTTCATCTTTAGTTTGAGCACAGTAACCAGTGCAGTGCAGCCAGTGCATGACGGCAGCGCTGTGATTCATTTTGACTGAACACAAGGCAGGGAATTAAATAAAATGGTAGCTTGAGCATGAACTGAACATTAAGTTATTCTTTGTCCATGTTTAAGTCCCGTCATTTATACAGCCAAACACAAATTCCCCTCAGAGTGCTTCACAATCTGGACAACCTAAGAGCCCCGCTGTGCTTATTGCTGAGACCCTTCATCATTCTGCTTCAGATAAAATATATTTTGAAAATGAGAAAATGTGAAAATTACTGCCCATTCTAAATTGGAGTGAGAG
Source organism: Lateolabrax maculatus (assembly GCA_031216445.1). NCBI lineage: Eukaryota > Metazoa > Chordata > Actinopteri > Acropomatiformes > Lateolabracidae > Lateolabrax > Lateolabrax maculatus. The sequence continues at coordinate 6,330,552 of CM062196.1, read as the reverse complement.
TGACAATGAGTAAATATTAGTTATAAGATAAGATCAGAATGTACACTTGCTTTATACAGTAAATCAGGATAATTTTTTTTTATTGGCTCTTCTTCTGGCACTGTATCAATTCTCTATTTAAAAAGTGAGTGGTATAGTGTTTTTTTGTTGTTGTTTTTTTTAAATAGCTCGGTGGGTGATGACATAAGGGTTGCTGAAATTGTATCACTATACAAAATTCTGTATCTCACTTTTCCTTTTCTTGAACGCAACAATTTAGCATGACTGCATTGATTATATGTATCAAACCAATACAACAAGCGGCATAACAGATATATGGTTGCTGAACTTGAAGAAAAAAGAGAAAAGTCAAATGTAAAGCAGGAAGATGCAATGAGAGAACAAAGGAAGAATAAAGGACAGGACTGACTTGAGGGCAGAAGGAGATGTGTCGGCTCAAATGGACCATGAGGGGGCAACTTCTGGCTCCTGGAGGATTTTCTTCAGGTCGTCAAGCATCACATCATGGAGATACAAATGTAACTATGACCCGCCCAGAGACGCAGAAGCAGCCAAAACTCTTCTCTGTTCTTCCCTCATACATGACTCACTCTAAACCCAAAGCCTTCATCTGGTCCTCTCCCATTCTCTTTTTCTCAGTGCATTTTCTGTGTTTGCCCGGGTTGCCAGAATACCCCAACTCCTACACAAAGCCTTAGCATTCCCATTACCGTGACAGTACTGGCCAACGTGTGCCTACATTAACATCAGCATAAATATCTAATCCTGAATGAAAAACCATGCAGAAGGCTGTCTGTACTCTCATGAAACATCAAATCCTGACCTGATATATTTTCTGGCTCGGGTTTGGTACTGCTTTGCCCTTTAGATGCCCAGACATCACAGGTTACATGTTAGTAGTGTAGACCTACGGCTGGTGTCCAAATCCAAGTCCGGTTTTGTCCAATCAAAACAACTAACTAATACTTCCAATGATAGTGTAACAATAGTTCCCAAAACATATGTATTGGATTCATTGATGCAACCGTGAAATGTGCCAAAAGGTGCTGGATTTAGTGAATTCACAAATGGATAGCCCTGTACTCAACTCTGCATATCTATCAGGTATGAAAGGCAGGTGATTTTAATATATCAGCAGGGACTCACCTCTTGTTCATGTAACTGATCCTCAGACTGTTTTTGTTGTTGCATACCGCAATACTTTTAATATGCAAAGCATATTAAAGAGATTCCCAAAAAGAACCTGATTGTGTCTAGTATGATGGGGTTAGAAGTGCATTTATTTAAGCAAGCATTTGTTTTCCATCTTAACAGGCTTGACAAATTCAAATACTCTCTAAGGTGCAGGTTAAACCTCCATTGAAAAAACTGTCAGCTTAATGGCCCCTGCCTTATGCTGATAACTGCTAAGGTGTCTCCTGCTCTTTGGAAGTAGGCAGATAAAGGTGCTGAAGCCTTTGTGTAAAATCACCGTGAAACATAGCCCAGTGTCTTTTTTTATTTCTCTCTTTGAAGTGAATTGACATTCAGCCAAGGATTTTGTTTGAAAATGCACCCTGCCTCCCCACTCCTCTGTTTTTCTTCTCTAAACTTCAGCACATTACATAAAGTTGGAGCATCGCGTTTGTCCTTGAGTGTAACTTACAGGTTTTCTGCCTTTTGTGTTTTGTTTGAGTTCCTTCACAAGTTGACTGAGGTCGTCAGTCACAGAGGGAGAGGCAGACAAGCCGGAAGGCCGAATGGTGGGAGTCAAGGAATCTGTCAAACTCCATCTCTGCTACGAAAACGGGAGTAGATGGGCACAACTCTCAGTACTCTCGGTACAACCGCGGCACGTAGAAGAGCGGAGGGAAGAGGTGGACGTGTGACGGGAATGCCAGAGCACCATGTCTCTGCTGATGACAGTCAATTTGTCTGCGAGTCAAAGGGCTTTGAGAGATGCACTCTGCTGCAGGCAGCCGCAGAGCTGATGGTATTAATAAGGGGGGTACTTACCTGGATTTCATGGACATACTGTACAACACTGTGCGTGTCCCGCTTATTATGTACCAAACAACAGTCGCCATTCACCAATCCATCTGTAGACTGTTCTGCATTTGTGGTTTGCTTAAACAACCTGTGTTTATGTTTTTCTGACAAGTGACATCTTGTAGTCAAGCGAACACTGACTGTCTACTTTAAGTAGCAAACGTAGCAGCAGTGTGATGTTGTTAATCACCTGCAAAAAGCCAGAAGGAGGAGGTTTGTGCAAATGAGTGGGTGTGCAAAATGTGTGACACAGGACACCTCGATTTCAACCCATATTGTACCAACATCTTCTACCTATCAAAGTTGGTTTCATTTTAACATAAAGACAATCTTTTCCCATTCCAATTATATCTGCTTACCACTACATTATAGTGTGTTATAAATCATTTATTAAATGTTTATGTACCCTTTATGAATCCTAAATTGGGGTACTTAAAATAAACTGTTGCTGAAATAACTATTAAAAAAGGTGTTTAATGTTTGAAAACATTTTTATTCTATGTAATACATTTGAATTGTGCATTATTATAATGATGAAAGTTTAATAAAATGCAGCACATCATATTTAATTGAAGCGGAAAATTATCAAATTGAAAGATTTTGCATACATTGCCTAAAAGCTTTGTATGTGAATCCTTTACTTTTTCATCTTACATCTGTCTTTATTTTCTCTCCAAATTAAGTCCAAAGACTGTAATGTCTGTAATTCCCCTCAAAATGGGTGCAATATTTATGAATTTTGTAATTTTCACAGGCAGCAGAAAAAGAGTGCAATGTGCTTCGTCTTCTACTTAATGAATTGTACAATATCCAGAGGAACTCCACAGCTTTCATGTATTGTTATTCACTTTCCTTTACTGTTTCCTGCTTTGTTTTAAAACTCTTTTTTGTCTGGATGCATCAGTTACTCAGACGACATCACATGAACAGTAGCTACATAAATAAATATAGATTTTTTTTGGTTGTTATTTTTATGTGTGAAAAGAAATGTGGACTTGGTGTGAAAGGCCTTTGGTTATTAACCAATTCCCCCCGGTACTGAAGTCCCTGAGGAAAGTCTCCTTTGATATGGTCATCCTTGCTTCCTTTGAGTGCATCCTTTGATACATATGGGGTCACCACGGCTGCTGCTCCTGTGACAGGAAGGAATATAATGTGCACAAATGCTCTGAGTGTCTCAGCTCAGATTCCTGTTGAGTGTCAGTGGGAGCACTCGCGAAAACTGGAGGGCCCGCCACAAGATGAACGTGGGGCCTGGTGCTCCTTTACACTACTGCTGCTCCAGCTATACACTGCAGAATGCAATTTAACAATCACAAGATACTTTATACTATTGTATCTGGTTGGTAAAATATGTATTCCATTCATATCTAATGCTTCCCCTGCAAAAGTCCACCCCCCTCTGTTCTGGTTGTCTGTTTGTATCACTTTGGTGATTATATTTAAGGACTCAGCTGGCTCTGGCTCCACCTTCATCTTTGATATCTGAATTTTTAAGCCTTTAACATGCTGAAATCTCCTGGCAGGGCACTTCTGGTCATGGCCAAGTCTAGGATCAAGACCAAAAGTGACTGGGCCTTTGCCATCTGAGCCCCTGAGATAATAATTATATATATATACACACACAGTTTATAGGCCTGCTTACAACTTTTGTTACAGATAGCCATGCATATAAGAATTAACCTAGTTACTCTACCTTGTTGTAAATTTACCCATAGAATAAATAATTGTAGGATATGACCCTTGACCTTTTACAGATACAGTACGTTTGGTTCATTGCATTTATGCTGATGCAGCCATAAATTAATTTTACAGGTAAACTCACACTAAAGAAGTCTTGCAATAACAGAATCTGAATGCTGAAAAAATTAAAGGTAAATGGAACTTGTTGAGTAAATTATTTACTACAACAACTATTTTTTAAATGATTCAGCATATTTGCATATTCAAATCCAAACTTTGCATATGTTACATTAAATCTCAGGCTTTTTGAATTATTTTTTCTCTGGAGTAATACATTGTGCAGCAACCATGTGCAATTCAAATATATTTTTAGCTGTTGTTTTGTTGTTAGCCTGAAGCATGAAGTGGAAATTGTGATAATTAGTTATCATGAGCTAAACTTGTAAGTGCTGCAGTGTAGAACCACTTGCATTAGTCCTGTCAGGATCTACACAACAATGGTGACTAGTCTGGTTATAGAAAGCCCTGAAGTGTCCTGTGGAGGAGAGCAGGATGATGTGCTGTTCTGGTAACCCAGTGTTGGGTCACACTGTGGGAAATGGGAAACAAATGGTCCTGTGATGGACATTATTTGAATAAGATAAGCTCGAGATCAGACAAATGAGTCAGGCCTGACTGGTTTCACCCTGGAAGAACTACCCTGGGTGTAATTACAGAATCGAACCAGTAGGGAGCACACTTTTCATACCATCTCAGTGGAGTCCAGGGTACTGTACCTATGTTGTAGCTTTTCCTGGTGATGGGTCAAGAAAACAGTTAATTTTTATACCCAGCACTACTCTGCACTGCATTAGCATTAAGTGTGTGCTGCTAAAGAGGTAAGTGCAGCATATCACCAACCTCCAATGCAATTCACTGTATGCAAAATCTACGCTTCACATGCCAGATACAGCAGCTTGTATTAATAATAACCATTATTAGTATTAGTACCAATTACTACCATCTTTGCATCACGTGATGAATTACCTGACATCAGCATACAATTATATTAATTTCTAAAAAAGGTGAGGATTAGAGTAAGTCACTCTTATTAAACTGATGTCAAAAACACTTAACTAAACAAGCTTTACTAAGTGGGGATATTTATGTATTTGAATGGTTTCGATTATCCTGTTTTAGGCCCAGAAATAATGACACTAGAAGCATCGAGAGAGCCATTAAATCATTGAATTATTGAACACAATTTTGAATAAATATGAGTGTGAAGATTATTCCTAGGTAATATGAAAATGTAATTCAACCTCCCTCTCTCAGTCCCCCCCCAGCCTACTCTCCCCAAGGCGCGTGCGTAATTAGTCCATATTGTATCAGTCTGGTAAAACACACAGCTCACACATATATGCATCCTCACGGGCACATGACCTAATTAAAGTCAGCCAGCTCGCCTGGTCTCTCTCTGTATATATATAATTCATATTATTATGATAATGATCATTATTAGAACTTGTAGTAGTGGTGGCTGAATTGTTGAAATTCCGTAACGAATTTTCCCATACACTCATTTAATTAAACGTCTTCTTTGCCGCGAAATTTTCTTTACACAATTTGGAGATCTGTGTTGAAAGAGTGAGAATGAAAGATGAGAACAACTTCGAAGGTGGGCAGGGCAGGGCAGGTATGGGAGTTTATAGGGAGAGGGAGTTGCTTTTGCTGCAAACGGGTTTCCCCAGACCTCCGCGCACGGACCCCGCGCCAGGAGCTCGGCATTGTGGCCCGGTCTACTATCCGCTTGTTCTTGGAAACAGCGTCAGAGAGCAGCTGAGAGAGGCTTAACATTTCAAACGTCTGGCGGTAGGCTGCAAAGTTTCCACCCTGAAAACACTGTCATCCAGCAGCAACAGCGGGCTGATGCAGGACACCACGACGCACGGCTTGGTGTTCAGCAGGATTTAGTTTGCTGTAAAGTTGTGACGCACGGCCTCTCCAAGCCCGGGACCACACTCGTAACGCGTCGCTTTAGTTTCTGTCTGATTGAAGCTGATTTGTTTTAATTAGGAGAACCTGTTGCAGTCTATGTGTGTCACAATATGTCACAGGTGCAGCAGTGTTCTTTTTATTCTATTCCTTAATTCTTCAATCTATTTCCGTGATTCACATGCGTAAAACAACACCACTGTTGTGATTTATCAGCTCCTCTGACTTTTTAGTAAGAACATTTTGGCAGACAGTGAATGTGTCTTTTAGTGTAATTCTACTTTAACAAGAAACGACCACAATCACGTTTGATTCTTTGTATTTTGAGTTAAAATCCCTTTTCAGCTGTTGCGTAAAAGTCTTCTCGTTGTTAGCAGCAACACAGTGCATCACGGATTAAAAGTGGGACTCCGGTGCTCTTAGTCATAGATGTCCTCTCAGCTGGAAGGAGGCCTGCAGCTGGAGACCACAGCAAAACTCGATGCACCAAAACCCGACGAAGTAGTTGACGTGACAAGTCCTGACGGATGCGCCGGGCAGCGCGGAGGGGAGAATAAAGTGTCCCCGTCTCCGGAGCTCCATCAGCACAAACCACGCAAGATGACCCGGAGCCCCAAATGCGCCCGCTGTCGGAACCACGGCGTCGTTTCGTGTCTGAAAGGCCACAAACGCTTCTGCCGCTGGAGGGACTGTCGCTGCGCCTGCTGCCTGCTGGTGGTGGAGCGGCAGCGCGTCATGGCCGCACAGGTCGCACTGAGGCGGCAGCAAGCAGCGGAGGTGAGGAGGGCACAGGGGCAGGGAGACGTGAGAGTGAACAGATGGGTGAATCACGGCCTCCAGCAGGTGATTATCGGGAGGCAAACCGCCATTTACAGGCAAACAACACGGGGGAAGTCGTAGTAGAGAATATCTGAACGCGTAATGGCATACATGATGGGACACCGAAGGTCAGAATTTAGAGCTATTTTTATTTAACACTACATCACTCGAGATCGAGCTGTCTGTGCAGTATGATTTTCCGAAGAGACAACCCATAAGCATTACACTATACAGAGGTGCTCAGAAATAAAACCTGAAGGCTGAATTTGCACAATTATTATACATATTTTTAACTAGTGAGTGTGACAGTCTGACTATCTCATGGCCCATGGCAGTACTGGAGCACAGATGTTTCCTTTTTGTTATTGTTGTTTTCAGCATTTATATGAAAAATAATATTTTTTTGGTACAAATCTGGTCCGATTTTAAACATTTGAGTAAGGTTTTACCACTTAGTTTGTAGTAGGGCTCCTAGGTGTTATTCTAAAGACTGGAGTATGCTGTCAGGTTAGTTTGTTAGGCTTTATTTAATCAGGAAGATTGGTTGAGATCAAGAAATTTTTAACAAGAAATACCTTATTATATATATCACAAAGTATTTGTATATACACACATTTGTATACGTATATTATATTATACACACGCACACACATACAATTCAGTTGTTCAATTTTAGTTTGTCTTGCAGTTAATTTATAGTGAGGTGTATTGAAACAGACTGTGTTTATAACTCAAGGAAAAATGTGAAATTCTTAAGTATAACCTGTTAACATTGTCAGTACATGTTTCAGATAATATGGATATTGTTGATTGACTATATTATATTATATTAAATTAAAATATCAATATGATAATATACTAACTAAAATATAGAATAGGACATTCAGATGCTCTTTTATGACTTACATATATACTCAGTAGCTTATTTCTCTTGTGTCAACAGGGTAAATAGCCAAATTTCGCTTTCTTAATCACAAGGAGCTCTACTTGCCCCTTACATAATGTATTAATTCCCTTTAATTACCCTTGGGGCATGGTCTGAGTATAATACGATCATGTCCAAATGTCTAATTCCTGTTCCCATGTTTCTCCCAGGGTAAGAGGGGGGTCAGGTGTGCAGCTCCGTTGCGCAGGACAGCATATCAGCGTTACACCAGAGCAGCTGAGCCGAGCATCCTGGCTAAGAGCATCCTGCAGGGTACAGTTTAATTAACAACTCCTTTCTCATTAACGTACTTCTTCTCTCCTAAACTGTGCTAGAAAGTGCTTTTTTTCTCTCTCTCTCTGTATTTCTCTAGATCAGATGAAACCCTTAAAGTCAATTTTAACATTTTGGTTTATTACTGTTAATGCATTGAGTTTGTCAGAATTCATGCAAGATCAAAAATGGATCAACTTGGTTTGTCATCTGTTAGTGGATGCAATTATTCACTGCTTTCTGACACAATGATTTTTATTTGTGCAAGGTAAGTGGTGGTTAGTAAAAAAAAAAAAACAAGAAAAAAAACTACTCATTCAGATATACAATATTTAATTGAAAGATTTGTTAGGACATTGATTCCCTGGAAGCTTACTTTACTATAACCATAATCAGTCCATGTCACCTTAGTCTGATTCTAACCATTAACAAAAAGTCCTAACACAAAATAAATGGTTGACTTTGTGGGAGCCAACTAGTTTGTCTCCACAATGTCACTGAATAAGTAGGGGGCACAACACGGGAACAAGTGCATGCTCTTGAACACACATATGCATTATGCACATATGCTCACATTGTATCTGCAACTGCATTTTCAAGAGCTGCTTGGGCCACACTGCCAGTGCTTCGTCCTGGACGTCATTACCCAGCATTACACACACTTCATTTATCCAAACAAACCTGATCACTGTGGCTTCACCATTTCACAATAGGCCATTACTGTAATACATAGTGTGTATTAATACCTACTGGCTTGCAGTCAATTCCTGCTGGAGGCTTTGTCTTCTTTATAGCCCTCTCAGTCTCTCTGTGCTCTCAGTAAAGCAAAACTGACACCGCTAACCAACTGCATTAATGCATCAATAACTGCATTGAAATAATAAAGAACAAAGTACTCAAGCATAAACACAAGAATTAATTGGTTGGAACAACTTCATGATTTATGACGGAATTAAATATATGTATACATAACAGCGGCCTGTGGCTTTGCTCGCTGTGCAGGGCTCAAACCGGTGGTGCCGCTGGAGGACGACTCCTCCTGCTGGTCAAAGCAGACGCAGCGTGACCAAACACACTTCACCTGTCCCTCCATCAGCGCCCGCATGAGGAAGAGGAGAGCCTTCGCAGACAAGGAGCTGGAGAACGTGATGCTGGAGCGGGAGCTGAGACAGAGAGAGCTGCACAGCGACCTGTCCTTCTCCTCCTCTGCCCTTGTCCCCATGCTTCACCCTCCGCCCCTGCCTGTCTCCCCTAGCCTCCACTGCTGTCTCCTCAACAAGGACCCCATCACTGCAGGGACGTCCAGTTATGTGCCTGTGTACAAATATAAGCCTCTGTATGAGTGCGACTTCCAGTTCTATCAGTTCTTCCACCTAAAGAGCAGGTCTTCACCAGAAGGTGACTATAACGACTTCCTGTGCCAAAGCTCAGAGCAAACCAGGGAAGATGAGGAGGTGCAGAATAGCTGGAAAGGCTGTGAGAAGAAAGACCGACCAGAGCCGGTCCCGTCACAACAAAGACTCAAACATCATGGCAGCACCTTGTCAGGTCTAGACCTTGTCAAATCCCCCACAAAGCCAACAGAAATAAAGGACTTACACGGCTCTTCAACCATCACATGCTCTATTTTTGGATCAGATCAGGGTATCGTAGGCGGGCCAGACGTCAGTGCACCCAGCAGGACTTTTGATCCCAGGCCTCTGACAGCTAAGGGCTGGTGTGCAGACACTCCTGCCGACCAGGCCGGTCCTCATGCCGACTCTGTCAAGAGCCCTCATGGCAGCTCAGTCAGGACTCCCACTGTGAGGCCATTACCTTTCTCTGTAGAGGCTCTGCTGAGGGCCTGACAGGCAAATGGAAAGCTCTTTGTTTATGTACGGACTGAGAATTGACGTTGAGTAAATAAATATAAAAATGTCTAAGTGTATTACAGATTTTGAAAAACTTTTCTTGACAAGGCTGGTTATTATAAAGTGGCAATAGGTGAAATATTTATGAAAAATGTCCAGAACATGAATTACAACCATTGCATTTTTTTCTTATTTTTAATGAAAGTGTATTTAGCTATATTTTAACAACAATTAAAACATTATAACAATGAAACATATATGTACTTGATTACCATATTTTTTTATACCTACATTGAGCCTATTTTGTACAAATATACACTTTAAAAATGTAATCCTTTTTGATACTCCTGTCAGCAATGTGGTGAAAATATACTGAACCGCTCTGCTTTGACCCGCTCACATCAATCTTGTTTTATTCTCTTTTCCTGCAGAAGAAATATACAGTACATCCATAAAACAAAGTTGATGAAAAAGTCAAGCAGTGTTTGAACTTTCTGCTTTGATCTTTAAATCAAAGTGTAGATTTGACTGGTGGATATCTGTGTGCTGCTCTCGGGCATTAAGATGTCCGAACAAACCAGGCGCTGCTTAAAAATCTCTCCTTAATCATATGAAAACTAACAATGAAACGAGTGAGACGACGTTAAAGGAGCAAAAATTTTCCAAAAATGTTCCTGTAATAGCAGATAAAGGGAAGACAGCAACAAAGACATAACTCTGACATTTCTGCATCTGTCCTCTTTTTTTACCAGTTGAGAAATATGTGTTCATTATTTATTGCTTTTCATAAGCTCTATTGTTCTCCAAATGTGAGACATTTTGTCAGACTGTAGTCTGTCATTATGATTGTATAACTTTAAACTAACTGATCATATGGCGTACTGTTTAATATTTCATAGCGTATCATTTCATCACACCTACAGCATGAGGGAAGATGAGAAATATTCACCAAAGGCTGAATGGGACAGTGCCAGCGTTGCCTAGGCGACATTGTTCTTTATTGTATGCTGAGCCTGATGCCGGTGGAGTTTGTTTGAACACGCATTTGATCTATATCCACTTTCTACTTTTTCTCTCCTCCGTTTTTTTTTTTTTTTTTTGTTCGGCGCTGTAATCTCCCAGAGATGGAGGTCAGATACTTTTGACAACTCTGGACCTCGTGGCGTCAACACAGAGGTGATAGCGCACTGCTCCGTGTCTTTGTTTGCTCGTATCTACCAGCATATCAGACTACCTCTCTCCCCGTCTTTTCACAGACAGACAGAGAGGGGAGAATGGCACAAAGGAAGATGAGGTTGTGAGCCTGAAAGCGCTGAATATGTGCCATTGTTTTTTATTGTACACTATCTGCACCCATTTTAAAATATTAAAAACCTTGCAGAGAGTGCAAATTGCCATTTTCACTGCAATGATAAAAAGATAAGCATCAGTCACAAAGGGGTGATAATGACTTCTGTGAAGAATAACACAGAGGATATAAATCAGTCCCCCCCCCCGGCAAAGCTAGCAGAAAAGCTAATTTATCCAGTTCCCCCATGTTTCATTCTGGAGTGTCCTTAGACGAGGTGTGTGGCGTCTTAACAGATAGCGACCCCGCTCTGAAATGCCATTCACGTTCCACCGTTCTTGTTAGGCTTGTGCCAGAGACAGACAGATTAGCTTTATTGTTCTGTGCTCTTTGGAAAGGTTTGTTTCGATCTGCAATCGCCAGTTTATTAACATTTTCCTTTGTGGGCCAGGGGAGGACAGGAGAGAGAAAGAGGACGCGGGGGTTATTGGATTCAGGCCAGTTTGCTGACAAGGCAGTTTCAACAGGTTGAAACATGTTTTTGCATTTGTAATAGCCCCAACCCTTCTCCTCCCTCGCCCTGTTGCCTTTTTGTCGCACACCTCTGGCGCTCCTGCTGTTCATTCTCTCGTTGTGCCTCATTTCCTTTTCAGCAGGATTGATTTCACTCTGTTCATGGTAGAAAAGCTTTGCTTTGGCATTTCCCTATAACTCCGATCTTCATATTTTCATCACACAGACTTTGTCATCAGCAGCTGTGACTGGAAAGATGGGAGAAAATAAAAGAGAGGAACAGGAGAGAGCTGGTGGGTGGGGGAGACGTGACAAAGAGATAGCCCACATGTTACATGTGCTCCAGCTCGTTCAGAATGCTTTTCGTTCACCTCCACCCTGTTATTTCAAACTGGGAGGTTCTTTCCTCTCCCTCCTCCCATCGATAACCAAGCATCGCAGTCTTCACCTACGCAGCCATAGGTCTGTTCCTGGCCTAGCGTGAAGCCATCACACTACCGCTGTATAGATGAGAACTATCAAAATGATCTTTGTTTTCCCATTGCCTTCATTTCCTTTACCACCTTGTAGTGTTTATACTAGCTTTGTGCAAAGGCAGACGTGCGGGGAAGCACAGGACTCCGACCCCCCTTCAAGACCTGACTGAAGCAGCCAGACCTCTCCAGTTGTTTAGTATGATCTACATATCGGTCTTAGCTCTCCCCTTTTGACAGATAATCAGTAACATTTAGTATCAGGGTTCAGTGGAAAGCCTTTGACCGTCCTGCCAGCTCTCCTCACTACAGAATGAGAGTGGACTAAAAGCATATGTCTCGGTGTGGCAAGGTCATTTCTCTAGGCACTTCTAAGAGAGCTGTTATCTGAATTTAATAGTGTTGTTATGGGAGGCTTGGACAGTGCAAAGAACTCTCCAGGTTGATGAGGACCATGTTTCTGACACATTGAGTTTATAAAGACAGAAACAGCACGCCTGCTCAAATTATTTTTTAATGATTATCTTGTTGGCCCACTGAAAATGTTTCATTTCACTGGTGATTGCTGTGGAATGTGAACCTGCCGTGGCTTGGTTTAGGTGTGTGTCTGATGAACAAGCGATTCCTTGTCAGTGATTGGTTCCCTCATGACAGCCTCTGAGTATATTAAGGCGTGGGCACACCAGGATTGAAAATGGCACAGTTTCATGCCAAAATCAATTCACTCCAATGGAATTGCCGCAATCAGAGAATCACATACACACACAAAACTAATTCTTTATAATTTGCTTGCTAATGCACACAATATAAATTGTTCAGTTTTAGTTGCGTCAGTGTTGTAATAAACAACCTGGGCAACATAAATTGACTTTTTTTCACTCAGTCAAGACAACAGTAAACTCACTTTCCCTAAAGTTTATTTGTTAGGATTTTTTATTTGTAAGACCACTCTCTTTGGTTTGCTGCTACATGTTATCATTACTCTCCAGGCAGTATTCCTTCACTACACTCCAAGTAGTATCTGCAGCATTGAGTATGAGGGGTCAGGGTAGAGTGTTTGATCTGTCTGCCAACTTTGGACTGCCACGCACTTTGGATTCTCTCCTGTCCCACCCTGCCCTGCAACAGCCCCGTATGCTCTCTGGTGTTCGGTGGCCAAGCTTGACTCAGAGATACTGGTGTAGGGTTACGCTACAGCTGTGCAGCATTGCCTCAGTTAGCACAATAATTTCGATGCCATACAATACTTTAAAAATGAAAAAAAGATTAAGTATATAAAAGTAAACATCATCCCCACCCTCACGCATATTGTGCCATTACTAAGGCAAAGCTAGAGCCAAACAGTAAAAAATGTGCCTTCACCTCTTCAACTGTAATCATAAATAGGCCTGGTGTTGTACAACCTGTCAGAGTTTGAAATGCCAGCCTTTAATCATACCGATCCCCTCCAGCCAATGATGTAATTTATTTAGACACTAAAAAACAGCAGCAAGACTCATTCATCAAGTTTTGTCCAAATTTGACATTGATATCTGAGAGATGTTTGTGTTATAAATTGTGACCTTCAGTGATCAAATCAGTGAACTTTTTTTTTAAATCTGGACGGAGGATATATGGTCCCTGCAATTGTCAGACCACAGGTGTTTAAAATATCACCTAACATAACTTATCTGAGTGATGAATGCACAGACTCAGACAAACAAGACATGATCAATAGATCATAATACCAGACAACCTAGTTAAATCTGTCTGCACAGTACAGACGGATTCCATGCAGTGCAGGCCAGGCTGTGCTCTTAAGTCAAGGATTTCACAAAAAACAGACAAAAGAAAAGCACAGCAAACATTCACAGTCAAAAATATCATCCCACAATAAAGATGAAAGTAAGACAAATAAATAATAATAATGTTTGATTGCATTTTTGCTCAATTTACTGCACAACAGAGAGACAGTGTGAGTGAGTTTGTTTAAAGTGAAATCTTGGGAATTTCCTTATTTGCTTTCTTGCCAAAACTTAGATGAGAAGACTGATATCATTCATGTCTCTACGGTAAATATGAAACTACAGCCAGCTGTTGATTAACTTAGTTTAGCTTCCAGTCTCTAACAAACACAGATGTAAGAACAAATCACATTTACTCTTGTTAGTACAACTCTCTTTTTTTGTGTACTTGTACTTTTGAGTAGGCTATTTTTAAAAATCAGTAATTTTACTTACTTTTTTCTCAGGCAGCCTATTGTACTCTGCTGCATTTAAAGTTGCATCAGTTACAGAGCAAGAATGAAAGTAAAAACACATGAAAAAGTCATGATGAACTGTCTGAGAATGAAACAGAAGAGTCGCCGAATCAGCAGCTGCAGCAGAGAAGAAGCTGCTGGTGTGTCTGCAGCTGCAGGAGCGCAGAGAGGTTAAAATAAGTACTTTGTTATGGTAAGGGAAACACTGTGGTTTGGGTTAAATTACTGCTAAATTAAGGTTAGGGGACCTTTGTCACCATGGTTACAATAATAATTCATGAAAAACGACTAATGCTGTCATTCTTCTTGGGCAGACAGTCTTAGTAGCTAAGACCGTCAAACACAGGTTGGACTGTTTAACGCTACTCAAACCTATGCTTGTTGTTTTGTACCAGACAAATATCAACTTTACTCTGGACAATCAGTCTAAAGTTTGACCTGTTTGCCTTTTAAGAGCTTCATCTACTTCTAAGTGGCGAATCTGTCCCAGTTGTTCCATAAATTCACAGCAATGGCCATCAGAGCTAATAGAAACAACATGGCTTTAATAGAGAACAAGCGTCTGGTCTGCCCTCTGACAGAGACATTCCTAATTGACTGTAGTTGGGTTCCAGTCTGACCACCGCCACCCTTCATTTAACAGAAGAACAAACACACCAGCTCTCGCTTTAAAAGACAGCCCTGTGTGTAACTGAGCCTGCCGTGGTTGGACTAGAAATTTCACAGCTTTAAAAACATCTTTGAAACAGGCAGGGTAGAGTTCTCTCCCGCACCTCCCCACTTACCCCCATCCTGTACTATTAGGGTTTTTCCATACACTGGTGTGTGCATGTACAGTATTTGTGCTCTTGCATGTGTGCCGAGCTGTCCTGTCGCTATTCCAGCAGCCTTGGGGACGACCCACGGTGCCCACGGCTGCAGCTGTGTGCCGATCCAGTTACCATCACATGGTGCCGCTTGGCCGCTGAAGAACTACCTCTGCAATATTAGAAACCAAAGCAGACCACAAGACTGCACTTTCTCTCACCTCTCTCGCTTAATGTCTCTCCCTTTAGAAAACATTATAGCATTGAGGAGATGTTGATACAGCAGCTCAAAGCAACCTTCACATCCTATGTAATCACAACATCAATTAAACTTAAAATGACATCCTTTTTAGCTTTTACTTTGAGGAATCCATCTGTATCTTTCTGATATCAGGTCATAAAATAAAACCCTTAATGTGCCTTAACACTGCAGTATGTCAGAAGGTTGTCTTTATGTGGGTCGGTGATGAACTTGCCGCCTCCTGCAGGTTGCCATCTGTTAAACACTTGTTGGCTTTTTACAACCTTGTCTCTCATCAACATGCTTTCTCAATACTCTTCTCTCTCTCTCACCAGTACCCATCCTTCCCCTATCCTCACCGCAGACAATGAGGCACTTTTGCAGATGTGGAAGCAAACAGAGCAAGGGGAATAGTGCAGTAATCTCTTTCATCAGAAGTGATTATTTAGAATGGAAATACAGGTTGTGAATGTCAGTTCTTGCCTAGGAGCGTTTAAAAAGCCTCTAGCTGTGATCAGCTCCACACAGCTTTAGCATAACCTTCACAGCTTTGTGCCCCGGCCTCAGAGCTCTCACCTTTATAAGCGAAAACCAGCACATGCCAGGCGAGTTCAGGAACTTTATAGACCAAGGGTGGCAGCAATAACATCAATGCAAAAACAGCTCCAACTGCATGACCATTAAAGCAGTATTTACCCAGCTTGGTTCAAATTTTATTCTATAGAAAATTCTGCAAATCCAAACTCAAACAATCCCCTCGACCACATTCTGACTCCCAGTAATCCGATCCGCCCCGATGTTATTCATGTCCTGATCTGCTACCCCCCGTATGCTAACATATTGGCACCCTCTTACAAGTGATTGATTATCTCTGAGGCCTAAAACAGAGGATAGTGGAGTTTAATGACATATAAAACCGTGTTTTGATGTCAGGTTCACAGACCTATAAGAATAACAGCTGGCACAGGCAGAGTGCTGGGAGGGAGTTGCGAGCATTCAAGGAAAAGTGTGGGCAAGTTGAGATGGTGTGATAGCAGGAACCCTGTAGCTCGCTATAACCCGTAACTGTGATACAACCTGCCAAGATCAGCAACATGTTTTAAAGCATTTTACTTTCCCTTTTAGTCAAGAGACATTATGCTCACAGACAAACCCCCCGACCAGGCCTGTGCCAAAACTAAGAGATTAAAAACACAGAGGGGAGGAAGGGATGACATACAATTTAGTCTAATAGCTTTTATAATATAAATAGTGTCAGTAAAAAGATGTTATTATACATCTTGGGTTTCAGCGGAGCACGTGTTAAAGCCATTTATGGGGAACAAAGTGTCTATTTCAGGTTGGTGTTTTGGCTGGTGGTGGAATAGATGGAGGATGAGGCAAAGCCTGTCACTGGGTCTGTCATCCTGTTCAATCCCCTCACTACTTATTGAAGTGTTTTCAGGTTTGAAATGAAACACACCCCAAATTCTGACATGTGTCCTGCTTTTGACAGACGACCTTGACAGATCCCAATCCTGTCTCCCTTGCTCCCTCTGAGCTGAATATGGCTTATTTTTTTTTCTTTGATAGAGAAAAACATTCATACAAAACACATTTTTCTACTCTAATACAACATGATATGCTAGAATATGGCCTGAATACTGGAAGATTTTCTAGTTTCCCTGGTGTTTAGTGTTAAATTGGAATTCCCAAATCAACTACATTCACTGTTGTTGTGATGAAAATGTATATACAGATTCATGCTCCAGATAACTGAATTTAAAGTTGAATTCAATTTACATGACATTATTTCTCCTGAATTGTAATCCGGGTATATGAACTGGAAGTGGGCATACTGTGAACCCACTGTACATATAACATATGGCGCCTGGTTTGACAGAGGAGCTGGGACAGATTGTTCCTTATACTCTTGACTGCATGACTGCACTCAACTACAGGTTATCCAATTTGAAGCTCTCTGCGCTCCAGTAGATGGCCTGCTTTCAACTTGCACGATGCTATGAGTCTAGTTTAATGACGCTTCATGAACAGCTATTCTAAATAGGGTTCAGTGTTAGGCGAAGCAGTTCAAAGAAGTAAACAGGTGAAGTACTGGATGCAAATTGGACAAAGCACTCCCATAAATCTCCAAACCTTAGGCTGATGTTTAATTGGAAATTAAAGGAGGAGTGAGGATAGGATGTTATAAACTGGCAAACAAATCAAAAAGTCTTTTCGTTTGTCAGTCACAGCTCATGCAGTATTAGCAGCCCATGTGCTGACAGAGACATGACAAGGTACATAACTCATTTTAATATGTTTGCGCTGGTTATTTTACTTTTAAGATTGTCCTGCTTAGTTTTTTAGCTATTAATGAATATTTCCCTCCCGTGACTCCCGTGACTGTTCCTAAGGCCAGAACAAAAAGGCAGAGGCAACATTTGGACTTCATGTATCTGTCAGAGGTCGTACAGAACTTATTTTATTTATTTCTCCTTATTTTAAAATTCATAATTTCTTCATCATGTGGTTTTTAAATTTATTTTTAAATGTGTGCACTCCAGGGGATGTTCAGTGACTTCCAGATACAGGTATCAGGTATTTATACTACAGATACAGGTGTATTTATACTGCATGTGTATTTACTACAATTGAAACCCCTTGACTTCACACAGGTGATATCCATTTAACTAATTATCTGACTTCTAAAACCAACTGGCTGCACCAGTGTTGATTTAAGTGAATACCTACTAAAACAGCTCTTTTTTATTTTGTATTGGTCATTACTTTGGACCACTTTTGTGGATATTTCAATTTAACATTAAAGGGTATTTTTCAAATGAAACAACTACATTATTTTATTGAATATGATATTTAAAATCATAGTATTTGTTAAATAAAAGTAAGGTAAGTTAATAAAGATTTATTTCATAGAATATTTCAAAGCAAAATTTCCAAAGTGTTTCATAATAAAAGCATTTTAGCACAAAATATCAAACAGGTAGAATACAAACAAAACAGTCTTAAAACAAATGAACAATTTGTTTATAATTAATCCAGGAAACAAAATGAGTGTTTTTCATCAGAAGCCCTGCCTGAGGAAAACTTTAGTAAAATTGCTTCCTGTTTCAGAGAAATAAGATTTTCAGGGCGGTGGGGATGAGACTGAGGGAGATCAGCATCTGTGGAGGAGACGTCGTGGATTTCCACAGCCCCAGTTCAAGTGAAGTGTGTTTGAGCATGTTTGTACTGAGCGTGGATATGTGATCATGATTTGGCTGTCTTGTTTTTCAGTCTCTCTTAGACGTGCGCACACACACACACACACACACACACACACACACAGACACACACAAACACACACAACCACATAAAGCTTCTCTCTAAGACAATAATAGGAATGGAACAGCGTGGAAACAGAAGCTCTTTTTAAGCAGCCAGCTCCATGTCAATATTACTCTTTCCCCCTCAATGATCACACACAAGCCTATGTCTCTATTTCCTTCTACACACACACACACACACACACACACACACAGTTCCCTAACCCAACACACACACACAAATGCACACTACTTCTTTTTTCGTATTGGCCATTAAGCCGAGAGTCTAAATATTCCTGGTGCTACACACACACACACACACACACACACACACACCTGACTGCTACCTTCTCCAGCCATTCTGCACTCATGCCACTGATGGATTTTTTTCCCCAAAATATTTGCTTGGTAACACAAGCTAGTCTGTCTTGTGTTTTCACTTCAAACAAAGCTATTAATCACCTTAATCGCCCTCAATTAACCCCCTACACCAGATGCTCGCTCCGCACGTCATACCAGTAACCGCTCGCTCAGTCGCTCATGCAGTCACCTCTGCCAAACAGGTGATGAATTGCTACCACAAGGCAATCTCCGCCACAGGCTAATTCACATTATATCACAGCTTCAGATAACAAAACATTAGTTTAAAGGGAAGCGATGGAAACGGCCACTGGAATTCAGCAATACAAAAAAGTACAAAAGCATGTGCCCAAAGCTATGTGAGTGCACACACACAAGACCTGTTTCTCACATCCAAGTGCTTCATATCTGCTCACTGAGTTTAGGCAGCATGTTTGACTGTTATCAGGCTGTTGAATGGGCTTTCGTCATCTATCTCACACATATGGGCTAGTTGGGGCCTATCAAACCTACTAGTAGGTTCAGGAGGCTGTTATCACCCATTTATTTTGTTTGAGCATCAGCAGTCTATTTGAGTGTTATCGGCCAATTAAATGGCCGTTATTAGTTGTCATCATGAGGTAGCGTGGCCCTACTCTATCTCTTATCATCTGTTGGTAAAGTCAGTTTAGGGACCTAACCAAGTAATTTGGTGCCTAAACCTAACCAAACTGCGACTTTTTCACAACGTTAACCACGTGTTTATTCTTGTTACCATGAAGACGAAGGTCACTTGACTTCATCCTTTCCTGCACGTCTGTAGTTGACGAGTTGGGAGTGAGATCACATGCACCTTCTGGCCTATTGACGTCTAGTGGGAATCAGTGTTAACTTTATCATGGCAGACTAACTTCCACTTTTCAACTCCCAGCAGAATAAAATCCTCCTGTAAAGGGTCAGATGTATTAAATCACTAACACTTATTAACAAATGCTATGTGTGCTTGTTGAAAAAGGGAGGAAAAACCCCATCTTGTACCAACATTTGCAGGCTTCAGGGCTCTGTCGTGCTCCAGTCAGTAGCACGCCACAGAAGTTCACAGTGTATCCCCTAGCAACCGCAGCTCTCAGATGTCAGTCAGCTGTTGCCATGGGAAACGCCCACTCAGAGGCTTGAACCTTTGATACTGGAGAAACATGTCCATAGTGTCTAAATACGTATATCGTATCATACAGTTTATATTTTCTTACACAACGACAATTGAAATTTCAGTTCGACTTTAAAAAAAAAATCTTCCAGATCTCAACATAAAGCATCAGTCAATTTGGCCCGTAAAGGAGATCCGGATAACCAGCTTTTTTTAGAGATTAGCAATGCTACTTGTGGGGTCAGCTTTTATCCATGCACTGCCGATTGCTCATTGGGTTACTCGCACTGGGTCCACTGCCAAATGTTTGATATCCAAGATGGAGGTATGTTCCTTTGAACACAGCTTGTGGTACTCTTCCGTTATAGCCTTGCATGAGCTGGATCACAGCAGATGATGCCAACAGTGCTTGTTGACAGCAAGGAGGACAAGTGGAGATTTAATCAGACACACTTGTAGCACTCACTGGGTCATATCTGCATCGTAGGGTGTTGTCTTTCTTTGTCAAACACGAAGGGGAATTAAAAACGGGTGGATGAGTTGTCGGGTCTTATCGTGCTGTGGCAGTTTTGGCTCAAGATCAAAATCAGCCGAGGACAAAGAATTCTATAAATGGGCGGTGGAGAAGGGGACAAGAACTCAAAGAGATAATTAACAACATCAAATGGAATTAAACATGATTATATTACACTGATGTAGTCATTACGTGGTGAACATGAGCTGCTTCCTGACCTCTGACCACTGACCAAACATGTTTATGGCACTTTTGGGAGCTGCACAGAACAACTACAGAAGACTTGAGTCAAGCCATTTAGTGACTTGATCTAGGAGACGTCAATCATTTTAAATAAAGGACGGGATTAGCAAAAGTTCAGGTAACACCTTCATAAGTTGAGCATGAACTTGTAAAGGTTAAATGCCACCCACTCAACATACTGAAAATGTTCAGGGCGTAGAAGAAGCTTTGAATCAACTAACACCTATCCCAGCTGAGGTTTGATTTTGTCATAATAATCAAACAATAAATACGCCTTAAAATCTGTGACTTAATAAAAGAACTGGAAAAAATAAATATGAGGACTTAAAAAATGTAAATCACAGCCCAGTATCTCCAGGAAGACACATTGGATGATTTTGTAAAGCAAGATCTGTGTCCAGTCCAACATTCATGCAATTCCTGTGAATTACGCAGAAGCTTTGATCTGAGTCGTAATTTACTACCATATGAAAATGCCCAATTTGCTTCTCACAGTGGGTAATGTGGTCCTACATGAACACAAGTTTTTTAGCCAAAAATGAGAACAGTTTTGATTATTTCACATAGTAGAGATGATAGAAAAATGGCAGAAATATTTTAAATTTAAAACCAGGTTTTAAGGGGCTTCCTTTAGTTTAATCCCAAAATGAGGTATAGAGGAAAATCTGAGTTATGGAAGTTAAAGGAGAAGCACTCTCCCCTCCCACAGCAAATATATTTATAGTACCCATAAGTAAAAATATTCATGTATATTATGCCTTGTACAGTATACTATCTTTGCAATTACAAGCATGCAGTATTGAGGCTAAAATGTCTAAGAATTGTTGTGTTCATGGTGTCCTTGCTTGTCGATACAATTGCAAACTGGTTTATTTATTTATCTAAAACAAAAACTAAATCATTGTAGATATTTTTGCACCAAACCGGGTGAGCAACATTGTAGCGCATGCTTGGGAAAACCTGTGATAGCATTAGACCTGTCAAAAAACCCAGTTGGGGATATGAATTCCAAAAATTACAAATTTTCTACCAAAGTGAACTGTTGCTTTAAGTGCAGTTCAGAATAGATTCAGTCTATGTCCAATTGAAACTGATGTAAATTTAAGGTGGCCTAAATTGGCCTGAAATTGCAGTGTGTGGTCACCACTATTTCCTAACAATCCATCAAACTAATGTGTCAGCCAGAAAATGAGCCAGTGTGGAACAGAGAAGCTTCAGTCATCGCAGATCAGGAGTGTATTCATAGACAGTGGCTACACTGTTACAGGCAAAAGGAAAGAAACAAAAAAGACGGAGAGACAGCAGACTGAGACAGATCTGTGGAAGGATTTAGTCGCGTGTCTCTCCTTGCTACGTAACCGGTTATTACAGTGGGGCAGTGAAGGCTGGGAGAACCTCTGACCATCGTTTATCAATCATCATACGAGGAGGGAAAGCCTTTCCTTCCCTCTGAGTTTCCACTTGGAGTAGTTAAGTTTCCGAGCACTAAATCACTGCCCTATAGCGAGTCTCCGACACCCGAGTGAGAGTGAACGGCGAACGAATGAGGGAATTAGGTTGCCGTTAACTCACTGAGCCGAATCACTGACAGACAAATGAGAAAACACAGCGGTGACGGTGCTGACAAATGGGGCCACTTTCCTCTCAGAATATGAGGGAGTATTATAGTTTGTGGATGGATGAGCGACACAAATAGGAGTGACGTTAACAAGTCCAGCTTAACTTTCAGAGGATTCAGCAAGGAGAGCAGCACTGTGAACTGAGATTATGTTGCACTAAAATGTAGGTTTAAAAGGACATGTTGAGTAAATGTAGCATTTTATCTCCTTTTAAAAGCATTTTTTTTTTCCATTTCAGATCATTCTCCTTTTGACTAATAGGGTGGGAACATGCTACCGAGGAACAAGGCCTACCTGTACTTGCAGAAGACCTATTTGATCTTTGGCGTAATATTTGTTTCTACTTTGAATCATTGCATTTATCATTGACATAACAGGTAAACATTCTGTGTTTGAAAAGGCTTTCAGTATCTACTCAAAGAACTTTCAAAAAAAGCCATAACTTGTGAGACATTTAAAACAGACAGAAAATAGAGCAGATATTGTGTGGGAAATGGATTAATCGTAGTCGGTGCTTTTACACAGGTGTCAGACTCCATAGAAAGAAGTGTTTCTGAGTGTGTTAGCAAAAGCAAATGTGAGAGGAAGATAGAGGTAGAGGAGGCAGACATTGCGTAGACAGAGAGAAAAAGACATTGGAGACAGACAGATAGAAATAAAGAGAATGGAGACAGCAAGGCTGCTGATTGTCAGACTGCGTGTCAGACCCGACGCCTCCACCTCTCATACTCCATCCCCTCCGTCATCCCACAATCAGCCCATCACTCCCCAGTCTCAGACATCACTGCTTTGTGCTTGGTACTGATACTGCTTCAGTTTGAGAAACAAAGTTTCGTAGTAAGTTTTAATAAAATGTATTTTTACAATTTTAAATACTTATTTTCTTAGGTAAGATTGCTGAAAGTCTAACCTGCTCACTGTGTTTAAAGATCATGAAGCAAGAGGAGAGAAAAAAAAGCTGTGATTTTGGTCCGGCATAAAAGAATTAAAAGAGACGTACACAAGATTAGATAATCTTAAATCTGTGCACAATGTAAGTCTCCCAAAGAAATGCACATTGTTTGTTGCCTGGTGCCTGGTTTGTTTTGTTTATATGAGGCTGATACTATCCAGCCTCTGTGCCCCAGTCTGTGTTATATCTGTCTCC
This sequence comes from Lateolabrax maculatus, assembly GCA_031216445.1. Classification (NCBI taxonomy): domain Eukaryota; kingdom Metazoa; phylum Chordata; class Actinopteri; order Acropomatiformes; family Lateolabracidae; genus Lateolabrax; species Lateolabrax maculatus. The sequence goes on along the minus strand of CM062196.1, from coordinate 6,307,126 downwards.
AGGCTCACAGCAAGACGGTGAGGAAGATGAAGGACAGATAAATAGTTATAGCAAGTACCATAAAGTATAAAAGAAACTAGTATAAAGTAAGTAGAAAAAAAAGTAAAACAAATATAAAGGAGACTAGGAAAATGAGAATGTTTGGGGTATTGTAAATTTAATTGACTCTTTTTTTTCAGGGAAGCATCAGTGCACGGACGTGGAAGAGAGGGAATTGTTTGAGTCTAATGAAGAAAGACATTTGTCAGATGGAAACTGCTGCAGTCACAAGCTACTACTCAGTGGTGATGCATGAATGTGAGTTTGTTTATCACATTCTGCTTCCTGCAAAGTTAATGCGCCATGAGCACAAAATGTCCAGAAACACAGAAATTCATGCACACAGACAAATTTACCTCAGTAACTTCTACATAGAGGGAAGTTAGTGTTACACACAGACACACACACACACACACACAGGCATGCTGTGTATGTCCAGCTGTGTCAACAGGTGCACATTTATTTAGTTGTACTATGGTATTAGACTGTGAGGCAGGGGGGCAGTTACACAGCGACTGTATGTTTTGTGTGTAAATGTGTGTTTTTGAAGCGATAGGTATAATGACTGTAATTAATGATCCTGCTCCACTGGCAATGCATCATGTTGTGTCACCACCTACTGCCATTTCATCCAAATACAACCGATATAACTAATCACACTTCAGTAAGCAAGCATACTCATCAACATAATAGTATGTGTGTGTGTGTGTGTGTGTGTGTGTGTGTGTCTGAGAAAGAGAGATTGAGAACAAAAGCTTGTCTGCATGTGTGAGTTAATGTGTGTAAAAAGCAAGTGTGAGTACATTGGTGCATATTTGAGTTTTATGTATGTATTTCTAGGATATGTGACTAATTGTGTGTGTGTGTGTGTATGTATGTGTCTAGTGAGAGAGAGAGAGAGAGAGAGAGAGAGAGAGAGAGAGAGAGAGAGAGAGAGAGAGAGAGAGAGAGAGAGAGAGAGAGAGAGCTGGTGATGGAGATCTGGGACTGGGCTCTCCACATCTGTCATTTTGGAGAACATCACAGCAGCCAGGACAGAATGGATGATAATCCATGTGGGACAAATTAGGACATCGAAAAAGGAAAAAAAAACTAAAATGGAGACAACCGCTCCCTGATGAAAGCATTTTTTCTGAAATGTGCCCGTGAGCCCTGCTAATAAATAGGTTTTCTTTTTCCAGATTGTGGTGCCTGGGAGTTCTTCTGGGATTCAATGCATTTACTTTATTGTTCCTCTGGGAGAAGTTTGCTCTGGAAACATTACTGCTGACTGTAATCAATGCAGCCACAAACTAGTACAACAGAATGTAAATAATACAATGTAATACAATACACGACACCTGTGACACAAATGTTGACTTATGGGTTTTGGAGTTTTTGTGGGTAAATTATTGCACAGTGATTTATTTTCTTGTGTGAGATTGATTTTTACAAGTTCAGTTTTTCTTTCCAATGCAAACAGAGGTTTTGCTTTCATGTTTATGGCTGTTTTGGTTAGAAGTGTGAAACTCTTACACTACACTATATACATTGTATATTGGAACCAATGAAATTGCCTCGTTTGCTGTAACAGACTCAAGACTCATGGACCTGCTTTATTTGTGTAGTTGTAGTCAAGGTGCACATTTTATTCATGGCTAAATGATGCGATTTTGGTTTTACAGCCACTCACAAAATAGCTTGAAAATAGGGAGATATGAATGTTAGTTTGAATATGAATGTGCGTGTGTCTGGTTGTTTATATGCATGTGGACTCTATATATTTAGTGGCTGATAGATTCGAGTGCTCGCATTCATCACATCCCCTCTGATTCAAAGGGGATGTGATGAATGTGTCTGTGCTCTCAAGAGATTCACACAGAGATGTATTCTCTGAGGACCCAAACCCAGCAAGCTGTCACATAACTGGCTTCAAGCTGTTCCTTGGCAGATAAGAATTTAAAATAAAAATGTTTGCATTACAGAGAAAAGAAAAAATTAATTTAAAACTTCAAGAGCCCAACTGTGCTATCAATATTTAAAATCTGCTCAGACTAACAACCAGTGAATGATATCAGCTGGTTTTATTCTGTTCGACTGCACACAAGCCTCCAAGTTTCAGAAAGAAACTGCAGAAATACTTCAGACTGAGTTTCTAAGAGTGTGTGGTTATCAGCCAGCCTGGGAACCAGACAAATCTGTGAGCTCATGTTTTATTTGTTCTAACAGATACATCTGGTCCCTGTCTCGTTCCATCCATCCTGGAATTGGTCGGGCTAATCACAACTGTTTATCTAACATGGGGCGGTTTGATACGATGACTGACAGAGGAGCACCGTTGAGGCATTTTCGTAAACAACAAAGATGGCTGCCGCTGATGTTGAATCCTCTAGTGTGTCAGTATCAAACAAACTGATCGGTATATATTTAAACAGATAACAAACAACTGCACTTCAAGCTTTTGTTGATAAGAAAGATGTGCTTGCTGTACTTCCGACAGGACGACGTTTCCCTGCTCTGACAGGTTGTAGGTCTATCCAATTGCGAGGCATTTTGGTCTGCGCCCATTGATAATGCCCCTTGGAAATCTAAGATTAACTGAGTGGTTCAGGTATCAGTCAGTGTTGGCTCTGTTGGTGTTTAAAGTGGCAATAGACAACTTTTTTGCTTTAACATATCATTATAAGGTAAATGTTGATTGCACAGTGTAACGGCTATATAATAATGACACCATCTGCATTCAGTTTGGTTCCCTATAGGCCTCGCTTTTACTATGCAATACTGTCTGCAACTGGGAACAATAAAAAAAAAAAAAAAATAGTAACACAACCTGCCTACTTTTTAATATTACCAGATGTTTTACTCAGCCTTTAACACAGCACTGAGATCTGGGTTTTTAGTTCAAATTGGGATTCTTACAGTTGTTTCTTGCTTCACACAGTAGCCAGGTTGCCAGCAGTTACTAGCAACATAGAACACGTCTTCTTTTGGTGGTTTTTCTAAAATGGCCAGTGGTGAAAGTTACTATATTCTGTTATGATCAAGGAGTTGATAAGCGGACAGATGGTTGAATATTTGAAGCGGTCCGGTTTGTCTTTTTGCGACAGCTGCACAGACAATAATACCACTTGGAAACACCAAGGGGGTGTAACAGGGGGTAAAGTTGAAAAGTTGAAAAGTTGCCACTTTAAAAAAAAAGGCTAAAAATGCACATTTAGCTTCCCTGAGATGAATCAGACAAAATTGTAACAAGCTTGATTCTAAATTTAGATATACAAACCACCCTCGCTGACTAATTGTGGCTGAATGCATTCTCAGCATTTGAAGAACAGAAGCCTTTTATGCACCTTGACTTCTACTTTCAAACTTGTTTGTGGAGAGATGAATCATCACAATGTGATGCTGACAGCACTTATTTATGGATATAAGCTACACAACCTTGTCTGCTACAAAACAAATTAATAATTTGGTATGCTGAATATGTTTTGGAATCATAATGGCTGGCTGGGTTACATTCTCTGGCAACTTTTTAGAAAGTGTGGCATTTCAAAACCACCTGTCGATTTGGGAGAAATTTGAGGTAATTGGTTGGGTGGACAAAGCACAGGACTTTGTCACTGGAAAATCATTGCTTTACCAGTTTAAACCTGCACTTGAGTAGGAAAAAATTTGGTTTTAGTTAAATAATCAAAGTAATTAGTTTCAAGTTAGTTTATATATGAACATAGTCTTTATGAGACAGGGCAGCAACTGCATGCTGTTAGTCATTATCGTCACACCAAGCAAAAACATTTTTTGCAGGTCACACCAGCTCCTGCACCTGAACAGCCCTCTCTCCACAGCACACACAAATTCTACACATTCTCTCGGTGTGTCTTTGCTGTGTTAAGAGGCCAATTGTGGCAGAACACATGCCTGGACAAAGGAGGCCTCTCCAGAGTGTGTGTGGGAGAAGTGGAGGTTGTTGGTGTCGGGTGTAACCAGATCTCTGTGTTTGGCTGGTGAGGAGTGACAGACAGCAGGATGAACTGGCAAGACTTCTCTCTGTCCAGTGATCCCAGAAAAGAAACGATAAGGAGAAAAAAGACAAGCAAATGTAACTGTGTACCTCCTGGGCTGCAACCAGTGTTGGGCAAGTTACTTTCAAAATGTAATAAATTACATATTACTAGTTACTTTCATTTGAAAGTAATAAGATACTAAACAATTTTACTGTCTGTGTAGAGTAATGCGTTACTGATTACACTTCTTTTGTGTTACTGTCACCAAAATTACTGCCCCGCTCTTTTCTATCAATCGGATGGTTTAGTGAGGTCGTGGTCTGGCGCGGCTCTGGCAGAGCGCCGAGAAGACGATCAAACTTGATTATCTAGAGGAAGTAAAAGTCATACCAAGGGTGAACCTGCAGGGGGTTCATTGCCGGCTTGCTGCCTCGTCAGGGGCGCGCAAGTTGTTGCTCGCTTGGTGGGTGCACGCTCTTGTTTTTTTAATGTCCAGATTGTCTATTAATAAACCATTCTTTATCATGTCTTTGTTTGAATAGATTAGTATATGAATAGTATTATTACATTAAAAAAAACTAAAACTACACTGGATTTTTAAGGCTGATTCTGGTATTTTCAATCAATATCCATATTGTTAATATCTTTAAATGTTTCAAGGAAGGCTTGGGTAAGGTTGAAAGAATTTGGACTCATGTCTCAGCCATCTAAAATCATTGCTAAGGCCCTGAGCAAAGCACAAATCACATGTCCCCAGTGCCTTGTGATGGCATTTTAAAATATAACATTTAAAATAATAAAGAAAAAGAAGCAATTCCTCTCATCTGAGATGCTGAAACTTGAACTGTTTGCCATTTTTGTTTTTTCAAAATAATTGCATATTAATTTTCTCCCCATAGACTAATTGATTGATCAATTAACCTTTTAATTACTACTAATTTCAAAACTATGTACTGTTAGTCTTTGTGTGGCTTCAGTGTCAACCTAAACTTTTGTCTTCTCTGTATTCTCTGCATCACTATATAAGTGCATCTAGAAAAGTAATACATGACTGGCAGGACATGCTGTTTTGGGGACAAACGTAATCACTTAAAGATGAAGCCTATTACAAAACATAATGTAGCCAGAATGAGGCCCACTGCACATAAGCAGCCTTCACTGTTGTTCTGTGGCTCTGTGCACACAGCTCCCTTTGCCAGCACTTTATTTTCTGACACATTACCATATTAGAGGCATACACATTAAACCTGCACACACACATACTGGCACATTTTAACAGGAGAGCTGTAAAAGGATGGACTGTCGAGACACTGCCAGGTGAAAAGTGCGATGATGGGTTGTTGGCAGCAGCTGCTGGCTGAAGACCAGCACTCCATGTAAAGCCATGTAAGCCCTCCAGGTGTGTGTGTATACAGTACGTGCATGTGTGCATGTGTGTGTGTCTATGTGTGTGTGTGAAGCTATATATTGTACAAGTCCTCCATCTCTGTACTAGAAAGTGCCAGTCAGCAGTTCAGCCGCTGTGGGAGAGCACAGGGGAACGCTTATTAACCAGCTGAATGGCGCTCCACCTCTCCTTTCACTTCAAACACTTAAACACAGACACACACAAGCACGTCCCATCCTACATGCTGTTGCCACACATTGTACAACACAACTACACAGCAAATGTCAGCTAAACTATTTTCCTCGTCAATTTGATGTGAGAAGCAGCTGGGATCTGGATGTAGATGAGACAGTTTGTCCTCTCTTTGTTGAGCCAGCGTTTTCAAAGCCAGGAGTCATGTGGAAAGGGCTTCTGCGTCAATCTGGAAGGGCGTGTGAAGAAGATAGAAGTATAGCAATGGCCGACCTCCGTGTTGAGTTTAAGACTAGCGGAGCTATCCATCAATCAATCTCCAAACTCTAATGCCTCTGAGGTGCAAGTACAAAACAGCATTTTTACAGAAAAGCAAAGCCAAAACATTTCAGTAAAAGAAAAAAGAAAAAGTGAATACAAAGGAACACGATACGCTAACATTTTATGTCTGGCCCCTTAGATAAAGTGTCATGTCTCGCCCCGCCTCCTAAGTATTGTTTTATTTGTTTTACATCAGTCATTTATTGTTTCCTGGTTTATGTTGTAGTACTCACCTTTTCTCTCATTTCAGACTCTTCACTTCCTTCCCTTGTGTGTTCCCTGCCCTTATTAGTGTCACCTGTTACTGATTACTTTCACCTGTCCCTCATTGTCTCCCCCCCATAGTGTATTTAGTCTGTGTGTTCCCTTGCCTCGCTGCCAGTTTGTCTTTGTTCCTTGTGTCAAGCGTTCTTAGTCTCGGCTTAGTCTTTTTGCCTGCTCGCTACTGAATTTGTTTGTTTTCTCTGAACTGCCTACCCGCGTACCAAACCTGTTTCCGAATAGTGAAGACTTTTCTATTCATGGCCCTGCTGTTTCTGAGTCCGTTAACCTGTGTTCCCCAGTCGTTACACAAAGTCCTGTTTACCATGAACACACATCACAGGTTCCAACACTCAAGCCCTTTTTACACCAAAAATGTGCAATAACACCACAAAGAAGGCTCGTCGTAACAGCTTCTTACCACTACCCCGGCGGTGGGTCACACCCCTGTCCCGTCCTGCCGGTTCACATCGATTCGGCTTTGTTGCTACCTACGCTGCCGGCTTACAGCTGTAAAGTTATTGGGGCATGTTTCACCATTATTGATATAGCATTATCTTGACACTATAAAAACATTTGACAAATATGTCCATTAAAGACTTCTTTCAAGCACTTAGTCTGACAGCTGAAAAACAATTGGAATCTTCTTTTTGAATGTCCTTTTGTTTCTTCATGATGGACAAGCTTGATTTCGATAGACTGCTACACCACTGACCTGTATTGTGAAAGGCTCCAAACACTGCAGTTTTAATGAGCTGTCTGTCTGGGAGTCCGTTTGGATTTAATAAGCTCATTAATCTCTATCTGCTCTCCTCCAGGCACGGCCAAATCAAAAAGCGAATGTGGTTCCCATCTTTCACCTTACAGCCAGACAATCTATTGATAAATAGTCGAATTGAAGTCCAGAGAAGAAACAGTTTACTTCTCTTTTTTTTCTCCCATTCAGCCTCAAGGTTTTCTGGTTGAAACGCTTTTGAGACAGGTAATGTTTCAATGGTGAAATATGAAAGAAATTATGACAGAGATAGAGGTTGAAGCTGAGGGATGAAGAGGAGTACCAAATGGATAAAATGAGAGGACTTACATCAGAGTTGCAGACAACTTTACTGATGTAACGGCTGGAAACTGGAGGTGATGACACCACACCTTAGTGTCTGTCAGTGGACATCTGCTCGGTCGTCTTCTTGGTAAGGAGCACACAATGATTAGTCAAACGGGGTCTGACAGCACCTGTCATTCAAATATTTCAGCAGTAGCCATTAAAAATGTTCGCTGTCCCGTCATATTCTGGATTACCACAAAAAAAAAAAAAAAACGTCAGTGAGGGAAGCTTTTACATTTTGACTACTTTAAACCCTCATTTTACATTTCTGTTTCATCTCTCAATCAACTTTCAGCAAACATTAAGCAACCATCGTGAATTCTCAAGTAGTATTAAATAGTTTTCCAATATTTATTTAAACAGCAGAGAGAGCCAGGACTTCCTGTGGGACAAGTTTACTTTTGAGAAAACTTATTCTTAACTTCCTTCATACCTATTGTCTTGATACACTCAGTATAATGTATATTCTTACAACACTAATTCCAGTACAACAACAGAAATATTGTTTTTGTCTCACTGATTAATGAAACCTTTTTAAGTCAAGTTGAATAAAACTTACTGCACATATTTACCATTAAAAGCCTTCCAGCCGTCCCCTTATCGGTATACTTTCATTTGAGACTTGGCCATTATTTGAACAACAGCTTTATATGAGAATTTACTAAAAAACTACTGAAAAGAAAAAGCTGAAAGTTTAGACTTGCCAAAGTCATACCAGGTTAAATGTGTGTTAAGATAAAATACAAACGTACTTGAGTGAAATATCTTTAACTTCAGAATCCAACCTCTCATGTGTCAAGCCTCTCCTGGCAAACACTGAACCACAGCAGCAACCCGACCCCTCTTTTGTCGCTTGGGGTAAAGTGGTAACTGTTGAAAGATTTGACATTTAGCTGGACTGTCAACAGGAGAAAAAGAGGGAGAGGGCTGGAGCAGAAATTTAGTTCTGATTTCTCAACCCTCAAAAATAACTATGTTCCAAGCACAAGTGTGTAGTAATCAATTCAAGGAGAGGAAATCATTTTAGATTAACACACCCAGCACTTTATAAAGCAGGTCAAAATTTCCAGTAAAGTGATTTTCTTCCAGGAGATGGCGAAGAATCTTAGTAACTTGTGACTAATGTAGATTACAGCTTTGGTTTTTTTCAACATGCATCACTGTCATCTCATATTTCTGATACATTTGAAACTTCCTATGACTTAATACTGTTGCCGGATACTATTACATTAACTCCTGTGTGAGTCACTTTTTCTTGCAAAAACTAGCATGTGACCTTACACCTGTGCTGTGCACACTCAGAGATGGCCAACTACACCTTCAACCTCAAACTCCCTGCCAAGTTATATACGGCCCGTTTTAGGTTTCCTAATTGATGGCTTGACATATTTATCATCCCTGCATGTCATGGCTGGTTCGGAGTCTTTCAGCTGTATTGAGAGTGATGAAGTGGCCGTCTTCACTTTCAGCGTCTCAAATCACTGCCAAATGAAAATCCCATATCTTCTAACAGCCAGCTCCACGGGACTTGTAGAAAATAGGCTGTTTTCTGATTGACGACAGGAGAAATCATGTGGCGGATTATGAATGGATATGAATGTGTCTAATGGGCCAATGACCCTTGATACGTACACAGAGAAACATTTAGAACAGTAATGGAAAAACAAATAAGTGTAACTTATTTTACTATTATGAGATTTACACACTGCAGCAACACAATCTTTTGAGGCCTTGTTCTGCTGTCTTGAGCTCCTTTCACTCAAGGGGAATGAATGACTGCCAAGCCGTGACAAAGCCAGATCTTTTCCCCAAACAAAGTGGCCACTTTGGCCAGGAATTTGACATGAGTGATAACCCCATAGCTCTCTTCCAACAATCTTCCTATTCATGAGATCTGAGCCATGGACACTTGGGTTTGTGTTATTAGCCCCACAGCTACAGAGGGTTAATGATGCAAACCAGTGAGGCAGTAAACATCACAGAGGGGGAGAGAGCGCTGCTCATCTGAAGGTTAAAGAATGCAAGTTTGAGGGTAACCCTGAAGATCATTTAAATTTTACCAATTCTGATTCAGATTTTGATTGTTGATTTAAGTCTGTATGGGTTCCTGGTTTCAATTCTTGGAATATGATTTGATAAAAATAATAATAAACCAGAATATGTTGAGAGAAGAAAACACAAATTCTGCTTAACCATTTCAGGAAACGATAAACAGAATTTAAAAGCTTGTTTCTCAACAAATGCCCATTTATACCAGATATGGACTCAGGATTTGGAAGGATCGGATTTCAACTTAAGATAGCAAAGACTGTAGTAACATGTAAACCGATTGCTAGGAAACATCTGTGATATGTCCAATGAAAATCAATCAACTCTATATGTCACCTTAGCACCTGTAACACTTCCAAATATTACAGTTTTGAGATTCAGAGTTAGTAGTAGTCATGCTGTGCGAAAATAAACAAGCAAACCTAGCTTACCTTATATTTTTCACACAGTGTTTTTGTAATTTGAGGTATGTTGTAAAATTTTATTTAAACCCTTCCCAGTAGTCCTAACCCTAACTTCACATGGAGCACCAAAACATCTAAATAGAACTTTTCACATTGAAAACATTTCCCTGGTTGACTATGGAGTTATTCAATAAAACTTATTTATTCACTGGGCATGTTTTTTGTGTACGATATGGTATCCTCACACAAAGGTAATGCATGATTGTGACTTCATACTGCACCAGAAAGAAATGGTAGGTTCCCCGGAATCATGTATACAACTACATGATACTGACTGAACGAATAAGCCCAGAATTGGCAAAAATATAATACTACATGTAGGCATTTCAGGGTTTTTAATGCTCTGAATACTAAAAATGAATTAAATGGAAAGACACTCAAGTATTGGGCTGAAAACCAGTCATTGCAGAGATGATTGTATGAGTAAATGCATGGAAAGGGATTCATGGCTCATCTCACTTTTTCAGGCTACATTTACTGACGTTCTCCAAATCTTTGTTTTACAAGATGTTTTGAAAAGAGGAGGGGAGGGCTGCCATTAAAGTCTCAATGTGATCTATTCTGTTATTTCACAGTGGTTCAGTAAATCAGCACATGAAAAAATAATGTGAAATCATAAAAATAAAAAAAAGGAATTGCTTAATGTTGCAATAAGGCTTCAGTGAATAAAAATATACCATAAAGCCCAATTCTTTTAGAATTAGAAACATTGTGACTATAACTAAAATAATGATCAGTCACTTATCAGTGCAGCTCTTTTCATTTCAAGATGGAAGTATTCGAAGTAGACAAACAGGTTCGCCTCTAGGAACATCTTTATGACTTTCACAGAGAGACCACAGGGATAGCTGCTCCTTTGCATAAAGTTTTGTTTTTATTTTAGATTTATAACACGTGTGTCAACAATATTAGGTTTTTGTATTCACAATGTTCCTGTCTGTGGCATATCTATTCTTTATAGTGTGAAATTTTGCACACTTATTTGTTCAGTAAACAGATACTGATCATCACTAGTGTGGCTTTTGTCTTTGTAAAAGCCATAAGTGAATAAATTCTTCCTCATCAACGACGAGTTGTCTCCCCTGGGCAGACTGCGTGGACCCCACTCGTTGAAAAGTGTAAAATATTTTCGGTTCATTATGAAATTGTGACTGACATAAATTGTGACTGACATAACTTGTGTTTTTAATCTGTACCATGAAATTCACTAACTAATTCTTCTTCTCCTTTGGTTTTACTGGTGGACTGCCGATGTTAAAGATGCATGCTACCACCTACTGTGCTGGATTGTGTAACATCATGACTTTATAAGTAATACTGTATATTAAACCTGTTTTAACCTGCGTTAGAGTCTAAAAATTTAAATCTAAAGATTTCAGTAAATTATTAATATTATTATTTAAGGATGCTGAGATGAAATTTAGGTGCTTGAGCACACCTAAAAATAGTCTAAAATCACCAATGGTGAGCTGACTAACCTCGGTGCTGCACAGATACCTTGTAAGAACATTATAAAACCTTGAAATTGTTTTAAACTTATCTAATGTCTCTCTTTATGGTATGAATGAATTAGGATATAATTCTCCCCAACAAATTAAAAAGCTAGATATGCAAACTCTTTTGAACTTACCAAAATGAGTTTCCCACTGCTTTTCAATTTATTTTCCCACTGTCTTACTTATAACCTCAAAAACAAGTTGTTAAATTAAATTAGTAAAAAAATTTAAATTAAGTAAAAAATTAAATTTAAAAAAAGGTACAGCTCACAACAAAGTGACATGTGTTTTGCTTTTAGGTAAACATGTTCATTAAGATACCTGTGGGAGCATGACAAACAGGAACAGACAGACTGGGTGTCTGAGCTGGACCAAAATGCAGACAGACATTGACATAGTAAATATGGTGAAAGGCAGTTTTCAAACAGTCGGATAAGGAAACGACAAATCAAAAGGGGCTGAAGCAGGTAATCAGACACACAGCAGGATAGTAGCAGCAGCTACTGAGGCAGAAAATGTATTAGAGGCAGGTAAGAGAAAAACAGGTACAGGCAATAGAAATAGCTGTAATGCTACAGCTGCTCAGAAATGTTGACAATTTGGCAAAGCGGTACTGAAAAGTGACCTCTATTTATGCTAATACTATGATGAGGGAATTAGGGATGGCTGAGCAGGCTGTTGAGTGGGTCATGATGGCTCGGGGGAAACCAAACAGGACAACAGAGGAGTCAGAGAAGCCAAACACACACTTGCACCAAAGCTGGGACTGGGGCTCAGAGATGGCAATTAGACTGAAGAATAGAAATGTAACTAGGCTCAACTCTGGCTAAGAGACAGGTACAAGGTGAGGTCCAGAGGTTACACATTTACAGGGATATAGGTACAGGTTTTATTATTATCTTTATCTTTAAAATGTTGTCTGTATTTTACCTTTACCTTTTGCCTTGTGTCACTATTATTCCATTGTTCTATATACTCTTTACCTTATAATGGCTAAATGAATCGATGTGTCTTTGTAGAACTTACTTTTAGATCGCTTTCTTTAGGTTGGGTTTGAGAAATGTTTTGGGACATAGTCATAACATGTATAGTTTCCATGTTATGTCTCTTGTTGTCATGATGGACAACACTTTATTTTTAAGGTCCAGCATTTCATAATAATTTTGAATTTTTTGGGGGGAAAAACTATGTAATTTGGTTGCAGAAGTGGTACACTTTCAATTAAAGGTGCAGTAAGTAAGATTGAGAAGAGAGTGGACTGCAGAGGAAGTTGTCAGGCACGAACAGGCCAGTAGGCTGGGCAGGCAGGTTATCATATGTTCCACAGCGGATAAACACCGGGAGATCATCCGCTCCTCAGTGCTCCCTCTCCGGGTCTGAGCTGCACAGCTGCCCGGCAGCTTGATATATTGATCGAAGTAGCAGAATTGACAGCGGGAGATTGTCTGTCTGCTCTGCAGCGGGAAGGAGCGTTGCAGAGTGGACAATCTCCTGCTTTTTATTCTGCTAGGGAACATATGATAATCTGCTAGATAATTCTTCTCTAATTTGTGGTCTGAACAGTAAATTCATCAAATTCAGAGGTCCATATTGCTATTTCCCAACACATATTACAGCCTCTGTGCTCGACGTTAGTCGTTCAGAATTAAAATCACTATAACTATACTCCACATAGCCAGAAATGTTGTTTGTTTCTCAGCCCTTGTGTTTGCAAAGTTCCTCCTGAAGCCCTGAGACCATGTGAGGGGGAGGGGGGGCTGAGCAGCATCAGAGCCAGCTCAGAAAGGAGAAAGTGCACTCAGAGTTTCATTCAGAGATTCATTCCAATAGGAGAAGTGAACGTGAGCACAGATTCTGATCGATTCTTTCACCCCATAGTCACTGAAGTCAATATTGGACCCTATGAGTGGTTGTTTTTGTTCAGGTGCGATAAACTCTTGCAAATGCAATTAGGAGCACTAGAAGGAGCCAGAGGAGCCAGATTCTTTTTCTGTCTATCTCTTGTATTACTGTCAGGATATACAGTTTCAGCAAAGATGACACAGTTATTTTTTATAAAAGTAACCTATTGCACTAATTGCTACCGCAAAGTATGGTTTTGTAGTCACTGCACAGCAAGGCAGCTAAACACAAGTCTTGTATTGAAGGTAACCTGTGGGGTTTTTGAGCAGTAGTAGCACCATGGAGCAGTTTTTTAATGAGTGGGTCCCAGTTTTCTTTTTCTTGTGAATGTGAAAGAAGATGCATGCAGGTGACGCGATACACAGTTCTGCCAGTGGTTTCACACTATTCCACATTTCCACAGGGACTGTAATTCCTTGTGGTGTGTATACTTACCATTTATTCCAGTGCTTGCCTACTTTACTTGTAATTGATAGTCCTTCTACCGGTCGAACTGGAGACAATCCAGTTCACTGATTGGCTCATTGAAGTTGTGGCACACTGTAAGACCCTGTCACGGTGAGTAAACTTGCAGGCAAACATGAGCATACAGAGCAGAGATGTTGAGCAAGCAAGAGAGACACTGTGAGTGTCCAATGAAGAAGTTTGAGAGAGAGCAAATGAATAAACTGAGTGAGAGAGGTTATTAGTGTGTACTTATGTGGATAATAACAGTCAGTAAATTTATGGAGGACAGAATAGATTTTTGTTTGCTCAAACTAAATTATTCTTTGCAGGGTAATTTCTTTTCAAAATATAATTAATGTGCTTGCTAAAAATCTATTTTTTTTTTCTTTTTTGGCTCAAAGAAAAGATTATATCTATTTCAACCTTCACTGCTCCCAACTTTGTATTTGGTGCTAAAACATATTTTTTGCCTTTTCCATTGGGAATTGCAACAGCACTTCCTTTTTTTTTTGCCGTAAACATTTAAAAAACCGAAGTGAAAAAGTGAAGCCTCACAGCCATGAAACAAGTGAACAAACTAGGGCAGCAGTCAACAACAGTTTAAAAGGTAAAAAATGCTAAATTTCTCCCTATCATTTCCATTAAATGTCTGAAATTGTCCTATAGCCATCTGCAGTGAGGTCTTTCCTAATCTAAACAGCAGTAATCTCTGTCCTACCTGAGAAAGTCTCCTTCAGTGAGACAAAACAGGAGATTACAGTCAAGAGCAATGGTGACACAGAGCTACCATCTGATGGGAGGACAGCTTTCCCACGACCATGATGTCTCCAGTGAGCCCCAGACACCTACAAGACTATCAAAACAAACTGGAAAGCACAAGTGTGTCTGTGTGTTTGTACATGTACCAGTACATGTGAGCTGATATCACCTGTTGTCTCCAGTGCAAGGTGAGCACAGTCACAGTCACAGTCTTTAAGTGTGTGCCTCTGTGTAAAGGCGCCCAGCTTCTCCAAACATGAGTTGTTTAAAAGAGGGATAATAAAAATCCATAATCAGATAAGTAAACACCCCCAGTCCCTCTACTGGGGTCCCAAAAAAAAAAAAAAAAAAATCAGATAGAAAGATGAGATAAATTATTTTCACAGTGCGTGAGGAGACAAAGGGCTGAAATGGTGGGATTGTATCTGCTGTTAGATTAGTGTTCTGGTTGACTGGCAGCCACAGACAGAGCAGACACGGAGGTCCAGAGCCAAACCACAAAACCACTTTCTCACGGTCTTCGCTGGAGATCACAGTACAGTTTAGTGTGCCCCCAAACGTGTTCCTCAAATCTTTATTGTCAGCTGAGAAACTTGAGCTTTAAATTGAAATGTTATTAGTGTGTGAAAACACACACATTGTTTTTAAGTAAAGGTTCATATGGTACCAGGGTATAATTTGGACGATTATTTTGGTGGAGGAGACAAGACTGTCCAGGGAGGAGGTCTTGTTGGGCATGCAAAGTGTCACTTCGACACCAGAGGCCATAGTATTTATTTTCAACCATGACCATAATCTTTTTTTAACCTTATCCAAGTAGTTTACCCTGTTTTCTACTACATTTGCATACTAATTTGTTGAACCAAATACATTTAGTATAAAAAACATATTTTCATGGAATACTTGGCAGATACATTCGGTATGAACATTTTGCAACGGAGATTAAAAATATATATATTTGGGTGACATAACATTTCTGTAATTACGATTGCAGTGCATGGAGAAGACATAGTTCACCCTTGGATTTTCTCTAATATACACCAAACATACGTTGTGCTTATCTTAAATTTGAAGGTTACCTTACCTCTCCATTATTTGCTTATCACTGGTTATACTGGTGCATTTTCAATTAAAGCAGCTCTTTAAAATTCCATTTCAGACTGCATTTGTGCAACAGAAAATCAATTTACATATTTATTAAGTGGTGCTTGATTGAAAATTGCGCAGCTTCCTTTGAATCTCAGTCACAGACACTCCAAGCAAAGGTCAGCAGCAACCAGAAAGAAAAAAAAACTACAGAGGGATTTCATTAAGGTTAAAAACCTCAGCAAACATTTCCTCCTCTTAGAAAAATATCAGCTGCTTTCATTAGCCATCAAACATATGTTAGAGTGGATTAGATGGCGCATGACGGGAAAAAAGTGTGCACCTCTCATTTGTTTAATGATAGAGCGATTGTGAAGAAAATGGCTGAATAATACATGACATGGTGTTTTTAATTAGCAGGCAATGGAGGGCACTTGGTAATTAAAACAGAGCCTGATTGGGAAAGGTCAGAGGCTGGGTGCTGGGGCATGGAGTTAACTTGAAAGACAGCAAGTGATCTGTGAGGGGAACGCAGGCAATCAGACTGAAACTCCTCACACTCCTCTTTTTGGAATATGAATGTGAGATATGTGGCTTATTTGGAAAAAAGTTTTTTAATAATAATACATTTTTGATAGTGTATCTCATGTTCCCTTAATTGAGTTATTATCCAAACAGCATGCTTAGCAGCTCAGAAGAGCATTGAAATTCAGTTAGTGAAAAAGTACAAAAAACACACAACACACTGTGGACAAATCCGATACATAAATGATTTAAATCTGATGTGTGTTGGTGTGACGCTTTCAACTGACCATATATGATATCCGTGACCTTTTTAAAGGCCACGTCATGCAATCACCACTCAAAAGTAGACAAAGTAGGCACGCCACCAAAGCAGTCGATGTCCGTGCAGATTCATGTTGAATTAAAACATAACCTCTGACACATTTCAACACCTTCCTCAGAAAATGAGCAGTGTTTAATAGCAACAGACAATGAAGACAATTACCAAATTCCACACAGGTGTTCGACAACCAAAGAGAGGTGCAAACTCACAAATTGCATCACTGACCAAATAAATCTTTTCATGAATATCAACATTCAGATGCTGAGAAACAGACTATTTTGAGACCATGCATTTTAAAATTTCAAGGCAAATGGCATGCCAATTAATCACGTCCTCAAATCTTTACAGGATAATGCTTTCAACACACTTCACCACACACTAGTCAGTCATTAATAATTCTCCTCAGCCACATTTAAATAAAAGAAAATGCTTCCTTCCTACCAACACTCAGGGGATGATGGAGATTAGTTCCCCGCCGTTAACACACATTACTTGACATACAAATGGCTGCTCGTTAACTATACATGTTAGAGGGGGGAGATTGGGGAAATAGTTTGCTGAAACCGTGTCATATTTGATCAACTCACACACCATCTGTAGTACCTTCCCTGAGATGTGGGTGACAGCGGAGTTTGAACAAACTCACAAACTGGCCTTTTACTATTCTCAGCCCGAGGAGCTCAAAAGCTGCCTTGATGATAACTCGGTCCGACACTGTGACAGGAGCCGGGGAACAAAGCTTGACACTACAGGCCCTCCCATCCTCACGTAATACATATTGCTCGCTCTTCCACGCACGCATACACAAACACCACAGGGGACTTGTCACCCACCCACACTGAAATCACTGAAACCTCCCCCTGCAGCAG
The DNA here is from genome assembly GCA_031216445.1 of Lateolabrax maculatus. Taxonomy (NCBI): domain Eukaryota; kingdom Metazoa; phylum Chordata; class Actinopteri; order Acropomatiformes; family Lateolabracidae; genus Lateolabrax; species Lateolabrax maculatus. The sequence goes on along the minus strand of CM062196.1, from coordinate 6,289,925 downwards.
CCCCTCCAGTGTTTGAGTTATTACCTGTTACCATTATATCTTTCACACAGGGCCAATAAAGCTTGAATCAGGTTATGAGACGGGAACCAAGAGCTGAACATCTCAACCTTTATTAAGCTGTCTGTAAGTGTGAGAGGAAGCACGCACACACAACCGCACAAAGTCCACACAACCAACAAAGACAGGAGCGTGAAAACAAAATGATTACTTCTGAAAGGGACAGTGTGAAGGAAGGAAGGAGGGGTGGAGGAAGAGGAAGAGGAGGAGGGGAAAACAAATGAAAGGGAAATGAAATGTGAGGAGACAAGTAGTGAGAAGGATTGTCACTGCAGCCTGCAAGTATATCAGCGCACCCACCCAACCATAAGTACTATTTACAGGATGTGAAAGTACTGTTATTTATGTGTTCACGACACCACAGAGAGCAGAGGAAGTCAAGTGTGCTCCAAGACAATGTGAAAAAATGCCACTCCACTGTTTTTTTTTTTTTTTTACACACACACTGCACTGTCACAAGATCACTGGTCATCTTGGCACAGCTCCTGTGACTTTCTTAAAAGTTTCTTTCTCGTTAGTGTGAAGCGCTCACAGCTATTGAACCCGTGGACACACATGCACCCGTACAGGCTGTGAAAGTGTGAAAGTGTGTCCAAGAGCGCCTGTTTGTGCAGAGTTCAGACTTACAGCAGACAGTCGTGGTGAGTGGACTGAGAAAAAAATGTCTCAACTGTCATCTGTCGCCCTGAGAGAACATATGCAAGCTGCCTGTATTTTCTCGCAGCCAGGACATGTTCGACCATTCAACACTCTTCACTACATTTCCATGGGGTTATTCGCTCCAGGCAAACATTTTAAACACAGCACAAAACACTAGTGGATTGAAGGAAATACAGTGTATATTGGGATGGACAAATGGCTTCTGGAAATCAGTGGGAAGACTGCAAAGCTCTGAAGGACTGGATCTGTTGATAAGAAAATTCATAGTCACCCAGTTCACAATTTGAGTTCAAATGTTGCAGAATTTCTAGATCTAAAAGGATTTATTGCTTATGTCTGCCTGTAAACCAGACGGTACTTACTGTGAACGAATAGATGGACAATTTAATGTGATGTAATGATTAATACCCTTGGGAATCATTGTTCAAGAGTCTGTGGGCTGCACAAAGGATACATGTTGACTCTTTGTCTAGACATTCACAATATCAAATGAAAAGGAACATAACCTTGGCATTAAGGTTTCATTTTTCCTGGTTGGAGAACCATTATGTTGTCTAAAACATTAATTTGTAAGGGATTTGTAAATAGTTTAGTTCTTGTCTGCTAGCTACAATAAAACATATATAAAAAACATATATTTCTGGAGTCTGTCACTCCTGTTGAATGTTAGTTTGTTTACCTTGTTGTAATTATATTTATTAACTTCTGAGAGTAGATTTTGAAATAACTTTAACTTTTAGCAATAACTTTGGACTTTTTGAGAATAACCTGCAGAATAACATATAAAATGTACATTTGTATTAGAAATACAATAATCTATTTGAGAGCAGAGGGGAGCCTGGAAGCCTCTTGCGTTAGTTTCTACTTCATGATGTAATGTAGCTGAGATATCTGTGTGATGCAGTTCAGACATGTCCTGACACTGAGGCTCCTCGGGATCAAACCTGAGCGCGCTGCGCCGCCGCGTGTTCGAGTCCCGTTACTGCCGCGCGGCGCCGTGTTTACCGTCGCTTGGTAACGCGCACAGAAATCAGGTATAAACTCCTGCACGAGCCTCCTCGTCTCACCGTGGCCGACATGGCGGGGAAGGAGAAACTGGACGTGGTCCATCAAAACGCAATTCACGTGGAGACGATCCGGAAAGAGCAAAGACACCAGAAGCTGCACACGGAGTTCAGCATCAATCCACACAGGAAATGTAAGTGAACTCCTTCACCTCCTGCACCTCCTTCTCCTCCTTCTCCTCCTGCACCTCCTGCCTTTCCTCTCTGCAGCAGCGGTTCAAGTGTGTGACCTACTTAAAGTATCAAAAGTACTGCAGAGAATTACACAGTATATAATGTTTTTGGATCAACTTTACTGCTGCATTCATGTGTTTGTTAATTTTAACGACGTTACATAGGCCTGCTGCAGGTAGTTACAGCATCAAAGCTTAGAAAAACAGCCTTGTTTTCAGCTTTGTGAAGATGCATTTTCCATCTATTCCAATGGTTATTTTAAATAGTTTATTATCTTGTGAAGTTGGTGTATTTTCTCAACCCACAAAGGAACACTGTTCAGTTTCACTGGATAAACAATTGTAATCCGAAAAGTAACTAGTTACTACAGCTGTCAGACAAATGTAGTGGAGTAAAAAATACAATATTTACAATATAGTGAAGTGGAATTATTAAAGTGTCATAAAATAAAAATACTCAAGTAAATGTACTTAGTTACATTCCACCACAGTTATAAAGAGCCCCAAAAGAGATTAGGTGCTCAAAGGCAAACACATAGGCAAGATAATGACAACTGGAAGCTCCATGCTTGCAAAAAGCCAAATTTCTGTCACAATGTGTGTCTCTTTGTCCACTGCCTCTTAGTACACGTCCTGCCAGACAAACCCATGTCCAGGAAACCAAAAGAAGTGATTGCAGACAACAGTAAGTTTGCATCAATTCTGTTGAAATGTTTTCCTCCTCTCTTCTATTCTGGATAAATAACAGATAAAGACACCGTCACATTACTCCAGACCCCTGTGATCCCAAACAGGATGAAACAGATGGAGACGATGAATTAATGAGAACATCTGTGTCACTGATCATACCTTTCTCTTTTCCAGCGGACTTCATCGAGGCCTTCCACAAGGCCCGCCAGGAACCCACCAAGAAATATGCGGCGCCACTGACTGAGAGTCAGGAGATAGGATGGGTGTCAGCCCCACTGGTGAGGAAAACATTGCTTTGACAACTTATTAGAATTGATAACCAAACTGCAGGACATCAGGCTGTGGGCAGAGAGCCTGCACATTATGGACCTGAAAGCACAGAGCCTTCTGTCCCTGAACTCCCGTAAAATTAAAACAGCTAGAAAATTTTACTTTATTGAGCATGAACTCATTGAAAAAGGAGGATTAGGATAGACCCAATTAAAAAGTGGCGTATAGAAGCAGCAGTATTACAATGCTAAACCTGAGCTTTCCATAGACTTTACAGCAGTATTAGTATTGGATTTTGATGCAAATGTTTTTTTTCCAGTTTTGAATATTGGAAAACCACAGAAGCATGGACATTTTCTAGTCTTATGTAGAGTCACTATCTTCAGGTCTTCCTCAATTGCTAACTCTGCCCATTATTTTCATCCCCAGATCCCATCAAACCGCAGTGACAAGAGATACAATTTCTACCGATTCAGCACGGACATCACCATACACCAAGAATTAGCCCTGCGTGCATCAAATTAAACCAAGGGACAAAGAATGTAAATCTGTTAAAAGTGAACACTGATGTTCTGATTTTTATTTGTTTATCATACAAACATTCAGGTGTCAGCGCCACAACATGCCCTTTTGCGTTTCCATCTTAACAAACTAAGAAAAACACTTGCAGGGAAACCTTTTCACAGGTCTATACAAAGCACATTTTCACATCACATAGTAATCATATTAATGAATGGGAAAGGGCAAAACTAACAGCTGCTCAATATTATAAAATGTCACGTCACATGGGAGAGAATCTGTGTGTCAAGGAGCTGAGTTAGAAAACAGAATACACCAAACTCAGAGGACCACACAAAATGAAGATTAGACGGCAAAGAGGTTGATCTTAACATTCAAATTCTCTCTTTTTTTGGAAAACTACTTTATGGTTTCAGTAGATCTCTGTAGTCCACTCTTGTGTTGAGCATTTCTGCAAAGGGAGACCTTTTCTTCCCCAGTCATGTCCTTCGAATAGCTTCCTTAACAATATGGCAGGACGTGGCTTGAAGGGTCCTCCATATTTTACTGAAGGCATATTGTACAAAAAGTGTAGAAGAAAAGCTCACGTTCTCCTACAGGTATCCTGGTGTGTATGGAGGAGAGACTGAGGAGCAGGCGTGGGAACCTTGCCTAGAAACAAGGTCAGAGTCCAGACTATTGACAAGCCTCGGTCAGTTTTTAGGAGCGGGACTTCATCTTCTTGCGTACAGACTTGCCCGGGCGTTTCTGAAAAAAAGAAAAGAAAAAAGAAATCACATTTCATACATTGAGCTAATTGAGTTTTTCTAGGAACTTGATCATTTCCTTTGACGAATGTCTACATTTGTTAAAAATCAGTCAGGAGTGTTTTATGCGTGTGTGTGTGTGTGACTCACATTTTGTTTTCCTCCTTTGCCTTTCTTCCCTCCTTTGCCGCCCTTTGCATTAGCCACTTTGGCGCGGAAACCGGACACATCGTTGAAGCTCTCCTTGGTGTTCCACTTCTTTCCACTCTTTTTGCCTCCAAAACCAAACTTCTGGTCCTTGAATTTTCTCTTGGCATTGGGGCTGTCAAAAGAACAGAACAATTTTAGCTTTCCGTGAAAAGTTTTAGAATATTGCGCTTTATATTTAGGATGGCAATGTGCACAGCTGAAATGGAACACCTTACCCCTTCTTGTTCACTGCTTTCTTGGAGCCCTGAGAAGAGTCTTTACCCTTCTGGTCTCCTTCCAAGAAATCCAGTTTGTCGGTCATTCCTGGAAGTGGGGATGATCAGAAATCAGAACTCTCGATTCGAAAACACACTCATCGATTTCTATATCTGTCCTTTTTTCAAAGTGCACAATAAATTACATAAATACATTTTTCACGTTTGTGTTTGTGCTGTGAAGGTTATAAAAAAACATAAAATGAATAAAACCATACGTCTAAATAAACTCACCTTTCTGGTATTTCTTGACAGCATTCATCATTGCTTTCTTCTCTTTCTGCCTCTTCTGGATCACTTCTATTTGGACCTGGCAAACATTCAAAATTCATGTTAATTCTTTGCACCAAAAGATGAATTTTGGCCTCAACATTGTTTCCATTCTACTCCATATTTGCTGTCTTTCTGATGAACAAGGTACAAGAATCCAATAAGAGTAACAGTACAAAACAAACACCAACCTTTTTGCCAAACTTCCTTTGCTCACGCAGTTTCTTGGCCTTCTCCGACTTCTCCAGTATCATCTGCTTTGAGATCAGCTTTTTCCTGATCTAGACGACAAAGGAAGAGGAAAAAAAAAAAAAAAAAACATTAGTTTCTGCCAATATTTGGATTCAATTCTGATGGGAAGAAAGAGCAACTGTGCCGAGTTGCTGAATCAATGTGTGTAAAGAAATGTCAACTGCCCACACAGATCACACATGGAATAACGAAAAGCTGCATCACCATCATCTAGAATAATATTTACATCGCATTTTTTGGTCTAGATTTGTCTCATCTTGAGACCAAAGCCTTGTAATGAGGAAACCGCTCACCTTCTGCATGTGCTGGTCAGACTTGGCCATCTCTGCAAAGTAATCGTCGGGCCTCTTGGTGGCTATGCCGTGCTTGTTTAAGAGGGGCAGTGCCTCCAGGACTGTAGCTTGAGCTTGACGGTAGCTGAAAGTTAACAAACACAGAACATAAAAGACTCGTAGATACACTCTCCGTAGCAGCAAGAAGACGTGTTCAGCAAAAGGGCAACATTTCTTTAAAATATTATTTACGTGATACTAACAACAATTACAGTGACTACCAAAAATCAAAAGCTTCAGAACAGCTACTCACTTGATATTTGTGTGTTAAATGGATTGTAAGAATAAACGTTTTCAACAAACTGCATGTCAAGTTATGGTCACTCACAAGAACATCTCCCTCTGGAAATCATCATCCGCATTGACATCTCCATTGGTCCCGTTTGGAGCTTTCCCTTCAACTTTGGGAATGACGTCTTCAGCCGGCGGGTTGGTCAGGTCCAACCTCTCCACCCAGGGAAGATCTTTACGTAGGTCAGCGAGGCACTGTTTCAAACCCTCCTGCATCACATCAGACACACGAGATAAAGTATCACCAAGTGTGACCAAGTTGGTGAAGTAACACTGTTGTTATTGTGATAGATACAACATTCTAGTTCTATTATTACATTTCACAAAAATCTGCTTGGATCATCTGCTTGATCCAAGCAGATCTGCTTGAAACTAAAGCCAGACACGAATTATAACATTTAAGGTTTATTTATGGTGAATTCACTCACCACATTGTTGACCGTCTTCTTGGGTTCGTCCACCAGGACGTTCATCCCTGGTTTCAACAACCCCTTTGCAAAGGCTTCTTGAAGCTGAAGTAAACAAACATGGGGTTAGATGTATTCTCTTACACATCTGGCTCCACCTAACACACTTAACACTCGTGTATAAACCTAAACCAAATTACAATCAAGATTGTGGCAATTTCACTATCATTCCAGCAAGGCAGATGTACTAAAAACATCACAGGCTTTGTCTTTACGACGGTTATCTATCTGTGTCGAGTCAGTAAAATGTTTTTTTTAGCAGCAACGACAACTTTTCAGCACAGCAGTATTACAGTCGCTAGCCAGTGTTAGCTGCTGCCTCACCTCATCGTCTGATAACTCGCTGTCTTCCTCCTCTGAGTCCAGGCCGAGCTGCGCCTCCTCCTCTGCGGACTCCATGGTCCTGCCGTCCACGGGCATAAAATGAGAAGATGTGATCTGGTGGTTCTGCGAGCGTGAAGACGACAAACCTGCTGCGGACGGACGTGGACGCCGCTGCTCACATGTAGGGAGAGATTCACGTGGGGAGGAAGTGACGCGGGGAGGTGGTCCGCCATCACAGTCCGCCGGCGGGAAAAGATGTGCGAGATCAAAGGTTCCTACATGTAAAACAAATAAATAAAAATCTGATACAAGCAAATATGGTGGCGTTAATGCTTCTTTATTCTCTTATACCTTGACAAGTGAGCGAAAATGTTTTGAGTAGGTTTTTTTTTGTAGGAACTCTACCATCGTATAACTTTTACTTTCCTTGAAATTCCCCTTTTACTCGTCGATGAGAACATAGTTTATTATTGCGGTTCTTGACGGACTGCAAACATGTTTCACGTATAAAACAGAGATTATATCACGAAAACTCATGTAAAATATAAATGAGTGAAAATAACTTCACTTCGTGTATGTAATGTGAAGGGATTCCTCCTGGAGGTGCTGTCGTGCACCAGAGCAGATTGCAGTGATAGATTCAAGTTATAAGACTACTACTACTAGGCAATTAGTACTACTTATAACTATGATAATTAATTAATTAATTGATATAACACAAGATAAATTGAGCAACAAAAATAACTATTATAACTACTTATACAGAGCACCACCAAAAATATCAATAACAATATAGTAAAATACTGAAGTGGTAGAACAAGGTGATAAAAGCAATAATAATAATAATAATAATAATAATAATAATATCTACTAATATCTCGATATTACAAGCACAATACTACAATAATTTACATCAACATTTATACCAATAAAGATTATTTGATAGAGAGATAGATAGATAGAGCTAAAGTTGAATAAAATGTTCCATCGAATCAATATGGTTCTAATTTCTAAGGAGCAGCCAAAACCATGCCAGATTTGCCAAGAGGACTGTGCAAATCAAAGTCTAGACATTATCTACTTTAAATCTGTATGAGTCTGTGTAAATGAAGCTTCATGAGTTTCACTTACCATCTCATCAAGAAAGAAACTATCGACATCAGTTTTCCAAAGCTCTCTCCCCCGAGTCCATTTCTGTCACTTTGACACGGCACAATTGAGAGAAATGTCCTCAGATTTTACAAGGTAGTGGTGACCATATTAACTTATTTCTCAAAAATAGTTGGAGGATACCGATCTACTTTAAACTTACTGAGATTTCCCTGCATTTCACACACATTTAGATGTTTTTCTAAGGGAAGTCAAGGTATATATGCAAAGGCAATCCGCCCAAAATGTCAAAGGACTTACAGTTAGTGTGTGCACATCTTGAATGCTAATGGTGTGCTTTGGCCAGTGACCATGAAAGTAAGTTCCTCTTACTCAAAATGTCACCTGAAAGGAATTCAACTAGTATGTTACGACATTCAATGTAAGATGCATCATGTAATACAAGACAAAAACATGCACAGCAATGTTAAAGTGTGACTCCCTATCTAAGAGGTAATTTAGATTATTTAACATTTAGAGGGGCAAAAGCAACAACAGTAAACACCAAGTCACCACTGTTACATGTTTCTGTAAAGCCAGTGGACAGATAACAGAGATATGACTACAAGCCCGAAAGGGCAAAGCAGCTGCAGGACTTCATTTCAACCAGTAACAGATCATCAATGATCAACAGGCTTCTAACTAGAAATTATAGTAGAAAGCAGCAGCACTTGGCATCATAACAGTAATTTCCCATTTTGCATTGTTGTAGTTGTTGTCTAGGTTTTTTTGGCAGCAGTCCACTGCCAAAGACAAATTGCTGTTTTTTGAAATTATCACTTACCCTGTTGAAATACATGTAATTTCGAATACAAGAGAAGTTTGCAGTCTTGTCTGTAAAGCCTACTGGATTGGGAATGAAAACTGTCTTGTCCTGTTTTTTCTGTTATCCTGTATTGTACCATGTGTCATGTGACATGTCATCTTGAGTTTCCTAGTGAATAAGGTGCTGTAAAAAATGTTATATCATTATTTTTCAGTTACTTTTTCCTCCTTACACCACACTCTGCTCCTCTGACTCATCCTCTCTTTGGCGGTGGTGTTCAGGAGCACCATGACCTCTTTCTGGTCAAGGTGCTCCTGAAAACCTGCAGCCGTCTTCCTACTGTCTAATGCCTTTTTTTGCTATAACTGCACCATAATAAAGATCCAAAAGTATCTGTTCCACATAGTATTTACCCACCAGATAGTTCTGGTTGCTTTAAGTAGTCTTAAGACTTGCAGTTGACATTACAACTAGTTAGTTTTAATGATTAACAGTCAGTGATTATGGCATGAATTAATGGTAGAGTAGGCAACTTTTTTTCTAGATATAATATGTCGGGGTGTTGCCAAACTCCAAAACCATGAGAATGATCTTTTCACCTCTCTTTAACGTAATGTCAGAGGCATTTAGTTTGATATTACAACATGCAAAATGCATTCGTTTTAGAGCTCAATGGGCTGGAGAAGTTACTCTAATACCAGATAGATACAGGGTAGACAGAAGACTTGGGACTTATGTGATGAGTACCACTGTTCATTTGAGATGTCATCAGTCTCTTTCAGTGGCTTATCCTCCTAGTCCTCAAAGCAAAAACTGACTGATCCCCCGAGAGTGACTTTCTCTCTATTCTGATGGAAATCAATATTTACGATTTGTACTTCCCCACACTTAACTCCTCCATTCTCTGCATGGTCAGATCCCAACTCTGAAACGTCTTCAAAAGGAAAAATACCATAATTTCCATTTCTGTCATTATAATCGCTTGAGCCAGACAGTAATGCAGTCCATTAAATTCACATCTCGCTGTCACTCTTCATCTCAGAGAGACAGACTGCTTCCTGACAGTAGATTGAAAAAAAGTTGGATTCACACTGTCAAGCTCCTCTCTTAGTTATTCCTGGCTGCTGCAGCTCGGGACGAAAAAAGAACACAGTCATGAATGTCTGGGCCTAAGCTGGATGAGTGGTTGAGATGCTATGGGATTCAATCAGCCTGTGGAGATTTGGCAATGTGCAAGTAAACAATAGTCTGTAATATTAATGGGAAAACTATTTTAGGTCATTTTTTCCCAAACTGTCCTGTATTCAGTGGACGTTCATTCTCTCTCCCTCCATCAAAACATCCCTTAACATTGGATGCTTAGCCATTAAGCATCTAATGTCCATCACCTCCAAGAACTGGGTTGAGTAAACAGCTCACATCAGGCCTGTCACCAGTTGTTTGTGGGAATCCTATGAATATTATCTGTGTGAGGCAATATTTCAGAATGGTGGGACTGGCATATTTTGGTATCCAGGTAACAGGTTTTCAAGTAAGTAGAAACTCGCATTGGCTGTTTGTTTTCTAAACCAACAGCATAACAAAGCATAGTCTAGTTGTTCTAAGGTTAGAAACAATTTATCTCTGGTGCTACTACCACAGAGTGAATAAGACGTAAAATGTGTTTATTTAGTCAAATCAACATTCCTGAATGGCCTTCCTGATGGTTTTTGGTGGTCTTTTCTGGGAGTTTTTAATACTATTACCACGGTAACTGACAGCAAATGAACAATAGTGAAGATGAGCAGAAGAGACAAGATGAAAAGTTCATTTTCATGTCATAGTCTCCTGTTCTCCTCTTTGACATGAAACCGTCATCGCTCCATCACAAAGGACTGCTCATCATTGCTTGAGACCAAAAGAAATGGGTGAAAGTGAGACATCCAAATACCGTTTTGTTTGATTGGTGTGCATTATTAGTATTATTATTTGCTCCTTTGTAGAATTCAATTCTGCTTCTGTCAGGGAACTCCTCTCTGATAGTTTGACAGTCAATAAATAAAAATGTAGTTCTGTGTAGAGCCAAGTAGAGTCCTTGAAATAAACTGCTGTTAAAACAATTTTTGCAACATCTCTAGCCACGATGTTGAGCTTTATATCTAAAATGCTATTGGGACATTCTCCAACCTCCCATTAAGCCAGTGGACATATTTGATATGGAGTGAGGACATACAAAGTGCATTTGCGCAAATATACTAACTCATTGGAGCACTTCACCCCAATTCCAAATATTTCTTATAGAAACCACATAATATACCCTGGCCAGGTGACAAGGCGCTTTATAATTCAGCCTATAGGCCATCAGGCAAAGGACTGCCCAATCATTAAGTGCTTTCTTATCCACAGAGCCACAGAGTGTCAAAAGGAGACCAAGTGGTCCCTGTATGGGCATGCAGCCCAGTGTTCACCCCACATCCCGGTTATGTCCCAACTTCCTTTGGCCCAGGCTCAGCCTGCTACCAAGAAAGCAGCTGTGCAGCCAAGAGGCTGAATGACAATGAGTGATCGTGGTGGAAAAGAGACAGAAAGATAAGTGAGGTCTTTATTACCAAATCACAAGCAATTCTCTGTAGAAATCCCTGCTGTTTTGACCTAAAATACTTAGAACAGCAATACTCAGGCTCAGTACAGTCATACCCTAACGTACTGTAGGGAGGGTGGCAGGGGGGAAATGTCAGTACTCAATAGATGGACTTTGTATAATTCTTATAATATGAAGAAAAGTAATTTATGCATTGACTTCAGCCAAATCACAAGAGCCAGCATTTTTATTTATCAGAGGTTCTCCAGATGGTCTCCTTTTTGGCATTTTGTACAGATTCCCTGGCTTAAAATCAGTTTACACTGCCTTAGAAAATCTATTATTAGGCTACACTCAAATGGGAAAATCCTTCTTGTTAACAACCAGCCCCAAAGATTTGTAAACAGGAAATCTTTTGTGGCTTTTGCTGTGCTACGACACTATTCCTCTCCTCTCCTCTCTTTTCCTCTAAAGATGGAATATTATAATGGAAGCATTTTAGGGTGCCATTGGTGGAAACTGTGAGGTACTCAAGTTGTTCTTTATGAAACATCTGCATTTGAAAAGAGCGTCAGGAAAACTGAAAAAGCAAAAAATGTTGTGTAAGAGAAAGTAGATGTGACCTACTCACTCACACTTCACTTTAGTTAGAAAGATGAGCAGAGTGGTGGTGTTTGGTACGACGGGCCTGTGAGAGGCTCTGGGTGTCTTCTCATTGCATGCACATGGTGTACTCCTCTTCTGAAGCTGGACGTGATAAGAGATCCTTTAAATCAATTATGGAAATTTAACAAAAAGGCGATAGTGGTGCCAGCTGACCATTGCTATTGAGTCGCAAACAACATGTCCATGCAAAAAGATCCACTTTTCCTTGATAAGAAAAACCAATAGGGTCTGTGGTTTATCAAGATAAAACAGCTTAAGGACTAGTAGCAGCTCCTAAAGGATTGAAGTTTTTGTAAAGTAGATCAGTCTGTCCAGTTAAGCCCTGTTGATTTCTTCACTCCTTAATAAACAAGCACACAATGTGCAAAATGTTACAAACTAACTAAATTTTATTTATCCTCAAGTGTATTTTTGCATTATTCAGAACAGCTTGCATTCTGTGGCAATGTCATGCACTTATCATCTTCACCACCCATCACTACTTCTAATGCTTTATATGAGAAATAATTGGCTTCATAAGGCTGCATGGTTTGCCTTCATGGGAGTGTTTGACTCTCCAGCCAATCAGTGTGTTATTCCCCCATATGGCCAGGTGTTCTATTGCCCAACCGAGGCATTTTTATGTATCAGCACTTCTCGGTGACTTCCTTTACTCGTTTCCCTCCCATCATCTGCTTTCTTCTTGTTTAAATGAAGTGGAAATTGCATACTTGCAGTGCGGTGTCCTGGAGGATCACTGGGCTTGGACACACACTGAATACAGTACAAAATAACACCCCCCTCTGTGTTTCAATAGTGAGTTTCCTCTTATTGCACAGTGTGTCTCTTGCGTTTTCTCATTGTCACTTCTGTTCTTTTTCTTTCCCACAACCTAACATTCTTTGGTTGGACCTCTATCGAGCTCAGTTAGCTGTTTGAGAGCTTCAGTTTTTGGGAGATTGCCTTGTTTGTCAGTTCACCATAAATAGTAAAATGATCTATGTCCTCAGTACATAATTCAATACACTGTGCTGACTTTTTAGCATATACCATGTTAAGATATAGTAGGTATTATTATCTCAGTTTGTTTTATGTTCTTTTGCATTCTTGTATCAAGGTCTTGAAGACAGTCCCATCCTAAAAGAGGTACATACTTACAAAAAATATGAGAATAAAAGTGAATGTTTAAAGGAGGCCTACAAGGGTCATTTTGAAACAGTCTAGAGGAACAGATAAGTTGGAAAAGCTACACTCATGACAAACTACAGATCATTGTATTGCAGACTGACACAGGATGGGAAGAGTATCCTTCAAAACATCAAAACATTGCAGAAAAAGTTCTAGTTCTTGTGTTGCTTTGGGTGATATACAGAATCTTATTAACTTTAATACAAAATATTTAAAATATTGAGCACACCGAGAAAGTTTATTTTTGGCCCTTGGAAAAAGTAGTTGGACAGAAAAGGTCCACCTTATTGCTTTTCCAGAGCTTTCAACCACATCTCACAACCTCAGCAAAAACTCCATCTGCTGATGAAAAAATTAGATGTGGTTGAAGGCTTCGAAAAAGCTAGTAAGTGGACCTTGAAATAAGAATTTTCTGTCAAATAAAATGCTTTGTTTTGAACTACCAGGGCCCCCAGCCTAAGTATGTATTTCATATTTCATATTTAAAATATATGTTTCATAAAAAATAATTAAAAAATTTATTATTCTACACACATTGTAATAAAAACACCCAACAGCTTAGAGGACAGTCTTATTGCTTTAGATATTTTACTTTATCAATTAACTGTGAACCTATAGTTATAACCCACGGTAAAATATTACCATGAAGCAAAAAACCTGAGAGCAAAGGTAAAGAAGCCCCGACTGAGGTGACTGCTAAACCGCAACAATGGAGTCATCTGTGTGAGGAGCTTTTGGGAAAAGAGGTCTCCTGGTGGACTCTAATCAAACGTTCAAAGACACATTCCTCCCTTCCTTCCCTGCTTTCCTCTCTACTAGCATCCTCCTTCTCTCCCTCGTTCCTCCACCTCTGCGTCCTTCCTCTACGCTGACACTGATTAGAAGCGAAGAGACAAATTAATGGGGGAGCGCCAGGTTGCCAGCTCTCTCTGACAGAGGACATCCACAGAATTTTTAAGGGAAATGCTACGTCAACTTCCATCAATGCTAAAGGTGTGTGTGTAAGAGAGGGAGAGAGTCCACAACTATGGGTAGTAGCAGCACAGGGCCCATGCATAATCACCTTATCATATCTCTGTGAATGGAATAGTGAATTGATCTGATTAGAGGTTGGATGAAAGGAGAAAGCGAGGGGGAGAGGCCTGGCATGTAGAGCAGCTCCCTCTGAAATAGGAGGAAAGATAAGTACAGGGAGGGAAAAGAGCAAGAAAAGGGACAAGGAGGAAGAGCAGAGCGTAAGTAAGGGAGGTTGACAGAGGAGATGAGAAAGTGGATGAGAAATGAAAAAGATGTTAGGGTGAAAATGAGAAGAGGAGCACAAAAGTGGAGAGAGGACATTTTCATCTGTTTTGCTCTGTCTGATTGCCTGTTTTGTAATTTTACCCATTGGTCAGTAATGTCAGTCTCCATCCTTTCATCGGTTTTTCTAACTGTTTTACCCAAAATGCAACCACCACAGCTTAGTGTTGGAGCTAATGAGACAGCTGTTGACAAAAAAATCTCAGCTCAAGATCCATTTAGTTACTGTTCTGGAGCTTTTGATTGTGTCAAGGCAAGGCAATTTTCTTTTTTATAGCACATTTCATTTGAACAACAACTGATTTGTCAGCTGCTGTTTCCAAGATCAAACGCAAACTTCGAAACTCAATGAGAAAGTCTTGTATTGTCTACAAGACAGTAAGATTTGTCCAATTTCCCTTGTTCTATTTCAAGTCTTGGTGTAGCATTTAACACTGTAGACAATTGTTGTTTCATTGAGAACAAACAGTGTGTTTACTCTAACTGATAAGTGTTTCTGGCTGTTTCACTTAGCCGTGGGGGTTACAACCTGAATTTTCAAGATAGGCTTCAAAACATCTTTTCAATATCGAGATGCAATCATACACATTAAATCCACATTTCACACCCTTACTCTATTACCGCAATGATTTTCAATTTACCCCATTTCTCTCTCTGATAGCCCTGCAGTCGGAAGTGTCTTCGGGAAAATGAACAAAGGGTTTCCTTTTAAACCCCTTATCATAAAGTTTTTTTTGCCCCATAAGTTGCTTTAAGGTTGGAAATATTATCTCATGCCATATATATTATCATACATATTCATATAGCCTACAGTATATCTATTTTAATGACTGTACCATTCCATCAAGTGGAAATATTAATGTCTCCATCATTTTATACACATATACACACAATTCAATCTGACATATATGGTACTTTTTGAAACTTTTGGATCCCCACTAAAATTTAAAATAAAGGTTTGTGAATTTAAACGATGCTGCTAACTTTGTACTGAGTAACCTACCGGTGTGTCAGTGAGGTTTGAGAGCTAAACCGAACAGAAATTCAAACATCTCACAACAAAAACTCTGCTCATCTGCTGATGAACAAGATGAAGAATACTGTATGATCGAGTAGATTGCGTCATGTAAATACAGGAACACAGCAAGACAGCCGGAAGGGATATTATGTCATTCTGTCTTAATTTGCCTCCCTGGGATTGTTCAGCTCTAGACAATTGTGCGCCTGTGAAAAGTTGCTTATTTATAATGAGAAACTCCTGCATTGTGGAAGTGGAACACTGCAACAAATACAGACAACTACTTTGCATAGATACTTCAGGTAGTTGTGCTATCATAGGGCCACTATTCATGTCAACACAAACTCTTGTTTATCTGCTTAACATCTTAGCTTGTCCTTTTTTCCCACAGAAAACTCTGGATTCACCACAGACGAGTGTGTGCACACACACACACGTACAACACACATCACCCCGTCAGCAATTCTCTGGGAGGCACGGCAGTAGATCATAATTAGAGCCAATCAAAAAGAAGCGTACAGCCTGTTACTTCCTGCCAGCCAGCCAGCCATTTAGTCCATCTGGCCATACTTAGGCCTTCTGTGCTCGGCTAACAGCTAATAGATTGCTTTCATTCATGGGGAATAACTTGAATGCATGTACTGGCAGCAAATTTAATACAAACAACCACACTTGAACACTTATCGTGGGGTGTCTGGTTTTTTTTTTCTTCTTCTTTTTTGCCCCCATTTCATCCTCATTCATTTGGCACTTCTACCATCTGTATGTATGTGTGTCTCTGTGTGTGTGTGTGTGTGTGTGTGTGTGTGTGTGGTGTTTATTGCAGAATGAAATATACATCTGATACTGTACATGGACCACTAACTGCCCTCCCTCCCTCTGTCTCTCTGTCTGTCTGTCTCCCTTTGTTTTCGTTCTCTCTGTGCCTCTCTCTGTCTCTGTCTGTCGTCTTGTCCTTGCCCATTCTTCTCCATCCCATCTTTCCTCCCTTCAGTGTGTTCCTCCCCCCAAATAATTGCCTTCCTCACTGACTCATTGTCCACTCATTTATCTCCCGTCTGCCTATGTTTCTGATTACTGCTCTGCAAATCAGGTTTTTCCATCCCTTTGTGCCTCCCTACAAGTTATTGCTCCCTCTGTGTGCTGTTGATGTACAGTATGACTATTTTCGCCAGGTAAATTTTCAATTATATATATATATAAATAATTGAATCTATATATATATATATGCTACTGTGTATGTTGTGTGATTGAACAGTTTATCCTCTGATGAGATCTATCTTATATAATTGTGTTGGTCAGGCCAATAAGGAACTTTGCTCTTTCTAAAAAATGGGGACATTTACTGTGCAAATTGAATCACAACTACAGTGCATGTAACAGTAAAATACACATCCATCCTCATGATAATAAGATCTATAGACATACTGTATAGATAGCTGATTCCTCACCCTACTTCCAGGTTATTTTTTGACAATCATTTTCTGCAGATAGTGGGTCTTTAATGTGTCTTGATTTCTGTTCCTAATCTAAAATGAAAGGGTAACAAATAATGTACCTGTAGAGAAATCATTCACTAATTACATCCCTTACTCACTCCTTACTTACTCACTAACATCATTTTGTTTGCAGATGGTTTCTATTAAGCATGCTATCAAAATCATCCAAGTTGGGTGTTTATTTGGTGAATCTTAACCAATTAATTGTTGTAATCTTTCTTGAAGATTAGTCACGCTTCAACACACTCACACAGGTGTTTTCACTTATGTTGCCTCACTGTCCTGTTAGATTTGTTGCACCAGTAACGTCGGGAACATTAACACCTTGGCTGCGGTCGAATAGTCGAGCTGGTCGAATTCTCTACATGCCAAGGAAAGTTGCTTCAGTGCTTCCTTTCTTACCTCCTTTAGCACAGGACCTCCCTTTACGAAAAAGGAAAGGCGATAATGGCATCCCACAGTTCCTTGCGGCAGCCACATGTAAAGTGATGTATCATCCAGCTTTTCATGAAAACAAACGAAAATGCTTAGTGCAGGTGCAGTAGGATTCTCTTAGCACCGTGGTTGTTTTTATGATGTCCTTATGAACTCTCCTTCACATCTTCACATCCTTGACCTCATGATGTTTTCCATCACGGTCTAGGAAAAGGGTTTAGAGAAGACATGGAACGTAATTCTTTTGGAAACCTCAGCATAACTCCCCCCCACACAACTTCAACCTGAGCAGTGGTTTAATTAACTGAAAACACCTGTGTGGATGTGCAGGTGCTCACATAGTAGTTGCTTGGACAGAAAACCTTGCATAATATTTCTGCTTTTCAGCCACTTTTATACGATTTAGCCAATTATAGCAACACTGTGGTAATTAAGCTCTAGACTTACTCAGTGGCATTTGGCTGCCTATCTACAGCTCTACCAACTTAAAAAAAAAAAAAAAAACTGGCATAGTTTAAACTGGAAATGAGCTCTCCAGTGGCCCATTGTTGCCTGACTTGGCCAATAATGGAGGGTTTGCCTCTTTTCTGTCTGCTGACAGACACACAAAGTTTAACAGAGTCCCTTTGGAAGTTATCCCTTTTAGTAAGAACCCATAGTCACACCACAAGAATTTCACAACAAATTAGTACAAAAATCATTGGCCGACATTAGACAGTTCAGTCCATATCATTTACAAGATAATGAATACGATGAGATTCTTTTCTGCCAAACAAGCGGACAGAATGATGTCCGATAACACAAACTATCCAATTCTGTTGGCAAAGTTAGAAAAATAGACTCTATATAAAGTCTGCGCACATTTTTGTGCCGATACGAAAAGGCTTGTGTGTGGAATTAACTAATTAAAATACTTGCAGCTACAAAACATGCTGGGAGAAATCCACATAACTGATAAAAACAAATATAGACAATACTTCCAGAATTTATTGAGGGTATTTTGAAGACCTCACTTGCTTGAGGTGATGTGCCTTTGGGCCCCCAGGGCTTGAAAGCTCAGATGTGTAGCTGAAAGTGTAAATTAACATTAATCTGCTATGTTAGAAAATCCATATCTGTAATTATCAGTTCCAGGTAAATGCCAGGCTGCAGTGCCAGCTGTGGTGTTAATGAAGATCTCTTACCATGGACACCATGAGTGCTGCTTACGTCAATGTACTCCCAAAACCCTGAAATAGCTTGGCTTCAGACAAATGACCCTGATTTCGAAATACTGGGAAAGAAAGGTTCTTATCTCATTCTGATAAAGTGTAGTGAATGAAATTGTAGTGAAATTATGTAATTTTCAGCCCAGACATCTTGAGTAAACACCTCTTGAGTGCCACTGGTCTTATTATGTACTGAAATGACAATAGTTTTTGTAGGGGCTTTTGTCACAGGCCACACTTCTAGGGCTGAATCATACTGTCATGATCTTGGTCCATGCTACAGTTCAGCAGCCTGAAGAAGGACATTGAGGATTGAAATATGGAGACTGACAAGATGAAGGCTGAGCAGCAAAATATCAGACGGTCTCTGGGGAGAAACCTCCCTGAGGCAGAGGAGACCTTTTATTACAAAGTGCACATAAAGTTTCTGAATTCTTTATAATTATGTGGATACCTGCAGAAATTGCTCCTAGCATGAACAACGGGTACGCCTCTAAAGTGCTGTGACACTGTCGATGTAATGCCATAATGTGCATCTCTAATGCACAGAGAGACAGTTGAGGAGTGTTTGATGATGATTTGCTTTATTTCCCCTTTTTTCTCGACAAAGATTAGAAATCAGAAATATGGTAATCGTGATGGCATTTTCCGACTCTTTTCTGTCAGATGAAGTTGTTTCGGATGCAAGTCATCATTTCTGCTAAAGAAAATGACTGGAAAGAACTATCTCATCTCATCTCATCTCATCTCATCGGATCATCTCATCATCCATCACATTTGCACAAGCCTTTCTAAATTCTCCATAAAGTCTTCTCCTTGTTTGTGCTCAATGAGCCACAGTCTCATACATCACAGCAGGCAAGGTGACTGAGCTGCAGTCTGGGTCATGAATGATCACACTGAATCAAACAATGAACAAAGACATATAGACAGGTGAGGAAACAAATGCATGCACAACATGCCCCTTTTTTTGGTGCACCTTCCCACGTTCGTTATCGATTTTTTGTAAACTCATTTTTATTCCTAAATTCCTCTTTATTTGTTAAGATGTGCAAGCCAGAAGAGACATAGTGTAAATACAGGGGGCCAAATAAATTAAAACTTTATCTTTGATGTGCAAAGTGAATGGATATCTGACTTAAGTCGAAAAAATAAGAAAAGGAGAGAGAGAGAGAGAGAGAAAAAACACTAAAAAGGTTAAAATTGATTCTGGCATCAAGAGGTCCATTTAATCAAACTCTTTAAGCAATGCAACCGTGTTGTGCAGACTCCTTGCTCGATACAGCTCATTAATATTGTCCCAAAACTTTACCCATTCATCATGAGCTTTGTAGAATTTAGATCATCTGTAACAAAGCTCACTGATGTCCGTCTTAACAGTGTGTGTGACAGTCTGGCATTTGCCCTCTCTGCAAAGAGCAAGCCCATATTTCATCACCACCACCACCGCGCTACCGTCCAGCAGACGGACAGAAATTTACATCCCGTCTACGGTGTGTGTGTCTGTGGTTCCCTTTGTGAGCCAGTAGCAAAGGGAGAGAGTAAATGTGTTTTTGTGTAAATGTCACAGATGCTGACTATATAAAATTATTAGACCAACAGTGATGCTCTGTATTTGAAAACTAATTTGAGGAGAAAATACATTTGACTTTCTGTTTTGAATACGAAGAGGAAGAATGTGTGAGTGTGTGTGTGTGTGTGCGTGTAAGAGAGGGAGAGAGTTTGTACATTCGCCGCCCATTCATGAATAAAGATTTGCTTGGAGTGCAGCAGCTGCTGTTCACATGCGCTGTTGTCAGATTGGTTTGTGGCTCTCTCTAATTATAATCCATTTGAACACCAGTGCTTACACTATAATTGGGTTTCATTTGATCATATCACTGGATTTGGACCTGTCAAGAGCAGTGTAGCTAAAATGGAAGTGATAGTCATTCTCTTTCATGGCATATCAAAGTATTATCTTTGTAGATGGAGAACCAAAAACACAACTGAACTTTCAAAGGACAGATACACAAAATAGTATACGGCGTAAATGAAGATGAACTATTATGCATGCTCTTGATTTGATGCATGTTTTCTCATCTTAACTTCTGAAACGATTAAGATAACACAAAGTATAAAAAGCACAAAACAGATGACTATACATGCATGCACATTTACAATTTTTTGATTTAAAAAAATTGCTATATCTGCCTGCACACCACTGAGATGACAGGAATGTTTATGGTTGATTCCTGCTTACAAAGGGGTGTGATTATGAATAATTATAAAAGAAGAGAGAGCAAGAGTTTTTCAAGGTTGAACTGGTGCAGTAAGAAGAAGAAGAAGAAGAAGAAGAAGAAGAAGAAGAAAAAGAAAACATGTTGAACCCCAGAGAATTACATCAAAGAGATAAAGCACATACACAGGAAAGGCCTTTCAGGTGCATTAATCCCCAGTTTAAGGGTGATAGGCAGTTTTAGTGAATGAGAAATTTTTCTAAAGCTGAAGTCAAACAAGGTGATCTGCAATGAAGCTTAAGGGCTCACTGATTTTATGAACTCACAAAAAAATGCAGTTTGTAATGTGGTGAAGAGATTTACCTGTTTCCAGTCCTCACCTACGGTCATGAGGTTTGATTAATGCCTGGAAGAATGGAGATTGCAAATATAAGCAGCTGATATGAGTTTCCTTCATGGGGTGGCTGGGTGAAACCTTTAGGCTTGGTTCAGACCAACTTAAGCCCTTTGTGAAAAAACACAACCTTCCCTATTCTTTTAAATAGGGCTTTTCCAGACCACAATGAGACATCATGCTGCAAGTTGTTGCAGTGGCCAATAAAATATGTTACAGCACCCATTCCTGGTACATTACTTCATAACACGAATGCTGTATTTCTATTCTTTTTACCTTGTGATCATTGTGACGAATAATAACATAATAGCCACCTTGATAACTTTCTATAGTTGTAAATTCTTGGATGGATTTTGGATGGATTATTTAAATAAATGTTTCCATTTCATTAGCTCTTCGTCATGAAAGTTTGAACTAGCTAAAATACAGTTTTCACATACATTGAGATAATGTTTCAAGATTATGTGCAATAATATTTTTGTTCCATTTCCCAATTAACATCTGTGCCACAGGTTGCACTGCTTTGACCCAAAGTGTTCTGCTGTGTCATTGTCTTTAGAGTTTCCATAAGATACCTGGAATCACCAAGTCACTGTTTTATTAAAAGTCGAAAATGGATAATAATTTAGATTCATCTTGAAGTAATTTTTCTTTCCCACTACTGAAAAAAGGTAATTATAGATTCTTGGCTCATCTGTGTGATCATTAAATGGAACAAAAACAAACTTTTATTGATCAAAAGAGCTCATTTTGCAAGAAAAGTTTCTGCTCCCCTCATCATTGGTGATAGTTTGTATCGTCCTGCCAACTGGGGGTATCTTTAATTTAAATGGAAATGAGACACTGGTCCGTATAGATCGAGGATCAGGTGCCTGATCAGTGCTTGATCAGCCTCTCCTCTCACTCTGTATGTGTGTGTGTGAGAGAGAGAGCGTTCTCAGTTTCAGACTTTTAAACTGGGAACATTCTTCGGGGACATTTTGGTCATTCCTCTCTTCTTCAAAGAGCTGTTAAGGGTTAAGTTTTAGTTTAACGGTTAAATTATGTTTTATGTATTAAGTTTAGGTTAAAGTCAAAGTTATGGTTGGGGTTAGGTGTACAGTTGTGTAGTTTAGTGGATATACTGTGGATATAAAAAGACTGCAAAGAATAAAATAGGGAAGAAGATGCACTTTAAATTGCATTTGTGATACCAAATGTGAGTTTCATTTACAACTGAGTAGTGAAGCGAGAGTCTATTTATCTCTGAGTGTGTGTTCTAAAAACTTATCCAGATGTCTTGGCGTGTGTGTGTGTGTGTGTGTATTTTTTATTTTTTGTGTTGTGGGGACTTATAGAGTCCCATTGTAGGGACTCACCTTCCTTTTGGGGACATCGTTCCATTTTAGGGTTAAAACCTGGTTTAAGATTTAGGTTAGGGTTGAGGCATCTAGTGGCTGTGGTTAGGTTATGTTAGATTAAGTCACCAGGGAATGAATGTAAGTCAATGCAATATCCTCTGAAGTGATCGAAACACCACTGTGTGTGTGTGGGTGTGTGTGTGTGTTTGTGAGTGCAGGTGTGTGATTGTGAATCTGGGCATCTGTGCATTCATGTGTGTGAAATGAAGAGTTATTGAAGTGACTGTATTCATTCCTGCGTGCATCACTTACCGCTTCCATACATCAGTGGCGATATCCCAGGTCATCTCCCATTTTCTCCTCTCCTCTCCTCCACTCCTTTCCTTTACTCTCCTCTTCTCCTCTCCAATCTTATCACCTCAACAAAGTTAAGGTGATAAGATTGTGCAGGACAAGACATTCATTTAACTTTTAAAGTTCAAGATTACCATCTACAACTGCTACTTGACTAATTTTAGGATGAGAATACATTTCTTTTTGCATTTCAGGAAGAAAATTGATGTTTTCTTACAGCAGTGTCACCACTATTAACAGATTGTAGTACATCTGTTCACGAGAACACTCCCCCTTTCTCCCAGGTAGAGGTATAATAAACACAGATGGAGTTTTTCTGCCACAGGGAGCACCTGGAGAGAAACATGGTGGCTTTGATGAGGAACATGATGAAAAACAAGTTGAGACTCACAGAATGTCAACATCTTGGCACTGTGTAGGCGACAGTTGAACGCTCTTCTTGATATACATATGAACCAGTTCCAGTGAGTTAAAAACTCGCCTTGCCTTGTGTTTCAATGCATTTTAATTATCAAACATGTCACTGCTCTAGATATTTTCTCCTTCCAAGGTCTATGAATTATCAAGGTTCTGCTCTAAAGAAAGTACTGATCACATGTGAGGGTTGAGGCAGGTTTTATGTGTGTAAATCAACAGGGACACACAAACAACACACACAAACAAGATCTGGCCTCAGTCTGCAGTCTAACCTGTGATCAGTTGTTGGGCGAGAAGCATTTTAAAGAAAACATGACCTTTTTGCGGTTTCATTTTACTTTGGATAAAACATACTGCTGTGAGAATACATCAGTAACATTTTACTTCCCACTGATGTTTCTGCTTCCCTCTTTGGGGCCATTTGATAGCAGCCACTTTAAATTCATTCATTGTTGATATTTGGTTTAGTTCAGTAGGGGACCACATAATGCAAATGTTTTTTTTCAGAAATGCAAAAATAAACAAATAAGTCAGCTGCTAATGTAACCAAATGCTAGACAGTCTTTGTTTGCGTCGATCACCCCCCACTACAGCCCTCTTTACCTCCCTGAGTGAGTTTGCTGGCTGGTAGCAGTAGCTGTAGATGCAAAACAGAAGTTCTGCTCGGGAAAGGTCATCATGGCAGCGATCAGTCTCTCTTCCATCTTCACAGTTGTTCAGTAAAAAGATGAACGCCACAATGCGACACGTGAAACCAGGTTCTTCTTCCCGTGGGCGTCTTCCGGGCCACCGCAGAACGATGTCAGTTGCATTTCTCCTAAAGTTTATTCTGTTTCAACATTTTGCCGCAGTGTCGCTGTGTTTTAGGTTTTTTTCCCCCACCGCCCACGCCCTAGGACTGGCATTTTCACCGCAGTGCCTGATTTGGTGTGAATACAGCCGAAAGGCCGGGGTACTGTACTCTTGTACACACACAAAATGACAGAAATGTGTAAAGAATGAAAAAAAGAAAGCTAGAGAGAGAAGTTCAAACATTGCTTACTTTCTCACCCCCACACGCCTGCACACTACAGTGCATGAAGTGAGCCCAAATTCAAATGCCAAAGATGTGTAGGGGATTTCAGATGTTGTTCTACCATCCGACAAGCAGTTCTGTTGGAGTATACTGGCACCTAAAGGGTGGTGTCTGCTATCACAAATTAATGACTTCACTGGACACACTGTGCAGGATGAGTTTCTTGCAAAACCCACAATCCAGCCTATAATCCAGAACAATGACCTACAATTTTGGTTTTACTGTCCAACAAGAACAACCTAGCAGCACGTGAGACCTTCTTACGTTCTAGAAATGTTAATAAACATCATAATGCCTCTTAGAAATGATTTCCCAGGAGATCCACTGATATTCAACACATAACAGTAAGGTTACTCCAAAAACAGTCTCATGTTTTCAGCTTTACTTTATAACCATCATCAGGATTAAGATGATCTAAATGTATCG
The DNA here is from genome assembly GCA_031216445.1 of Lateolabrax maculatus. Classification (NCBI taxonomy): domain Eukaryota; kingdom Metazoa; phylum Chordata; class Actinopteri; order Acropomatiformes; family Lateolabracidae; genus Lateolabrax; species Lateolabrax maculatus. The sequence goes on along the minus strand of CM062196.1, from coordinate 6,265,354 downwards.
CAGTACAATGAATCCATATTCTGAGCATGAATATCAGTGGGACTGATACCCTTCATACTGACAGAGCCTTGTTCCTTTCTTCCATTTTCCATTTATGGAATAAAACATATTTGAATCTACTCCACAGGTTTAGACACTTAAGGCATAAAATATCATTTTACATTAGCCCAGTTATGGGGCATCTCTAGGCTACATAGGAGGTAAATGGACGTGAGGTACTCTTGGCACAGAAAAACATCAATCAATAACAGCCACTGTGTCAGAGATGCCATGATCGATGTGTTATGCCACAGGGAGGCTATTTATTAGAAGTAACAATTAACTGAGAAGGCATTTTTTCTTAAAAAAATTGATACGGTTTACAAGTAAGTGTTGGCAGCATACATTGTTGTTTACAAATAAAAATATATAGAGTTCTTGCAACCAGCTACAATCCCACATTCACATTCTCTCACTTACATTTATTGTATCCAGCACAGCACAAATACACCGATCAGTTCTTGTTCTTTGGTCTATAAATAATTCGAATCTGTCTGCACATGCCATTCTTTGGTAGCACCACAATGTGCAAGAGACTAGCTGTAAATTGAAGCACTTGATCTAATTTTGGATCGTGGCCCTGGTGAGGATGAAAATATCAAACCTTAAGAAGTGGTGGAGGAGGAGGAAGCCTGCTGATATGGAGGACAATTCTGAATAAGATCCAGATTGTCAAGAATCAACAGATGAAGAGGCAAATTGATTAAAATCAAAGAGGTTTGATTAATAATTTGTGTCATTTTTCACACAGAACATTGTCCTAACTTCCATGACAACTGTGCAACCTCCATCTGCTGAAGAAGATCATGGGATACAGTGAAAAGCTCCAGAACAGCTACCAAGTGGAGCTTGCTGTGATTGTTTAGTTTCAATCTTAAAATCACAAATAAGGCTCATGTGCCCCCGAAGTGAAGTGACAAATGGCAGAAAAACTATAAGGTCATCACACCTATGACCTTGTTGCTAAGCAATTATGACACTATTAATCCATCAATCAATCAGTAATGACAAGAGGCGTTATTGATGAGGTCTGCGGACACAAACTGCATGTTTTCCTCCTTGGAGGATGGATGGGTTAAACCACTTTTGCACTGTAAAAACCGATAAGCCTCCAGCCCATCGGCGGATATCACAATCACAGTGAGGCTTTTATTTGGTAGAGCTGTCATACCCGGCGTCATGCGCCGCGGCTCCCCACGGGGACCCGCGGCGGCGCGGAGGTCGGTCCGCCGGCTCTCTGTCCCCTCCCACCGGCGTCCCCTGCCGCCTGCGCGCGGCCACACCTGCATTAAACGGGGAAAGTCCGTCCGGCGGAGAGGCAGCGACACCGGAGAGCTCCAGCAGCTCCAGACGCTTTTTATCCGGACCCTGGACACTTTGATCCGGGGGAGGGGGGGAGAGGCACGATGGCGTGCGGGGATCCTTGCGAGCGTGGACACGGGCTCGGGATTAGGATTAAAGACCGAACAGACCGGCGCGATCCGCAACAGAAGAAGCCGAGTCCGAGCAGCTGAGCGCACAGGTAAGACAGGCTCCAGACTAACTGAACAGGCTACAGAGAGAAAGGAGCTGCCCCGTTACAACTTTTTATAATCAAACAGCTTTTTCCATCTATTCATTTGTTTTTCTTTATTTTCATGTAGAATTTAGGCATATTTGTGAGTAATTTATAAGTGTTAAATTATACCCGTTTCCCTTATTCCCTGATGAAAACAACAATGATAAACAATATTGCCTATTAAAATGTAATAATTATTATTACTGAATTATAAGACTAACATTCCTAGTAATTCATGCATCCTGTATTTGGTAATCAACAATCGTGTGAGTTTATATTGAAATACAATATTTATATTGATATACATTTAAAAATGAATGAATGTTTTTTTCTGTTATTAAATGTATTAGTTTATATTATATTTAGTTAATATAAAATAACTGTTCCTTAAAAACATACGTGTTATTTACCTACAGCTCAATATGTGTTGGTTCCCTTTCCTCTTTTATCCTCTGTAAGTCAAGATGAACGGTAATGAAGATTTTTATATATTTATTTATTTGATAGTAGACCGATTTAGTTTGGCTATATATTTCTGTTTTCATGTCCTATTATTAGTTTTCTTGTTACTTTTTTTGTTTAACCTATGTCTAACTCTTTCATACCTCTCAAAGTTTTGAGATGAAAAGCATCCTCTGTTCTTTGTAAGGACTTGCTGGAAGGCTCACAATAAATATTGATGGGATTTTTCAGACACCAAAGCCATATTTTGTTCACCAATTGCTCACTGTGTACTGTTCTTACCTGTGACTGAATATTAAATCATTATTTAAGCAATACAGTAGCAGACAAGACTGTAGATTCAGAGGCATTAACCTTGAAACACATTTAATTGTGACTTCTAAGAGAGAAATAATGAGTTATAGGAAACTGGGTTATGATCTGGGACAGAATGAATCTACCTATTTAGTTTTCATTCAAAACAAGGAAGTAAAACATGTTATTGTTGTATCACACTCTAACCTTTGCCCCAGCGGGATGGCAGTTACCAAGTGAACATAAAACGAAAGGCATCATATTCACTCTACAAAGAGCCACTGTCATATACTCAGAGGTCAGTTTTGCTGCATTGTGGAGTGTAAGAGATGCGGTACTCAAATTAGTGCGATTGTAACAGATCAATAGGCTACACTGTCCAGACATGACCCCGTGTCCCACTGTGCTCGTATAGATCTGTTGCAACTAATCACAAGACCAAAGATGACGGAGGGCATCTGCAGTAGGTATGCTGTTGCTTTTGTTACACCAAATGTACTCTAGAGATCTTTTACGATAAGGTTCAACTCTTAAAAACAAGTCAGGCTGAAAACAACATGTGATAGACCTCATTAGAAAAGAGCCCGAAGTCAACACAGAGTGCTGGATGAAAGAACAGGAGGAGGAAAACAAAGTGAATTGGTGATTGTGTCTGTGGATGACCGCACAAAGTGGAGGAGTTATATGAGAGCTCTGTATAGGTGAGGTGTGTGTTAGTGGTTGTGTGTTTGTGTGTGTGTGTGTGTGTGTGTGTGTGACATGGATGCCAGACAAAGAGTGGAGTAGAGAATAGGCCAGAATCTTAAATATCCCAGAGACGCATTTTGTTTCACAGTCAGCAGAGAGTCAGGCATGTAGTGTGTCGTCGACTGCGGCTGTACCGACTGTGTCCACTGCTGTCCCTGGGCATGAAATGTGTCCACCTGCCAGCCTAATCAATTCAACTCAACCAGTTCAGTGTAGTCAACAACAAAGTGCTTCTTACCTGTAGCCCAACGGTTGTTGTTTTTACGCTTCAATTTTTCCCGCCAATGAAACAAATTAGATATAACGTGTTAATTACAGAGCTTTAGAGTGGCAGATTTTGGTACTTGTGGTCTGTGCCAAGATAGCCGTTTCCCCCTTGTTTCCAGTCTTTGTGCTAAACTAAAATAATCTATTCCATAGTTGTTGAGATATTTCACTCAAAACCACAAATGTCAACACCATGGTGGTGCTAGAGAAAAAAACTGGGGTTTGCCAAAGTAAGTATGGTTCATCCTTTGGGGAACATGGATGTCTGTACAAAAAATGGCAATCTATGTTGCTATACCAAAGCACCGGTTTCTCAACCTAAGTCATAAGGTGCTGCAGTATAGAGACGTCACTTCAGGTGCGTAGTCAACAGAGAAGACAGACAGCCAGACATCTCATTCATTATAGTCATTATCGCTAGACAGCCAATATCAAATTAGAATATGCTGAATATCACCTCTGAACCCAGACAAGGAAGGGAGGAGGGTTAAAAAAAACAAAGACTGGAGAAAAAAAGAAAAGGTAGCCTCTTTCCCATCGTCAGCAGGAGTGAAGCAGAAGGGGACCAGCATGTTAATTGGTGATTTGATTAGTGTTTTAATATTGCAGCTGTGCACGACAGAGAAGAGCACCCGGCTGCCCAGAGGTTTTTTCCTTTTTTCTAAAATCAACAGTCACTTTTCCAATGCAAGGACTGACACAGCTTAGTCATTCAGTTATTTTCCTCCAACTTCCCCAAAAATATATATTCAGAGATATTCAAGCCATATTGAATTGGCCCTAGTATTTAAGAGCCCCATTTGGCTCCTGCTGTAGTAAAGGGGCTGAATCAGACCCACAGCCTGTGCTAAACTGAACTAGATTGGGTTGGGCTAGATTTTTGTCAACAGCAGTGTATACTACCACTGAGAGGAGGAAGCTCTGTTTAAAAAGAGGAAAATGCCATATGTCATATTAGATAACAGACTGAAAATGTTTTCTGTCTGTTTTCATGAATCATATTTTGATTTCCTGGGCCTATATTGTTAATGTGTGTTTGTGTTGGGGTTTAACAATACTGTGGATGTTTACTGAGGTTGATAAATAGGTGGATTACTAATGCTGGGAATGATGCAGGGTAGATACAAGAGGGAATGTGGGGGTAATGACACCACAATCTCGCTGAGAAAACAGTGTACACACCACAGCAGGAAAACAGGTGCAGCACACTGTGTATATATGTGCTTGCGTGTATTATGCCACAGGGGCTTTCAGTCAGGCAGCAATACCTGGAGCCAGAGGGGAATCTGTGGCAAAGACAAGTAATCCCCCCTACCCCATGCACACATCTTCCTCTCCGACACCAAAACACCAGAGCAGGCAGCAGACGGGAGAGATAAAAAGTTAGCCAGATAAAGGAGCATCGGCAGTGAGAGGAGGAGAGGAGCGAGGTAGAACAAAGTAAGGAAGGTGTGGAAGGCCGGGGAGATAAGCAGGGAAAAACAGATGGGGATGAGTGTGTGTGTTTGTATGTGGATAAGATGTCAGGGGGGGCAGGTCTTGGCTGGTCATGCCGGTCGGGATGATGCTGTGCCATAAGCTGAGAAATGAGCTCGCTCAGAAAGGGTGGAATTAAACCATCTGAGAGGAGCCAGAGAGTAAGAGAGAGAATTGAAATGCGAGGGGTCTGTATAAAGTCTCCAGAAATATCAATGACCGTTAAGATTAAGAGCCTACAGCCGAGCTAGTGTGCAGCATGCTAACATGCTCAGAATGACAATGCTGATGCAGGTATATGGCGGATGATGGCACTGAATGAAGAGTCAGAGGATCACCAAAGCGACTATAAATCATCCCGAGGAGAACATGAATGTCTTTACCACATTTCTTGTCAATATCACCCCACAGCTGTCCAGGCATTTAACACAAAACCACAAATGTTGACCTTTTGGTGCCACTAAAGAAAAAATCAGGAATCACAAAAGTCATTAGGGTACATCCTCTGTGCACCATGAATATCTGTACAAAAGCTTGTGCCATTGCAATCGAGTAGATATTGAGATATTTTACTGGATAAGCAAAGACTTTGACCTGCTGGTGGTGCTAAATGAAAAGTCAGGGGATCATGAGACCAGGATGATCCCCAGGATCCAGTGTATGGGGACCACGAATGCCTTCACAAAATGTCAGGACAATCCATCCAATAATTGTAGAGGGATTACACTCTACTCTGCTCGACCAAAGTGGTGGACCCACCGACTGACTAACCAGTATTGCCATTTCTAGAGCAATTTTCACACCCATGTCTAAAAAGAAATCACTTGTTTGTAATGAGAAAGGGCTGTGGCTGCTATGTCTAAATGATTCCAGTTAAGGGGCACGTCTGTGCATCTCTTCCCTTCTTAAAGTTTAAGTGGCTCTTATTTTGATTTGGGCTTGTGAGACGATACGATAAAAGACGATAAGCATACATAGGTTTCTACAAATTAAGCATCTTTGAGATTAGTGATGCAGTTGTTGGAGGGATATAATCTGTAATTCATTAGCAGAACAGGGGAGGACTAAATACTGTAGGTAAGCCCTGCTAAAGTGAGCTGTAGGCGTGAGTTTACAGTACAGTACGTGCAGCAGTGTAACAGTCTTTCTTTCTCTTTCTGTCTTAGGTTTTCCCTTGTGATCCCTGACAAAGCTAAGACAGTGACACTGACCCGGCCATTGTCTCCTCACTATTTCCGGACAGTGACGCTCCCTCTGTGCCTCTGCTGTCCATTGTGACTGTAGAGAAGAAAGAAAGATCCATCTTGTCTGCATAAAGTCCTATTCAGCATCATTTCTCTTTGCCAGCCTCACTTGAAACCCCAAGAACAGCAGTGAAGTCTCAGCACTATCCCTAGCCCCGAGCCTATCCCTCCATCCTCTGCCCCCTCTCCTCAAACCCCCTTATCCCTATCCTGCTCCCTCAGTCCCTTTCCTTTGCCCAGCCCCAGCTTCATCCTGCACCATTCGGAGTCCCAGATGACAGCTCAGAAACATCCGTTACCCTCCCACTCCACACGAGCCTTCTTTCCTCTCCCTCCAGCCCCCGTGGCGCTTGGCACCAATGCCCATCACATAGACAGATGGAGCCAACCCTGACCCCTCTCCTCGCCCGTGGGGACGCCAAGAGAATCAACGCCTGACTAGAGGAGGGGGGTTGTGTATTTGAGTGTGTGGAGACAGGAAGGAGAGAGGAGGAGAGTATTGCTTTGTCACCCCGGCAACACATCGCCTTGTCTCCCGTGGACTCCCCCTCAGCCCAACTCAAGGCCCTCGGCTGAAAACTCACACAGCAGGAAATTCAGCAGAAGGACTTTGTTTTTCCACCTAAATTGTGTCTGACATAGTTCTGCTTTGATTATTTGGCAGAGATATCTTGTTCTATGTTTGTGTGGAGAGAAGACGCGAACACTGACAAAGTTCTTACTGCAGACATCCTTTTAAAGAAACACGAAACCACAAGAAGACAAATCTACAAATGCTGAAAGAAATCCCACTCCTCAGTCTGAATAGTTGGTTAAGTTTTTGTGAATGCTACAAAAGTTTCATTTTTTTTTTTTTTCAGTTTTCAGTTTTTCCAACTCTTCCTTTTCCTTCTGGCCTCTGTAATTCAAATTAAGTACAGTGAAAAAAGCTGCAATCACTGGACAGTTTTGGGGATTTTTTTACAGTAAGAAAGCCACCTTTGTCATTGTGCTTTCAACACCTGAATAAAGTGGAGGAAGCTTTTTCGGACATCCAAAAGGAAACACATGTGGGACTCCAGTCAGATCTTCATTGGGTGTGTATGTATGCCTTTATCTAAGCTGTAAAGTCCTGCCATACACGTCTGCTAACTGGCCCAATATCCACGTGTCAAGGCATTTTCAGTTTTAGTCTGCAGACTAAACATCTCACCTAAGTCACCTGCAATTTTTACAAGAAGTGAGATTTTGGCTCCACTTACTCCACTTTCGCTGGATTTTGTTGCCGTCTTCAAACCTTCTCCGCTGACCGGCATTCTGATTAGCATATAATGCCAGACAACCAATTTTAAAAGAACCACGAATCAACAATAAAATGAGACACTAATGGCCAGTGAAATGAATTCAGCGGGCTGACATAACAGAGGGGGGAATACCGGAGTCCCAAAGCTTCCCAGGTAATTGGAGTGCAGTATAGTGTTTTTTACTCCAAAGCACAGCTCCTTTGGTGACCTTGCAGGCTGAAAACCTAGAGGAGAGAGAGAGAGAAAGAGAGAAAGAGAATGATACCCAATGTCCAAGGTTGACGATTATTTTTGGGATTTGTCATGATTACTCTCAGTGCATTTGCATAAGAGAGAGTGTTTGGACTGTAAGCATCAGTCTGTCTTCAGTCATTTTATTGTCGACAGCAGAGTTGAGCGTCGTGGAAGCACTTATTATTCCTGTCACTTAAAAGAAACCAATTCAGGATTTTCTTCAGATACAGCATGTGCTTCAAATAAATTGTGATAATGATCACTGGTGCTGCTCTCTATAGCCTCTGCGAGATACTTGAAATACGCTCATATACTTTAACTGTCGGCTATTGATGGGTAAGATACTGTAAGACTAATTGGAGTTTTCCCTTGATTTTGCAGGAGTTTGGATTGTCAATCCAAAACTGCCTAATTGGGCCAAATCAAGTGATAATGTGGATCATCAATAATGCTGTTTTTCAATGTATTTGTTTTCATAGCCGGATAGTAGTTCATCCGTGGATTGAGCAGCAATCAAATTTTCTGAGGATACATTTTTATCGGTGTTGGGACTCCTGCAGTTCCAAATCGGCCATCACACACTGATAACGAGGACCCTTTTGAATTCAAGATCAAAGATTTTCCCAAATTTCTCCAGCGACTGTCAACCCAAAATCGCCTTTTGGGGTTTTAGGGGCCTTTACTCTAATTCCAGATGACCAGAGCTCTGTGGTCCATGGAAAAACTGAGTCATGTGGAGTTGTGTAAATATTTTGTGCCTCTGTACCTGTTTTCTATTACTTAAAAGGAGGCCAGTGGAGAGAGAAGCAGTGAGTCAGTGCTTTTGTAAAGATATTTATGAGGCCAATATGACACGGCTGATATGACAGAGTCTAGAGGTCATATAAGTGATAAAAGAGGAAAGGCAGACACAGTCCAGCGGTTCTGTATGTGTACGTGTCTATGGGGATCAGAGTGTGAGAAAAACAACTTAGAGTAAGATATACTCGCGTCGTTAAGGGTTCGATTTCATCTTATGATCTTTGTTGCGTGCCATCGCCTCTCGCTCAATCAGCCAGTTGTGTCCCCGCTTCACTTTACAACGGCTATCTAATGAAACAGAAAATAATCTTTCATAAACTTGAACTGTATGAAGGAAGGTGATATTTTCAAAACCTCAATAAGACAAAGCGGTGGATTGTCACATATATTGTTTTTGTCACCTTTAACACCTTTGGTGCCTCAACCACAAAAAACACATACAGACACACACCTCAATTACTGGGCTATTTCTGTGGCACTACCTGTCAGTAACACTGCGCTCAAACCAGCTGGGATTAATTAGTGACTCAACAAACACACACACATACACACCTCCAACTCTGTCTTTCAGTGTGAAATCCACACGAGCACATCATAAGTGAATAAACACACATGCCAACGCACTTGTGCTTTTCACATATTCACATTTTAGTACTCATTTACAACTGCGTGTGCTTGCAAAACACACACACAAACACACAAACACACACACAAACACACGCACACAAACACACACACACACAATCATCCATCAGATACAGGATGTGAAAAGCTTCCAGAACAGCATGTTGCCAATAAACACCCCTCCTTCTCTGCTGTAATTACCTCACTCTTCATTTCACACCTTGTGTATGCACCTCATATCTCCCCGTGTCACGGTGTTACCACTCTGCCTCAGCACAAGGTAATACCTGTCCACCCTAATAAACAACGTGATCTTCTATTTAGTTTATAGTCTTTTCTAAACAGGCTGAAATTGTTTTTATGTCCCTGCATTTTAACTGGTTTCTAGAGGTTTCACTAGTTTAAAAAACACGATTTTCCACTCTGAATGTGAGATCATGTTTTGCTTGTTCAGATTGACATATTCTTTATTTATTTTGCAAAGCGGTGTTTGTGTTAGCAGAAATCCACGACAAGGTGTAACTCCTGTCAGCTTGTGTTGGGGTGCGTGGGCTTTTGCCTCGCACTGCTGACTTTGATAGAAATAAAGCCGCCGACAAGTTTTAAAAGACAAGCTGTCGACAGCCATAACCTTGAGAATGATTGTGTGTGTGTGTGCTGTATATGTTTACATGATTGTGTTATGGGGGTGTGATGAGGTTACAAACTACAGTAGAGAGACTAAATATGCTGAGGTAAGATAAAGACTGAAGGAAGAGAGGAGGGAGGATGGAACAGAAGAAAGAATGAAATTGGCAGGTGTAATGAGCCTTTAACGATATGTGGTTTAACAGATACTAATACACATCGGTCACAAATTAAAGTAAAAATCAACATGAAGTGTCTTAGTATGGAGTCAGGCCACCACGAGCCTCCAGAACAGTTTCAGTGTTCCTTGCCAAGTCTGTGGAACTCTACTGGAGGGATGAACACTATTCCTCCGCAAGATATTCCCTCATACAACCTTTATTTAATCAGGTAATCTTGTTGAGCTCAAGATCTATTTTGCAAGATAGACCTGAGTACAGCAGACGGGAAGAAAAACAAACATAGCCAGATATGTAGCATTAGATTTGAAGATGTAAGTTCACATTATATAATTTGGTTTTATGGAGATGGTGGTGGAGAGCATTGTCTTACACGTTGGTCCAAAATTCAACTTCAGATCTTGTGAAACTGTAGAGGCTCTAGCGTTTTTTAATCACATAATTTTCATACTCACCAAACCATTCAGGGAGCCCTGGTGCAAGGAAGCTTCTGAATTTGATGCATGTTTCTCCACTCTTTTATTCAGGTTTTTCCTTTAATTTATCCCCCGTCTGTATATAACAGTGCAACAGTACATTATAGACAATGCACACATTTGTGAGAAAAGAAGATTAACTGGATTTAAGGTGTGGGAGAGTTCAAATGTGAGGATTCATGGAGTGAGCTTGTGTGGGTGTGTGTTTGGGAGGATGAGAGAAAGAAAATTTACATTTGTGCATTAGCTGTTTGATTCTGTGTGTGTGTGTGTGTGTGTGTGTGTGTGTATGTGTGTGTTGGATGGGGGGGGGCATTGTTTATTCTATCGACAGCTAATGCTTGTTTTATCCTGCCATCTCGGTAGTGGCAACTCATTAGCATGGTGATAATGAGAGATAGAAAAGGTTGCTCGTGTCAGCACACCAAGTTTTTTACACAACCAAAACAGCTAGTTTGAATGTTCAGAGAAACTGTGTGTGTGTGTGTGTGTGTGTGTGTGTGTGTTGGTGCACATGCACATCTTTGATTTGATGGATTTATATACACCACGTGCTGCAAAGATACACAAACTCGAGTAAGAAAAAAAAGAGTAACTTGACAACAAGCTGAATAGTACTGTTTCACTGTCCTCTGTTGCATGTCTCCCCACACCCAGCATCTCTGTTGGGTGTGGCCAGAAGGATGCTCTATTGCACCTGTAACTGCACCTGAGTTATGCCAAGGTGTGCTGAGCAAACCCTGTTGGTGCACTACTTCTACATCACAATGTAAGAACTTCAACCACTGGAAGTTAGCACAAACAGGAGTTACTCTTTAACTCGGCTTGCACAGATCAGGTCTTTCAAGGTGCACAAAACAAACAGACATTAAACCTGCAGTCTTTGTTCAGAGACCCCTGAACGGTCAAAACAAAAAAGGGTTTAAAGTCCAAATTTTAGTGCTCATGTAAAACCAGTCTGTGTGTAACTTGATGTAACTGAGCTCAGGTAGACACTACTGAAAACCTGTTAGTTAAGCGAACCCTGGCCTCTGCGCTGTGCTGGGTTTAAGAATGCTGGACGTCTACTTCTGCACTTATTTGTCATTTAGTTTCTGGTTATAAGTGCAAGTATAAGTTTCATATTATGTTACTAATTTAGAACAGTTTCTTTGTAACATTTCAAAAGGCCACAACACATGTATGTTCATACGTAGGACGTATTCATATGACCTTTCTGAATTTGCATATCTCTTATGAATTAGCAAAACTACACAGCTAACAGTGGCAGAGAGCACCCATGAGCAAATAAACGTACACTTCTTATATATATATATATGGCAAGTGGAATCACTCATGGTACAATCTCTGTTCTCTTCCAGGTGACTGCGATCGCCTGGAAATTCTTTAGCCGTTTGGATTCTTTGCTGGATGTTGAAGCTGTAAGGAGGATTGGGATCCATCTCTGTATCCGGTTGATGTGAGCTAAAAAGGATTTCCATTCACACAGGAACAAGAGACCTGAACTGATATCGTGGAACTTTTACAGGCCGGGACAGATACAACTACAACACACTGAGCGTTTTAACACATTTGGTGCGTTACATTCATCTTTGTATATTTGCCACCAACTCAAGCCACTTTTGACGTTTTTTCAGGATAATATACGGAACAAACCCCATAACCTTTGGACCTTTTAGCCGTTGGTGAATGAAATAAGGACTGAAAGGATTATCAGGGGGGTTTGTATTATCTGTGGTGGTGGCGGCCTTATTCACCAGGGTGGGAGTGGCATTAGGATGCCTGAACTGGACAACTTTGCTCCCCTCAGGGGCCCCAGAGGCCCTGAGCTAGGCCTAAATGGTCCAGCAGACCCACTTCGGATTCAGCACAGCATCCTAGAAGAGCAGGTGGAGCTGTGGTGGTTCAGAGATCCTGGGAAGTCTCTGCTCTGCTACTGTGTGGCTGTACTTCTAATCCTGGGCTGCGGGCTGGGCGGCGTCGGTCTTCTATCCACCACCACCAGCGTATCAAGCGAATGGCGGCTGGGCGCTGGCACGGCGCTCTGCCTGCTGGCCCTGGGAGTCCTGCTGAAGCAGCTGCTCAGCTCGGCTGTGCAGGACATGAATTGCATCCGAAGCCGACAGAGGATCGACATGCTAAAAAGTGGTGGTTTATCAGACCTCCTGGTGGTTTTGATTACCGGGCTGTCGCTGTTGATTTGTGGAGGGGTTCTACTACATCTGGCCCTGGCTAACCACATGCCGAAGCCTGGCCAAGCCCTTAATGACATGTACATCTCTGGAGTGGTTTTGCTCGCTGGAGGGGGGGCAGCAGTTGTGGGCGTTGGGATATACTCTGTTGTGGTGATCCTCCTTGAAAGGACGAGGCACGGACGACGGTTGGTGGACCGGGTTTTGAATATCTTCACTGTTTCTGGACACATGGACCGTCAGGGTCGCAGAGAGACTACCTCCAGTCTGGCTAATCTCATATGAGATGTAACCACACAAAGACTCTGTATTTTGGCCCTTTGCTCTTTTGGCATTTAACATTTATCCTCAACTAAATTAGGGCAGGCTTTATGCCCAAATATTACAAGAAATCTGATTAAAATAAGATTCATCCCTTACATGCTTCAGCTTTGTCACTAGCTGATTAGACTGTGTATGAGGCTAAATGAGTTGAATTTGTAATGTCGGCTTCGTGAAGATGTTGGCAATAAGCAATCAAATCTCACAGAGTAAGGGTGAAAGGATTGAAGAGTAATACACGGATGAAGAAATACTACACGGCTACGCTCACAATGCAGCTGAAAATTTCCAAATTCATATTTCAGGTTCAAATTTAGATGCTATGACATATAATTTATATGAAAGTGGTATTTGAAAACTTGAATCAGCATTTTAATGTTAATGTTATGTGAATCCTACTCCAGTCACATGAGACAAATGCCAAACAGTCTGGTGCTTGTGGCAGTTCAGCAGAGGCAGTGTTAGTATGCAGGACACCAACACAAAAGAACAGAGAAGAAGTAAAAAAAAAAAAAGTTGACTCAAGTGGTATTTAGGGAGATTCAGTGAAATGAAAAGCAACTGAAAAACATCTGAAACGAAAAGTGTTGGTTCACAAACAGAAGTGAAATCTTTTGATGTTACTGTCATTGGACAGCTGCAGCAGTCTGGAATTGAACACGAAAGCCTGTGGTGTGAGCATAGCCTACAATTTGATTTATATTACACTCTCCTCCACATATGATGTTCAAACAAAAGGTCGTAACAGGATTAAGCCTGATGACAGATGAAGAGATGTGAAGGTGACACAAGGTGGTTGAAGGGGTCCTCTACAAATTGGACTGTCGCACATTCAAGATTATGTATCTATTATAAACATGAATTCTGTCAACGTGTCCTTGGGCCACACATCTGACCACTACCGGCTCAGTTATTGTAAGATATTATAGATAAGAGCACCAGCTGAAAGGCTACAATGTAATACAGAATGAGTGATAGATGGGACAACATAAATATTTTTTAAAAATTACATTTTCCACCCTTCAAACTGAGAAGGTTTGTCAATGGGTGAGAGGCTCACTGAGGCTAAATTCCAGCTAATTGGAATTATTTCTCTCCCATTTTTTCCCTCAGTTAATAATAATTTAACATAATACATGCAGTAGCTGGGACTGTGGTGTTCGTGACAGACCTTGTCAAAACGTCACTGTAACATTGTCTGTGTGTACCCACGATACAAGACAACATGATTGTTTGGAGAATTACATCACAGCACTTTAGAATGTATGGACAATTTTGTGTTTCTGTGCATCAACACAGTATTGTAACAGTTAAATCTTGCAGCGCCTTGTTTTCCTTAAACCTGCTTTAATCTATATTTTTGATATTAACACTGAATCAAATTACTCTGTGTAGTGTAAAATGGTCATTCATTGTGCTGAAGTTATGGAGAATCACCAACCTCTTCAACTGTACTGAGTTTTTAAGCGTCTTAGCCCGTTGTTTTTGTCACATGGTTGAGTCTCGTTGTTTTCATCAATCCTTGTTGGCAAATTTTTTCCGCCATAAGGCTCTGATAAACCTCACTGTACACCACCTACCGCCACCAACGGGCAAACAAAGCTACATCGTGGCTCTTGAAATAGTTACCAACTGGCTAAAGATCCAGATATTTTCCTCACGAGTTGGTACTAAATCAAAGCTGAAGAGATGATAAATAGCTACTGGACATTCATCAGAAACCGAACTCTAAATGCCAATGTGTCTGCTGAATGTATAAGTAGGCGATGGCAGAGGTCCATAAAGACTGTTTGATGCCATAGTTTTCTTCCCCAGAACAGTGGACGGACATTTCATTGTCAACTCTTGTTGGGGTGTTTCCAGCGAGTCGCTGATACACGGGGCAGCACACAATCAGCAGAAAGTCATGAAGCAAATAAATGTATTTCCCAAAACGTTTAACTATTTCTTTAAAGAGGTGGCATTTTTGAGAGGAAAAGTTTTTGGTCCAAACCAGAACTTGATAAATACTAGCTAGTGAGCTCTCCATCTACATTACAGGTCTCCAAACACTTCATTTCTTTCTTTTTATGTGTGTTTGATGCAACTCATGATGTCCATAAACTGTAGCCAACAAGCATACACAACAATTTGGTTGATAAAACAGGTCACAGTTGTGTCCAGAGGGGCTCATCCGGGATGTCGGAGACTGTGCTTGGTACACTCTGGGACAACTGAGTGACTTAAAATAAATAAGATGTGTAACAGTTGGCTTGATCTTATGCCCCCTACTGGCTCAAAAATGATTAGTGCAGCTTTAAGCAAGAGCGCAAAATGAAGAAAAGTTGCAGTTTAGCCATGACAAAGTTTGCACGGCGTTATATATTTCTACCGATTTTAGGAAAATGTGACAAACTACTTTCAAGAAACTGGGAACCTTTTTAAAAGGTGGTTTTGGGAAATCTGTAAACTGGGGTCAAATCTATAGAAAAAGTAAGAAGATGAATCAACAGTGCAATTCCTTTTACCTTAAGTTAAAGCTTATTGGTATGTTTTTAGTAAGAGTAACTTAAATTTATTCAAATCACTGAAGCACTTTAGTGAAAGAAAAAAGGAGGCGCATTTGATTTTTATGTAATTAATATAAGGATACATTGAAGAATCTCAGTGTACTTCTCTGAATATGACTCATGGTTTACAAAAAATGTGTCTGATGTTGGGGGGTGATAATTGTAGCCCTAGCACTTCTGATTTATTAGATGTATTATTGGCCTAGATAACAGGTCATTATCATTCCTCACAAGGCATAAAAGGAGAAATAACTGTTGGGAAAAAACTCAGTGAAATTAAATCCATTACATCAACATGGCCAGTCATAGAATTTCAATGCACTTGCAAAAGTCTGAACTGGGTTGTCAATATGCTTAATCATCTTATTCTAAATTATGTGAATCTACAGTACGGTATGCTGACATTGCTGCATTGTTATTATTGAGTCTCAAAGCAAAAAGGTCCCTTTCTGTGGGAAAAACAGTATTAAGAAAAAACTGTCAAATGAAGGTCGTTTGTGTTTGCAAAATGTTTGCTTTGCCTTTGAGAGTCATTCCTCACATCGCCTTACAGAAAAGGTCCTGCATTGTGTCTCATTTGTGTGTGTGAGTCAGTCACGCCTCTTTATCTGTCTGCACATACGCACAGCCTATTGCCTTGAGACAAAAGGGGTCACACAGTTAAACATTGTTGGAGTGATGACGGACAGCAAACTGAAGGCACAATGCACAAGGCAGCGGCCTGCAGGGGCTGGTATAGACTAGCACCACCCTCTCTCTCTCTAACACACACACACACACAGAAAAAAGCAAGGCCCACGCTGCATTTTTACAACACACACAGAAATCCTGTAATCCTTACTTACATGAATCTGTCTTTTGACCTACAGTATAAAGTAGCAATGACAGGTTGTGTGTTCATGCATGACAGCGAGAAGAGGTGGCGGTGCGCAGAGGGAGGCAGGTCTGATACTGAGAAGAAAGAACTGTGTGGGAAGAGAGGATTCAGAGGTTTTCTGTCAGTCCGTGAAAATATTTGAACATAAATGATTTAAAGCAGACAAAATGTGTTCTGCTATAACTTATTCTAAGTCCAAATGAGAAAATGATATATTTTTCAGTATATTTTTAGTATCTGAATTGTGTTCAAAATGTGTAACAGTATATTTCTACCTGTATCACAGTATACGTATATACTAATGTGCTTGCAAGCTTTCAATGTCCAGTCTGCCTGTCAAGAAAAATCAAAATTCATATAAGCGTGATTTAAAGGAATAGTTCAACATTGTGTCACTATCCCGTGGTAATGAATGAGGTGGATTTTGTTATCTTTGGATAGAATCCAGCCAGCCATTTCCCTCTGTTTCCAGTCTTTATGTTACGTCTACCACAATCTGGTGAAACAGACTACCCAGGAACTACATACTTACAAACAAAAAACAATAGTATTCCAAAACAAGATACAAAAAATGGTTTATTTCCAAATATATCCCTTTTTTTCCTATCAGCAAATAGTAGTTGATAAATTAATGAGAACACATGATAATACACACTTATTAATAATCGTCATTGGTGTCTGAAATATGTCCCCACACAAGATAATGGAATGATTGTAATAGGTTTTGTAACAGCAGAGATGCATTTAATCGACACAGGACTCTATGTTCCTGGCGGTGCAGCTGAACTGATGTGGTGCAGTGCATGCACAACAGAGGGAGTGAATTACACCACAAACTGAGGACGTATAGAGGCCCGCAGGGGTTGACATATATATAAAAAATAAAGAGTCATGGAAAAACAATTACCTCAACATATTGTCAATATTCTGCAAAGAATTCCCTTCAGGTTATTTTACCTTTGTTCTGTCCCCCCTCTTCAACCCCCGTTTTGTCCTTCAAACATTTTCCACAGTGGATTAAACAGTACGGCATAAACAACAGATACAAATATGACCAAAAAATTCTGCACCATGCTCATTCCTCCAGTCTCTCCCTCAAAGCTGCGAGCTGATTTTGAGCACAAGGACAAGGTTACAGGCCCCATGGGAGTGCGTCGATGGTATTATGTTACACTGCCAACGCCTCTGACAATATTGTGCCTTATTAATCATTGATCTGTTCGCTGGTGTTAGTCTCAGTGCACTGGGGATTATATTCACAGTGCTAAAGGTGATGATACATAGGCAATTTTTTTAAGGCAGTGAACATAATGTAATATAGAGGTTCCAGCAAAACGTATGCTTTTGAGAGGGATGAAGATTAACAACCAAATTAAAATGTATTGTACTGTCTATGTATATTAAAGTGTATATTAGGGAGAAAACATATGAGGAATAAAAACCCTTACAGTTAAAGACGCTGACAGATGTGGTGTAGTGGTTTAAAATCCTGCGTGGAACAACAACGTTTTCGACAGAAAGGAAGAAAAAGGAGTACACGGCACACTTTAGATCTAGAAAATGCCCCAATCTGCAATACTATGGCCCTTTGAGAAATAAAAAATGACCCATCACAGTTACGGTATATTGGTATAACAAAATCTGTTGGTTTGCATGTTACACAGAAAGCTACATGTCTCAGTGGACAAACCAAGCACCCAAAAAGATAATGCTTCAAATTGTATATTTTGTAATATTTCAATGTTTTCTCTTTCTGAGGATAACATGATAAAAAATAATGTCTTGTCCCAAGTTTTAAATTAACCTTGAGGGATATCGCATTAAAGTTGAGGAAATGAGAGCTTGCCAGAACCAGACAGTGTCACAAAGTCATCAGTTCATTATTCACATATTAAAACGTTTTACTGGAGTCCTGAGGAACCCTTAAAAAAATCACAGGTCAGAGGTGATGCAACAGCCTTTCCCGTCTCGGTAGATAATGTCCTAGAGGAAGGGACGATGTTTTGTTTCCGTTCAGAGTGGGGGAAAATGTCATGTGTCCTCCTGCACTTGTCCTCTGCCGTCCACTGCAGGACAGGGAGCCGGAGAAACAGAGAGAGAGGAGAGGAGAGGAGAGGAAGACAGACAGAGAGAGCAAATATCCATTTGTCTAGCAGCATCTGTGCCCTTTAGTTTGTCCGGAGCTGGTAATCTGCCAAGAAATGTAACAGCAGAGCATTAATACAGCTTTCTTCCACTCATCACCCTTGCACATCACTGCCAATGTAAGCCCTATTAAATCCCTGAACAAGATTTGCAGAATATTAGATGTAGTGGCATTCTACAAAATCATATTACCAATATTTACCACGTTCTTTTCTTACATAGATACTTAATACTCTGCAGTTTCAGACTTTGAAAAGTCTTGTCAAAAGAAAACGATACATTTTAAAAATCACATTTATTATTAGTAGTTATTATGTTGCATATGTGTATCCAGAACTGTCGAATAAAAAGATAACACAACATGGTCAGAAGTATGTGGTCACCCCCGTCCACATATTTTCTTGTGGTCTGTGGCTGTTTTTCATGGTTTGAAATAGACACCTTCAGTTGCAGCTACGGGAAATGTTAATAATTTAGATAATATTTAGTTTCCAACTTTGTGGTTTTGGAACTTTCTGTTCTGGGTTCTGGTCCAGAGCTAAGAAAACCTCTTCAAAATCACATTGACATTTGTAGTAACAGAAATTTTAATGTTTATGGACAAAATAGTACATTTTCATGGGAGCTATAGTGTTTTTAGTTTGCTCACAAATTCATTGTTGTTTAACTCTGTTTAAATCATGACAGGTCTCTATAGCAGCATATTAATGTCCATGGTTTTAGAACAAGATGTTCCACAATAAATATGGGTGTAATGTTTGGGTGTCCATATACTTCTGGCCATGTATCCCCAATTCAAAATGTCTATATTTAACACACACTGATGCTTAAAAACTCTGCATTTTAATTTCAGTGCGAAACAGCATAACCATCCAGGGGTCACGTGACAGCCAGTATCACAGATCCAGCTGCAGCGGGATGCTGCCTGATCATATTCTGACCGCTGACAGTCTGAGTTTCGTGAAGTCGTCACTTACTGCTGTACAGTACGGCTGCTAAATGCCTGTTCATCACTCATTAATAAGTCAGCACAGTCAGTCTACAGTATCAGGGTACTGTTTAATCAGTGTGAGTGTGTCTGCATGTAGTGCTGAGTGAAATGTGATCATCACTGTCTCCTCTCCCCCCCTCCTCCCCATGTTGCTGATGGTAACAATAAGAGAGGGTTGATAGCCTTCCCTCCAATCCCCCTAACTTCATCGCTCTGCTTTCTCTCACTCATACTCATCCTCTGTCCTCCTCCCCCACCTCCTCTTTTCTCGCCCTCTCACTCTCCTTTGCTTCCTTGCTGATGTTACAACTAGGCGATAGTAACCTTGGCATTTGCTGAGTGCCACCATGGGAGCCTCCCGGCACTCTGTGGCATCATTCAACCCCCGCAGCCCCTGAGTCTTACCTGACACATCCAGGTAATGGATATGATGGATGTTATAGAGTCAGGATCATTCCTGGGGCCTATGGCAGGTATGAAACTTAAAGATTTCTGGCACTGGTCCAGTGGAGGTATTGGGCTTCCATCTCCATATCATTTCCACTTGCCCCGCACCACTGAAACTAGTGAGCTAGTAAGGAGGATTTTGCTGCAGTCTCATCAATATACTGTAGCTTTAATGGCAATATTCTGTGATGTGTGATCTGTCCTAAAATCAAGCATGTGTAGCTTCTTATATATTTCAACATTATTAATAACGTTGTTACCGGGTTGATAAATGCTCACAAACACTGAAACATCCCTTGGTGTTACAGTTTGACAGGTGTGATGCAAGAGGGGTTCATTCCCAGGGCAGCTAATCTACAGATCCTTGGAGCCAGCGTTGCTAAATAAATTTGACTGCATTTTCTCGACTTTACAGTAGCCCTGTTCAAATCTGGACAACTGAGAAAGAAAGAATTTTACGCCGCGAGCTAACAGGCTTGTAAAGTTTCTATCCTTTGGCATCCTGTGTGGTGTCATTTTAAGCTCCTGAGGCCATGACTCACGGTGATAGAGCCAGGTAATGGATATGATGGATGTTACACAGCTGGGTTCACTCCTAGGGCACACACTGAATAGTGTTGCAGAAAGACTGATCCTGACACTGTACTCGCAAGGAAAACATATTTAACCTGGTGGTAACCTCTGATTTGCTAATGGGTTTGGACTTTAAACAGTAAAAAGCAAAACAGCAAAACTGGAGTTCATAAGTCCTTCACAATGTGGGCACTAGATATTCGTTATTAACATTCACTTTGGGTCTTTGGTCTACATTTGTTGTTTTTAAATTTGCTTTTCTCTGGGGGGAGATGCCACTGTCAAGCAAGTCTGATCAAACCACACTCAATCAGTCCTGATGAGGAAGACGAGTTGAGTTTTTGAGTGTTAAACTCTTAATAAATAATACCAAAGGATGTTTTCCCTGAACGTTAACTTTGATCATTGCTTACTTTATTTTTTTAGTTAGAAACACTTATTTGAAAGCAGGTTTTCAGAGGATTAAAACCTAGTGATGCAACAAACTGCAGATTTTTCTTCTAGCACCACAATCCCTGACCTAATGTTTCCTTACATACAAAAATATCTCAATGAGTTCCACGCGGTCAAATATGCATATTTTTAATTTGGGAACAAGAGAGTTGAGCTGTCAGAATTGCTTGTGTGTGTGGGTTTGTATATTTCGTGTTGTTTGTTCTCACCTCCACTTTGTGTGATGTAGCGCACCCATGGTAATGCCTGGTAACCGCTCTTCTCTATGATCTTAAGGTAACGCACCTAGGCAACACAGACAGGTTTAAATATAGTTTTTCACTCATTCAAACACAAACACACACAAACATCTACTGTGTAAAGTCTGTATGCTTCAGTGTGTTCACGGCAGCTCACTTACAGCAGATCAAAATCGTCTCTGTCCAATGAAAACC
The DNA here is from genome assembly GCA_031216445.1 of Lateolabrax maculatus. NCBI lineage: Eukaryota > Metazoa > Chordata > Actinopteri > Acropomatiformes > Lateolabracidae > Lateolabrax > Lateolabrax maculatus. Next base: position 6,244,061 of record CM062196.1, on the reverse strand, counting down.
ACGTATCTCCAAATTTCAAAATGTCATACTTATTGAAGGACAAATTGTTCCTTTATGGGTTGAGGAGGTCCTTCTCCTTCTAAAGCTACATTAACCGCGTAAACCCATTCAATTTTCTGAAAAATGCATTTTCCAAAACTGAAAAGTGTGCTGTTTTCTGAGCTCATTTAAAGGTTTTGTTTCAGATAAGTTTAAGTCTAGTATTAGTAGTGGCCATTGGCATTCACACTGCAGTGCACCCATGTGTGAAAGTCGAGCAGTGCATTCTTGAAACTACAGTTAAAAATCAAAAGTTAAAAGTAGGACTAAAGAAAGTCTGTGTAATGGGTGTCAATAAAGGGTCCAACCTGAATCCCGGACACAGTGAAATAGGGGATCTCAAAGTTAACTGTGATTGGTCTCTTCGCCTCCAGCTCTTCACTCTCCACACTCGGAAGCCCAAAGTGCGCCCGCATCATGTACTCCTTACCACCCTACACATACAAAAACAGACGAGAGAAAAGGCCACAGAGTTGTTAACTGCATCTGGTAAAACATTACATGTTGTTCACAAAGCCTTTCAGATAAAACGGTTTGTTTAAAGAGTTATGTTCAACTCCCATGTCTATCAAGGTGAATCAGATATCAATTTACTGTAAGGGATTAAGCGCTTGGCAAAGACAGCTAGGCCATAAACACATAAAAACTGTTTAATCATTCTTCATTCCAGCGGTTGTGTAACCGAGTCTCAGTTACTCTGTTAACATTCAAAAACTCATCAAGGCTTGCGTGGGTGTCATCATATCAGTTCTGATGAGCAGTGGCCTGTTAACAAAAACAAACAACCCACCAGTTGCCATCCGAGTTTGTTCTCTCAAATGTTATGTGAATTCCCCTTTTTCCAGCTGAGCCCTGCCCACTTCAAATCAGTGAGAAAAGTTGAGACAAAACACAAACACAGAAACTTTGTCCTTGGAAATAACCCAAACTGTCCTATCTCTGGCAGATGACTGTGTGTCCATGTAGGACCCCGTCTGTCATAGTAAGAAGCTGATTGGGAAAATAAGTATTCAGAACATTTAATAAACTGAAAAATCAAAATAACTACTGTACAGACACTAACTACAGTATTTTTTCCATGCCACTATACAGTATAGTTGCTGTGTTGCCAACAGCATGCCTTTTTTCATATCATATACTCCCCCAAGAGGGTAATGTTTGTGGATCAGGGTTGTACATAACTGGGAAGAGCTGAAGGCTGGTGGATTGTGGATGAGTGTGTTTATCAGTCTCTTATCAAGTGAAGTATGGTTTCCTGTGAGAATATGCTGTTTTATAGTGTCCAAAGGTTGACAGTGACAGAGAAAAATGTACCCCTGAGTCATACACAAGCTGGATAACAATACGTCACCAGTACCGGCAGCTCTTAACCCACCTTGACACACTGTAGGTGTAATTAATTACTGAGGCGATATCAGAAGTTGACAGATAAAAGGAACCTCAACTGAATTAATGCTCGGCAACTTTTTTAAATGTTTTAAAATGTTTTTCTGAAGAGCTTATAGTTTCGTCACAGCAGAGAATGACACCAAAGATGTGATCGTGTGTGTTTTTTTGTGTGTGTGGGGAGGCTGATCATAATGTGATGAATGGTTGCTGTCTAATACGACTACATTTTTTGACACTTTGACTGGTTCAAGCTTATTTAAATAAGATGTACCATCAGTGGTGGAAGAAGTACTCACATCTTTTACCTAAGTAAAAGTAGCAGAGCAGAAATACTCTGATACAAGTAAAGGTCACGTATTCAAATGTTAAGTACACATGTATTAGCAACAAAATATACTTAAAGTTTCAAATGTAAAAGTACTCGTTATGAGAGAATAGAATAATGTGTATTATATCATTGGATTATAATGATTGATGTTTTCCTGTGTACATCGCTTTCATTTTGCAGCTGGTAAAGGTGGGGCTAATTTTAACTACTTTATATAGTACTTCAATAAATTCTTCTCCTATCCTAACTTATAATAATACATTATCATTTATGTGTTGATTATATTTTGAATCCCAGATATCTACAAAGTAACTAGTAAATAAATGTATCAAAAAGAAATATAGAGTGAAATGCACAATGTTTGCCTCTGAATTGTAGAGAAGAAATATAAAGTAGCAGAAGATGGAAATACTCAAGTAAAATACAAGTATGTCAAAGGTAATAAATGTAAAAAATAAAGTAAATGTACTTAGTTACTTTTAAAACCTGCTCGCAGTGGAACAAGATAGTACTGTTCTGCAGCATCAATGTGTACTAAATGTGTTTTAGGTTATAAACTGTAACACACTAACAGGGAAAGACTTGATGTTCCACTGCACCACGTTCTTCTCCGGCACCCACTTGGTGCTGCCTGTGCTGGTCTTGAACTTGGGTGAGTCAGCATCACTGGGCACTGGCACCAGAATGGACACATTGTTGGCAGTGGACCGGCTCTTGAACTGACTCCGAGCCTGTGGAAGGTGACAGAGGACAGAGTTCAAATGTCAAACGAGACCTTTACAATACAAAAAAAAAAAAAAAAAAGAGCATGCACATCATTATTCAAATCAAGGATGTGTCTGAGATTATGCACACTGCAGCTTGTTATTTTGGGTCTGTACGGCCGTCACTGCCTCAAACAGATGGTGAGCGGTAATCCACCTGAGAAGTGTGTCATAAACACTAAATAAGTTTCAGTGACGGGACTACATGAGTGAGTAAGGACATGGTACTTTGTATGTGTCTATGTGTGTGTATGTGTGTGCGTGTGTGTTTATGTTTGCGTGTCACTCGTCATTACCTTCACCTTGATCTCCACACGGCTGTGAGAGAACTTCTCGATCACGCTCTCAATCCATATGAGAGGCTTCACCTGTCAGAGAGAGAGAGAGTGGACAAGGTCAGAGGGGCGCGAGCAGAGCTGAACTGCATCACTACAACACATTTCACCAGAGTGACAGAGTGCACAGGAGAAAGAGAGAGAGTGTGTTTGTACAAGGGAGACAATAAATGTTAAGAAGGATCGCAGTTCACACAGATTTCTGGCACAGCAGCCCGACTCAAGCATCCTTAAGGTCACCGGACAGCATGTATACAAGCACATCAGGATGAGTGGGAACATGTGGCTTAGCAGACAGTGCCAGCAGCAGGTTGACTGAACCGCTATTTATCTTGTAAGATATTAGTTGTCATGGCAACTGGGCATTAAACATATATTTGCAGTCATACTGTTGATTTTCAAATATATATGTTTAATGCCATGGCCAAGTTTTCTTTAGTTTATAGTTGGGCTGTTTTTCTCTTTTGAGACTCATTATATCAGTACAGCTTATGTTGTATTGACACCCTGTGGAAACTGTTTTATAGGTCTTTAAGTGTAAGTAATGATTGTGTATTGTGTGTTGCTGTATATTAGAGTTCATTATTGTGATGTTTTTCTTTCACTGTTATTCTGGAAACCACACACACCAAGTGTAAAGCTGTGTGGCCTTCTAAGAAAGTAGGAACTTTTGAAGCATACTTCACAATACAAATACATCATCACAATAACCTTTATTAGTCCCACCACTACTGTTATCATTTCCACACTATCATCAATAGTACTACAATTAATATTAATAATCTCTAATAACTCCTACTGTCACAGCTAAAACAGTGTATTTTATAATTATTACTACTGTTATATATAATAGTTCAATTATTACAGCTACTTATTTGGTCACTACCATTTACGACAATATATTAACACAGCAATAATTACTACACAATTACTACACAACTACAAAAGCGCCACTGATACGAGATTTTGTCAGGCAGATATTGATTAATATTAAAGATTAAACATAATAGTCTTTCAGATTTGGTTATAAGAGTTGTGCTATTTACTAATGCAAGATATTTAACAGTTAACAGTCAATACCAATACTGACAGTAACAGTAAACATAACACTACAACACATTTTGAACAGTAAACGTCACTGGAAGTTCAATTATTATAAATAATAACATTACAGTACACCAAAACTCACAATACAATTAAATAAGAATCTGCGTACATACCTGACTGTGAGACAAATAAGAAGCGTGTTCAAGGTGTTGCTGGTATGTAGGATAAGTGTGTGTGTGTGTGTGTGTGTGTGTGTGTGTGTGTGTGTGTGTGTGTGTGTGTGTTGAGGGGAAAAATGTGTCTGCGTGTCCCACTCACTGTAGTGTTGAGGCGGTAGGACATGAGCTCGCTCTCGCCATCGGGGGGGATGAAAGAGATGGTGCGGTCGTTCTCGAAGCGTGACAGACGGACACACTGATGAAACTTCACATCCTCCAGCTCCACGGTCTTACTCTTCTCTCCTGACACGCACGCAAACAAACACACACACACACACAAACAATACACACAGGGAAATACACAAGAAAAGATTGAGAGCCTTCCACGCAGCCTTGGGGAAATCAAGGTCAAGGTAATGATGACTGACAAACATTCACTCGGTCTCTGTGCACGCCGTGTGCTACCAAATCCATCTGCCCTCTTCTTGTCCCCCACTGAACAGATATTTAGCTGCCTCACGCAAACACGTACACACACAAGCACACACACACGCGTTGAAAACCTGCTGCCATCATCTTCTCCCCCGCTGAAGCCCATTCAGCCGCCGCACAACGACATCCACACCTGCACTAACACACACACAACAAAGTAAATAAATATTGTACTGTCAGCCAGAAAAAAAAAAAGAGGAGTTTTTTTCATTACTCTGCCAAAAGAAAAAACACCATTTGGTTTGTTGTCAAAAGCTTGTGATAAATTGTTTGTGAAATTAATCCACCCACTAAACTAATATAGGTCTTTTGTTATGGTCTTTTTTTCTGAAATACACCTGCAACAATGTCTCCATGACAATGGGAGATGTCACACCATTTTTTCCCACTAAATCATTAGTACTATGTATATTTATCAAGTAAACAACAACAATTTCTATTGTCATAATTTCCCAGTGCCTAAGGTAACGTCTTCAGATTCCTCCTTATCGAGATATTAAATGTGCAATATTTTTACAATTTATTGATAAAAAAATACAGCGAAAACCAACAGATCCTCACACTTGAGAAGCTTTAACAAATGAATATTTGGCAGTTTTGCTTGATAAATACCAAATGATTTGTTGTCAAATTAATTATCTGTTAATTGACTAATGCAGATAGCAGTAGAATATAGTTACCTGTGGGTTTAGTATAATTAGTGACCGACCACAAGCAGAGCTCTGCCTTTATCTAACCTAATATTTCTAAAACTGCTGCACTACAGAGGCTGCTTTAGACAAAGATCAGCAGATTGTGTCGGCTGGACCATTTGAAACAAAATCAGACTTTTCCAGACAATTCCTCTCAAGGGTGGAGCAAGAGTGCAGCGCTGTTGCAATAAGCAGTCAAAAGCACAACCTCCTTAATGGTGGCATCCGTAGTCTGCCGGAGAGCGGCCGGTGTTCTCCTCCTCTGTGGTTAATGGAGGGTGCTGAGTGGTGGAAAACTTCTGTAATGACTGTGGGCCTGTGGGTTTTAAACTAAGTCCCCCATTCAAGAGTCAGCTAAAGCCTGCCTCACCTGCTCTCAATGCAACCCCGGACCAGCAAGGCCTGTCGGAGAGAATATATGGGTGTGTGTGTGTTTGTGTATGCAGCTTCCTTGTTCATTGTTCTCTCTCGAGCATGTGTACGTGCATAGGTTTATGCATGTTTGCTTGCTACTTGCTTGTTTCTCTATTGATTTTGTGTGTGTTTGCGTGTGTGTGTGTCTGTGTGTGTGTGTGTGTGTGTGTGACATTCCCTCATGCATGAGTGGTGACTGGGGCTGAAATCAGGTCTACGGAGAGGACAACACTCTTGAACAAGCGATGCAGGGAAGCCCTTTATAACGTCTTATGTCTCTCTTTTTCTGTTTGTCTTTACGTCAGTACCACACACACACACACACACACACACACACACACACACACAGACACGCACGCACACACTTGCATTCAGTGTTATCAAGAAGACAAGAAAGAAAGGTCGTATGGGACTCTCTCCGTCACCGCAAGGACCTCAGGGTCCAGATGAAGAGACAGGTGTGTGTGTGTCAGGTGAGGACTGAAGATGCAGCAGTGTCCCCTGTGGTTCACCTTTCAAGCTGCTCTCACCTGTTTCCATGCTTTTAATACACAACAGCAGACAGGAGGAACCTAATCTGTTTTCTGTCTGCTGTCACACAGAAAAAACAGAGACGCAGAGAAGGCAGGGCACCGTTTTATAATTGGTACCATAATTTCTCGGTTCCACTTCCTCAAATGTGCAGACATGAAACAATAGTAATAATATCTGCATTTTGGATTGTCAGTTAGATAAAAAAAGTAATTTGAAGATGTCACCTTGAACATTTTTCACAAAGACAATTAATTGGGAAATGATCAACCAATTAAGAATTGATAATAAAAAGAATTGTTGACAGCCTGACTCTCAGCTCATACTGAACATACTCGTACAGGCTGAGAACCTTTGGAAAATCATCTTAAGGAAAAAACAAATGGTACCAAAACCAAACTCATATCCACAAGTTGCAAACAAACAGATACCACCTCCAATAACTAGGTGATAAAAGTTATATAAAAGGCCACAATGTTTGTCCTGACTGAATTATTCAGTTATCAAATACTATGAATGGAACTGGTATAACATTTCTCTGTTCCCTGTAGTGACAATTCTGGACTTCTGCCAGCAGAGGGCAGTGTTAAATGATTTATACTCTTTTCACATTCTGGCTGTATCCAGCTGTGATAAAATGTGCCGATCAGGCAAACATGATAAACACCAAATGACTAAGAAATGATATGTAAAAAAGTGCAACTGCTGAGGATGAGAGCGCCAACCCCATTTTAATATTTGTATAAACATTCAGTGTGAGTGTGTGTGAGACGTTGTATCTGTCAGTGTGTTAGTTTGATCATTATTTCTTTAAAAAAAAATTCTGAGGATGTTATTTCCCAGACTGCAACACACAGCAGGGGGATCGTGGGCTGCGTAGATAGGATATCCACAGACCCTCACCTTTCATCTGCAGGGCTGTAGCCTGGGGTGAGGATTAACTCAGAGGCAAAGAGGCTAGACAGTGATGGGGTGTTTCTCCTTCAGTAAGGAGCACTAGGGGGGAAGAAAGGTAGGCAAAGGAGAGGGGGAAGGAGGAGAGGGTGCAGGAATAGACAAGGGGAGATGTAGCAGTGGGAGACATTAATGAAAAAATTGGGAAAGTAGGAGGAGAGGAAGGGGAAGATGAAGGAAGGATGAAAGCTTAGCTGAGTGTGGGATTTTTAGGAGTGCGGGGTTTAGACAGAAAGAGGAGGCGAAGGTGGAAGTGTGACGGTGAGTTCAAGGAGTGGGGAGTGAACAGGCAAGTGCTCAACTATCAACCACTAGGATATTTACAAATATTTTTTGTTGTGCAAGCATTATTCTAGCATGGTTTTGAAGCAAATTTGGATATTTTTATTTAAGGTGAATCATTTTCATTCAAAATAGAATAAAACATCCCCTGTTGACAGTTTAAGTTCTGTATCAAAATGGTAAATTTTGGCAGCTTGAGATGCGGAAAATCTTGCAAATATTCTCCTCACACATGTCACTTATGCATAACAGTCTGAGCAGTCTGAGCGCTGAGCTCAGTGTGTGAAATAAAGTGTACTGAGCCCAAAGACAGATAATGAGATGAACTCTACCCTACCTGATGTCGTACACGCATACCACAACACAGGCGGTGTTTTGGCAGTTACCAGAAGGTACTTGGAAAGAGTGTACCTCAGCCAAAAATAGGTATTAGGAAAGTTCTTCCACTCCTGGTTGGTAAAATACTACAAATGCAAACTTGACCAAAACTACTGTAAACAGAGACACCAAGCCCAAACATCCACAATTCCAGGATGTCTTTGTGTATTTTGTATAACACATTTGTCTACTCCAGTAACATCCACCCGAAAATCAAAACAAAAGAACACATTTAGAAGATGACAGGTGTAACGGATCCGACAGAGCTGTGGGGGCAGGTCTGACAAAAAAGGTTGGGAGCCACTGACCTAAGTAAAGGCCAACATACTGCAACCACATTTTAAAATAACAGTATCAACACGAGAGTTTGTCAACGCGTTCCGCTGAAAGTATTTTAAGATACAACTCAACGCTGACTTCTCCGGTTTCTCCTCTGTCTGTATGACTGTGTTGCTTCCTCATAAATGTGTGTACACCTATAAGACATGTATAACCATACTGTAGAAACGGACTCACTTACTGCCTGTGATTTCAAACAGCACTTTGTCGTTAAGGCCCAGTCTGAGTTCAGGCATCCCCGACAGGACCACTTTGAGCTTGATGGTGCCCACTATTTCACTCCGCAGGACGCTGCCATTGGCATTCACCTGTAGACAGAGGAGCAAAGTATTAACAGAAGCATTGATTTATGCCTGGAGAACAGCATTGTGATTACTCTGAAATGTTTTTTTTCACAGTTATGGTATCAGCTTTCCAGTCAAATCTGACTGAAAGTTCACCTGTAGGTTTTACTGTTAGAAAATGCAAATGTGCACTTTAAGTTTCTTTTTTTGAATAATAATACTACTGTATACAGATCAGTCATAAGACAGAATCACAGAGACATCCTGCTCATAAACTTAAAGACATAAAACAAACCGACTGACACCCACATCAGCCTTTCAGCAGATACAAATAGGCTGAGGGTCAAGGCTGAAAATCTATCAGCATGCAGTGTGAGAAGTGTAAGCAATGTGTTAATGTGAAACAGGATGAAGAACCATGAAGAAAGTCCCTGGTGACAGAAAAGGAAGTGGCACATGCAGTTCTGCAGCAGTGGCTGAATACCTGAACCTAATCGGTTTCCCTTTGTGTCATAAAAACCTGCAACTGTATGCTGAGTTGTCCTTGAGGTGGTGCTTCAAGGACATCAAATTTGAGAGGAAAGTCGTTTCTCTTCCTTTTAGTTTAAAAGGCATAGCGTGTTCATGTATAAAAATCTCTTTTGTTTCTGTAGCTTCAGGACATCTGAACCTTTGCCTGTATTCCTCAGTTACAAATATAATAGTTTCCTCTAAATGGGTTTATCATGTATCCTAATAATATCACATTATCACACTGATTACAGATTATTACTCTGTTTGTAATATAGCTGACAATATAAGGTCAGGGGAAAACAAATATAACAACTATAAAGAATTAGAAGAATATAATCACCTGTATCTAATATAATAATGTAATGTTTTTTTAAAACCACGCATGGGGACATTTCACTACATTTTTACAAAGTATAACATTACACAGCAGTTACAACATTATAAGTAGGAAGTGATCATATCAACAGTTGGACGTTGGAGATGTTGTTTAGTCACATCCCCTCTTGAGTACTGCAGTACTTGCAGAAAAACTTAATGTCCTAATGTATTTTGTCTGCTTAACTTACTGACAAACCTTTGAAATATACAACAGTATACAGTCACTCCTCACTGCACACAGTGAAGAAACATAATACCACAAAATATTATATCGAAAAAGAATAAAGGATTGTTGATACTAAAGACAGTTTCCTTCACAATTCAATTCAAGGAAGGGGAGAAACTGTTTGGAGGAGTCAAAACATGCACGCACCCATTTAGTTTCAAGAAACACTTTGACCATCTATTTTAAACAGAACTATTAGAGAACATTTTTTTTAAATAATTGATGAAACAATTGATAATGATGGATAGTGAATGTAAAACTGATACCGGAATCAATAATACTAAGAGTAATTTAAATGTACTTGAGAGATTTCCTGATTAGTGTTTTCTGTGTGTGTGTGTGTGTGTGTGTGTGTGTGTGTGTGTGTGTGTGTGTGTGTGTGAAAACAACATATTGGGAACACAGATTAAATCGTTAGGCTAAAGCTGTTTAGTTTTCTCAGAACTCAAGATACAAAAATATATGTGTATGATATGTGCTTATGAATCAGATAAACATAAACCTCCCCAGACATACTGCTTCATTTGTAGTACAGCAAGGTGACTGGACCATTGGTGCCCATAAAGACCTCATTCTGATAATGAAAGTGCCCTGATATTGTGAAGGCTTTCTACTAAAATCACCAATAAAATATAACCTTTTAAGTAAAAATCATGGATAGGATGATAGAAGATGATGGATGTAAAATAAACCATAAACAAGAGCAACTATTGTCCTCACCAGTAGATTTACGGACTCAATGACATCCATGAAAACTTCGTTCTTTCTGTACTTGATGCCCTCGGACCGCCAAGACACAGCGTTGGTGACGGTGGCAGGAGGTCGAGGAGCCCCGACCTCCAATTTATGACCCTGCTGGGTGATGTACCTGAAAGAGACAAAGGCAGAAAGCAGTTGTGACACTGTTTACAAATTCAATCTGTGGTCCCAGTGGGTGGAACACCTTAAAACCCATGAAGTACGTTCATCAGCATAGCTTTAAAACTAATGGTCCTAGTCCTTATTAAGATGCTCAGATCAGACAGAGGCAGAATTTCCAATTTTGGAATATCTCAAGAAACAGCTGCAGTGTTAAATAATTTAATCTCCTTTAAAGACTGCCACCTGCAGCGAAGTAAAATCATCAGTAAAGTCTCATCAACAAAATAAGATTCTTAATTCGAAGAAATCTTAATAGGAAATGGCAAGAAAAGGTATATGTTTTTTTTTCTTGCAACTTTAACTCAATCTCTCTTGAGGAATGTTTTTTATATATCGCATTAATCACACCTCATGACTTGAAATAAATGAGCTACTCAAGTGTGAATAAATTAAAGAAGCTTGTTTTTCATCTTGTATGAAGATTATTCATGGATGTAATTGGAAAATGGAGATTTACATACATAAACCCATTGTGACTTACACACATTTGTTTACATGATACTAAATTAAGTATTGCTCGGGTACATAAAACCCCAGCATCAAGTGTCTTGAAGGGGTTTGAGCCAGCACGAGATACCAGAACAGCTTTAATAGATTTGAATTATTCAAAGAGTTGAACTTTTTTTAAAGAAATTCCATCAATGTATTTTTGCTGATGGTGAAAAATCTTCTTTCAGTAATTAGGTGTAGTTTTAATGCTCATCAAGTCACAGATAGTAAAATTTCCGTCAGTATGAGTATCAGTATGAGATACACATTAATGTAGATGCCTTTTATTACATGACAGACACTGCACAGTTTAGGAAAATTCTGATACTGGACAAATGACTGCTGCTGACTTAGGCTGAGTCAAACAACTAGAGAAAAGTCCCCATAGCTGGTTCAGAAGATAGCTCAGAAGTGTGTATAAGAAACACAAAACAACATTACATAAATACATTTATCAGCAAGAATATTTTTGTCGATCTATTGATCCCCTCATTCACAGCTCAGTACTGTAGGTTGTCTCTTAGTGTGCAAGCTGGAGAGTTTGTTTTAACAATCCTCCCACTGTCCATGGAGACATAATGACTTGTCATGAGAATAGGAGGAAGCTG